>VZRE01008661.1:176935-217858 GCA_013396775.1 Cephalopterus ornatus | reverse complement strand
AGCTAGGATGAGACTGGTGAGCCTCAGGCCTAGATTGCCCCACCACCAAAAGCCATTTTATCATGGGAAGATGTAAGGCCAATGAAAGAGATGTCCCACCAGGAGTACTCACCCTCTTTCACGGCTTCCTTTTCCAGTGAGTCAAGCAATGTCTTCCGCTTGTCCATTTTCCCTGCCAGGGCAAATGCATATGCTAGCAGTGCCTTGGTGTACACGTGGTTTTCTTTCTGATCTGCTGCCGTTTCCAGGCAGAACAGAGCATTCCGTATCAATGAGAGCTGGGAAGAGATAACGACTGATAAGAAGGCTCAGGAGAAATGAGGTTTTTTGAATTACTAAGAGCACATCATCCCACTGAACTTTCAGGAAGGGCCTGCCAGAATGAGGTCTAAAAACGAGTAGGGTACAATGTGTTTCAGAAATAAGAAGTTGACAGCGCATAATCCTTATATCACAGGGCTCAACAACCAAGTCATTTTTCCAGTCTGGATCAAATACTGGTCAGAGTGTGGCATAGACTAACACAACACAATTGACATAAGTTAGGATGCAGCCACGTACAGTTAAAGGCAGAGGAACCTCCAGCAACGCAATAGTGATGTAAGCTGTCAGCGAGACCTCGTTGTCTACTCCACCCTGTAGGGAAACACAAACGTAGATGCTGACCCCACCTAGATTCTTATCTTCGGTCTTTTCTCCTACTCCAGTGGGCATACACTATTCTGCATTGTAGAGCCTTAGCTTTCCCCCTTCCTTTTGCAGCTGATATGGAGGTAGCAGTTCCACTGACTAGTGCAGGTTGATGATCATACAGAACGGCATATGGCTACCTCCCTATTGCCATTGACGTGGCAATATCCCAGCTGCCTGTACGTTCAAGAAGCTCAACTGCACCCATCTGACTCATGTAAAGTTCTAGATTCATGAAGTAATGACCAGGCAGATACATCACCTTCATGGCATTGTTCAGGAGCGTCCCAGAACTCTGGAAACATCCATTCTCCTTCTGCTTGTAGGACAGCCAGACAAAAGCATCTTGGATGTGCTTCTCATCTATGAAGACATGATGCCGAGCCTGGGCAAAGGACTTGAGGACAAAGGCCGTGAGCCTGAAATGGAGAAAGAGAAAGGGCCTGAGCAAGCCTGTTGCCCATCTCAAGTGACAGGGTTCATGTGCACATCATCTGTCTGGAGATAGGCAAGAAGGCCTGGGGAACTGTGGGCCAATTAGTCAAACCTCGTGTATTCTGTATCCTCACCTCAAAATATTCTGTCAAAAAACTTCTTTCCACCTTGATTTTTGTCACTCTCTTGGCTCATAAAACCCTGTGATCCCTTAGTGTTGAGGCTACAGTTTGAAGGATAAAAATTGTTCATCTGTATCTTTAAAAAATCCCTCTTTGGAAAATGTAGGGAATTGCATGCCAATTAGTTAAATAGCTGCATAACAGTAGTACTCATAATTACAGGGAAGAATAATTAAATTCCTGCTAGTTCATGGTCTGCTGGTCTACAAATAGCATTTTCTATTTACGTCAGGCAGTATTCATTATAAATATGTGAGTGAGAAAGAGGAGCATATAGGGAAGGCATAGGTGACATTGAAATCTCACCAGGTATTCCCTGGCTGGCCATAACGTGGTCCAAAGGTACTGTAAGACCCATCTGTGTGCTTGTAGTTCAGCTGCCTCTGATAACCTGCAGTGGAGAGTTAAAGCAAGATTCAGATGCCAGAAAGAGTCTGCTGAGGGATGTGGAAACAGAAAAACAGCTGTGTCAGCAAAGGCAAATGAGAGAGGAGTAGGTCAGTCCTCCTAACCAATGCAAAGTACTGGCATATCCCCAGCTCCATGCATTGCTTGTACCGCATGAGCAGAAGTAATACCTGTCTTTCTTCAGAAGGAAAGCAGGACATATGAATGACAATCCATAAGTCACTGTAACAGATCATCTGACAACTCTGCACTGCATTGCCACCCAGTGAAAAAAGTGGGTGCAATGATCAGGTACCGTAATGTTTAAGCAACAGAAAATAATCAAGGGAAAAGCAGTGAAGGGTCTTCTCAAGCATACAGCAGAGACCATCTGTGTATGAGAGAAGCTCTCTTTCCACGTCTGACCAACATTTGACAAAACCTCCGCTGGCAGGATCTGGCAGAAAGCCAAAGCAGAAGCAAAAGCCATGTCCCATCTCACCGCTCACTAAGTATCCAATGGCCTTGGATTTCACTTCTTCACTCAGCTGCCCCGTCTTGTTCAGATAGTTCAGGACATAGATGTTGGGTGCAAACAGGACCATGTTCTGCTCCCCACAGCCAAATGGCATCTGGAGGAGCTGGTGCAGGTTCTGCATGGCAGTGCCCATGATGTCACCTGGAGAGCAGGAGATACGAGAGGGATGTTCAAAATACTTAGGGCTGACTATCAGAATAAGAGGAAGCCGAATGAGAGAAGCAGGAGATATCAGAGAAGAACAAAAGACAATTTGGATTGATGAAGATCCTGAGACAAAACACAGAACAGCAAAGGAAAAGAGGGAAATGAGATAAAGGTTAGGGCATTGTGAGAATACTGAGAAACAGGGCATGCAGAAAGGTGAAAAGGAAGAGTGTAACTGGAAGGGAAAGTGCTAAAGGCAGAAAAGATTACAGACAAGAGTGAGCTATGATAGAAACCAGAAGAAAAAGCTGAGAGGTAGGGAGCCAACACAAAGGAGCAGAAACAGCACGTGGTTCTTCTGCTATGCTGTTCACTCACCCAGCACTGAGAAATACGCTCTGCCTGAGTCTTGTACCACATTTGCAGGTAGCAACAGGGAAAACTTCTCTTTCGCAGGTGCTCCTGAGAAAGAAACAAGACCCAAACTGCTTCAGTGCAGTTCCAAGAAATGCCTAATGGAAGGGGAGGAGGCCTCAGTGAAACATTTCCTATCAGAAATGCCCTGACTTCAGTAACTTCATATTTTCCTGGCTATAACATGATCTCTGCATGAAACCACTCCCAAGCACTTTCAGTTGCTGTAGATCGTGTGTCTACAGCTTTTTTCTGGCTGCACTAGAAAACAAGAGACAGCATTTGAGACTCCAATATCAGCACTCAAGAGAACAGGGATGCAAACATTCATTCTAAATCTGTTCTAGCTCCCTATGATGCTTAAGCAGGATGGTTCATTCTTTAGGACTTTCTTCCGTCTTCTCAGACTCCCAGCTAATGAGGCATGTTTTGATTACACAAAAATATCAGACTATCTGGAATATAATAGAAGCAGGCCTCCTCCAGGCACATCCCACCCATCAAAGCACACGGGAACAAATGGAAAGAGTGGGAAGAGTGGGCTTTACCTTTTACACAGAGCAGAGAATTCTGGGTTGTTTCCTTCTCAACTCCTTCCGGCTTGAGTAGGATGAAGGAAAACAAGAGATGTGAAAAGTTAGTGAAACAGGAAATACGGAGAGACAGGAATCCTTAACAAGGACAGAGAGATAAATAAAAAGAAAAATGAGGGAACTGAAGAAGGAGAAGCAGTCACAAACATTCCCCGAAATACAGAGCTCTGAAATAATAATCTAAGCAAATAAAAGAAATATGATCCTAAGTGGCTGGTGGTGTGTGTGGAGGAAGGACATGAAAAGGGGAGGAGAACACTGCAGGACTATCACATGGGTGACCTGTAACTATTTTACATGGTAAGAAACAATTAACATTCTTGTAACAAAAGGACTGCAGGATTACAGAAGGCTGTCCTGAACAGATGTCTGCAGTGCTGCTCACCATGATGCTGTAGATGCTTTAGGGGAAAAAAAATCATGTCAATAATAGAAAGGGAAGATGTTGTACACTGTAATATCTGATGCTACTACTGGTAGCATACAACATAGCGGGCAAATATTAGGGAATTTCATGATACAGAGAAAAGCTAAGAACATAGAATCTACCTGCCAGACTACCACACTCAGTGTATAATAAACTAGCAATTTCCTATAAAGGATATCCAATACCGCACCATAATATTTCCTTGTGTACCACATCACATCAGCAACTCTTCTTGCCAGACAAAATAGATAAGCTGTAAAATTTTAACGTTTTCATAGACTTTTACAATAACTGGAGTTTTGAGGGGTCTTCTTTACAGTTATCAAATTTCCATAGGTGCTTGTGAATCCCCCACCTTCATCCTCGTGCCAGACTATGTTATCAAATCAGAACTGTAGAACATTCAGCTTGAGGCAGTTTGCTAGGCCACTCAACTAGCTGAGAGGCAGCATGTGCTGACTGGCCCATGCTTACAGGGCTTATCTCAAAAGAATGAGAGAGGCTATAAAAAGGGTGTATTCGAATAGGAGGTGAAGGGAAAGATGGATTGGAGTAGAAGTCCTGTTATTATAGAAGATGGGGAAAGTTTAGTGTACCAGGAGACACAATGCACATTATTAAGCTGCAGTCTTTATGCAGCCCTGCCAAAGTATAAATATGATATAAGCCCATCATATTGCCATTCTGCATAGTGATCTCATAAAATCATAGACCAGGCCAGATTAGAAGAGTTCTCAAAAGGTCATCTGGTACAACCTTTAATGAGAAAGGGACCCTAGATGAGACTATCTAGCATCCAGTTGTATCCCAGCATCCACAGTTACCCACAGGAAAGTTCAGTGCTCCCTTCCCACAGCCCACATACCTCCACCAGCAGCTGTCTGATGACTGTGTCCTTCCGCCCTTTCTCAGGGGTCTCCACAATGTAGTTCCCGCAGGGCTGCTGGTTCTGTAGGGCCTCAGTGCTCACCGAGAACTCCACTTGCCCTGTAGGAAACAGGGGTCAGTCAGCCCTACCAGGCAGAGCCAGGCAAGAGGAGTCACTGCCACTTCCAGACTCATGGATGGGGATTTCTGTCACATCTAGGCCCTCTTTCTTCCCCACAAAAACACAGCTCTCTATACCAGAAGCCATCCTGGAGCAGATGAGCTGCACTGCCAGTGAAAGGTAACTCTAGTGACTGTTTTCCAGAATCTAGGACAGTGTTAGAATGACAAATCGCACCACTGTTCAGCACTCTGCTACCGTGCATGCACACCACAGCTGCTACCACAACACTTAATAACAATGAAAACAAAATATGAAGATCCCATGGGGCAGACATCTAATCTCTGGGAGGAATGGAGCTAACACTATGTCTTCTGCCCAGCAATGTCTCTGGTTTCAGGAGATGCTGTCCAAGGGCCATAAGGCTTGATGGTACTGCATATGGTGCCAGATACAGCCTTGGATACTATGAATCTGCCAGTGTTTGCCTCCCAGATAGTCCCAGATCCGACACACTCAACTGAAGTGCTTTCCAGGAAAATGTGTTGGTCTAACACCCAATAGTGAACAGGAAGAACAGCACAGAGAAACACTTCCTGCAGTTTTTAGCACCCTGAGACCTTTACCTAGAGATTTTGGAGTCACCAGCCAAGCCACGGTTTTCCTCCCATTCTCACAAAGACAGTGAGATACTTCATCCTTTTCCACTGGAATACCCAGGAAGTGACTAGACTGAGCCAGAGTCACACTGACCTGCCAGTTGTAGAGAGAGGTGCAATCAGGGAAGGGTGATCCTGAGAGAGGGGGAGTTAGGAAGCCATGGAAATAGCTGTTTCTTCAGTAGCAAATGAGCAGGGAACTGAAGTTGTGGGTTATGCATTTGGAAAATATAGGAGAAATAATGTAAGAATTTCCAGGGTGAAGAGTCTAAGTCTACTGAGAGATAAGATAAGAAGGCTAGGTGGAAGGCAAGAGGTGCACAAGAAAGTACGCAGGTACAGAGAAGGATTTAAACCTCCCTTACCCTGATGCAGGCGGTCAGGTAGTTGAAAACGGTGGCTTTCAGCGTGAAGGACTCCCCACGCACTACAGAGTAGGGCAGGGTGAGCTCAACAAAGAAGGGCTGGAAGGCCCTGAGGGACACTGTCGGGGACAGGCCAAAGCCTGTGTTCGCTGAAGTGCAGAATGCATTGGCTTTCCACTCGGTGATGGTGTCAGGGATGGTCACATCTAGATCAGCATTTCCCTCAGAGCTGACGAAGCACAGAAGCAAGGACAAAGGGATGATTTTTATGGCATTTTGTTGACAAGCTGTACCTGTTTTGGCCTACGGAATAGTATTGTCTGTGTGAATTACAGGGCACAGTATGTTTGCTAGTGTAGGACCACTCTACATCTTCTTCCAGTCCACTCCTTGGACAAACCTAAACATGGCTGAAAGTAATTTCTTCTCAGAGGATTGCAAAGTGGTCTCTGCAAACAGTGAAGGACTTTCTGGTATTGAAAAGGCTGGCAAACACATTGGGATTCATGTTTTCACCATATAAACCCAGTTTTACTTAAAAGGAATGAACTAGCCCAAGGTACTCACCTTATAGGTACTAAACTCCAAATCCAGGTTTCTGGGAAATACTTTCGGACTGTCTCTGTCACCACTCCAGGAGTGTTTGATGTCTCATAAATTGTATCCTCTAGAATGCCTGAACGTGATGAGATGGAAAAGAAATCAACTACTGATAATTCCAAACAAGCAAGACCTGTGTCAGCATCATGCTTCAGTCTAAGAAAGTGTCAATCTATGTAGCAATCAGCAGCAGATGCTTGTTGTGACTGTAGAGAGCACTGGTACCAACACAGTGAAGTTTCAGGTTCAGCGCTTATTAGCAAGAAGACCTAGCTTTCCATTATTTCCTGCTGCAAAGGGGATCCAGAGGATCTCAAGGTTTGCAGGGCAGCACTCTATGAGGTTAAGAAAAAGAAGGATTTAGAGCAAACACTCATTTAGGACCTTCTGTGCAAACAGCCTTTCCCTTTCAGGTACAGTACTGATGTGACCATCTTCTCCATCCTATCAGGACAGCTAGCAATGGAATATCCCTCTGTGGCAGCTTTTTTTGCAGGGTCATTGTGACTTAGAAAACCACCTTCCTGCCAAAGCTTTGGCCTCCTCAAGAACTAGGATGAAGATGCTCACAATAAAAACATGCAGCTGGAATTTGGGAGAGGTAAAAAGGACTGTTTTGACTAAAACAAAGTTTTCACATGCAAAAATTATTCTCAATAGAATATTCTGTGTTTGGGGTGAAATTTGGTAAAAAAATTGGTTTACTTCAGTTTTGAACAACTGGAAAACAAAGATGGGGTGGGTGGGACTTGCTTTGCCTGGCTTTTACAGTCAGAAAGAAAAATGCATCCAAACAGATAAACAAGTTCTTAATTTGGTCATCTTTACTATGGCTAAATTAATTTCTGCATTTGGATAACAATTGTGTAGCTAACAAATATTCATACTATTTGTGCAACAGGCACCTCTAGAGCCTGAGAAGGTCTCAGGGCACAATTGAAAGAATTTATCAGAGGGGTATCACATAGCTCATAGGAAATGTGACAGGTGGTTTGCTTTTATTTGTCTGCTGTGGTACTTCAGTCTTCTTACTGCTGCCTATTTCAGTTTACAATAATTAAAAAGCATCTATCCTGCATCTTAGCAACTTTTGTCAGAAGTTGAAATTTTTTTCAAACTAGACACATACAAAACCACAGGTTCTTGTGCCAACAGAAAGCTCTCTGAATCAGCTATCCAGAGAGAATAACCTGTAATTTCTAAGATATTTCCCTTTATATGAAACTCTGAAGGATGATAAGGCCAATTCTGTTGCCCAAACAGTTACAGCGTAAGAGTTGAGATAGCCCTTAGAAATAGAATGGGTCAATTTCAGACTGAACTTCTACCACATGTATCTTATCATTCCCAAGGTCTACCATTTTGTCACTGAAAAATTTGTCACCCACTTCATGGTTTTGACCATACATAAAACTGACTGAGTCAATGAGAACAGCCTGAAAATGGTATTGGAGGTTCCTTAAGTGATAATCTGGGAAAAGGAGTCTACTGTAAAAGCCTAATTAACAGAGAATTCAGCAGCAGAATAATACCCTCTGCTCTGCCAGAGTCTTTGAAAACCACCTGGTTCTGCTGACTTCCAATGTGGAGTTATCAGAGTTTGTCTGTTGACCTTCAGAACCCAGCAAAACCCAATCAGAACCTGAAATCTGTGAACCCATCCATTCAGTACTACTTCCAAGGTTTCAATTCACAATCTCAGCTCTTGTTTAAGTATTCACCCTAAAACACAAACAGGCTCTCTGTGCAGAACAGAAGTGATAATAAAACCCCGTTGCCTTACCACTTGTCCTCATTGCATACATAGGTGCTCCAGCCGCGCCTGAAGATGATGCAAGGCCAGCTTGTGGAAGGAAGTAATTATCAGGGCTGCAGTACCAAGGTTTCCTCACCCTGGTATTTGTGAAAACCTTTAAACCCATATCCTATGGGAGAAAAACCAAACACATTTTTCCATTGCTGAATCCTATTGAGGTTTACAGAGCAGAGCTGACCGCTTAAAAATGGAAAAGCCGTTACTGTGTGTGGATTGGACTTTGAGACAATCCCCCCAACCTTGGATCTGAATGCCTGGATGGCTCAGAGAGACCAAAAGATATATCCCCTCTGTTTCTGGGACACAGGTTCCAGTCCAAGTCCAGCCTAGGGGTCAGGATGAGCCAGGGAGTAGATATAGAGTTTTCTCTCTGGAAGGAAATGTCTGTGACTACAGTGCAGCTCAAGGATGTATTGATTTATTCAAGGTAACTAATGACATGGAATTATTTATCCTCAGTTAGAACATCATTTCAAGTCAACCTCAAAGCTTTTCCTGTGAGAAGAAAACTCTGTTCCCTTTTCCAGCAGAGCAAAGCTGGCAAGACAAGTAAAGCCTATGACTCTCACTGAGCATGCCTCTGGATAAAAATTAGTGTCAGATCATTCAGATTCACAAACCCTTCCCTTGTGGCATTGCATGATGCCACAGAAGGCTTAGGCATTCTCAATCATTCTCCCGTTCTATTTCCTAACCATGCAAGAAGGCTATACCTTTAGGATGTTATAAGTGTCCTCTTCATTCATCCCCATTACTGGAGCATAGGTGATCCCATCCACAACTATTTGCTTCATGGGAATGCAATTGTCCAGGGGATCCTCTAACAGCATGTTTGGACCATACTGATAGCCATGCAATTCCTTCACTGGCAGCAAGTTATACACCTAGGAAGAAAGAGACAAAGTATTTGGCATTTTTAGTGTCCATTGTTATAAAACACAACTCAGGAAGTTGGATGAAAGCACCATAACAGTCACATCATGAGCACATTGCCATGATCCTCCCTGTGGTGGAAGCAACAGGAGTTTGGGAATAAAAAAAGGCATGCAAATTTGAAGATACTGCCTCATTTTTTATGGACTGCATGTTACTCTGGTATTATGGCTCAAATATATAAAAAATTACACTGGCCAAACAGTCCGTAGTACTTTGTCTTTACTTGGGGATTGTCATTTTCTTCTTGGCAAAAGGGGAATAAACTCTTTGACACTGATCCAAGAAAATTAATCCATGGAGGGAGAGAGTAACTGAAAAATTATCATCAAATACACAGCAGTGCTTGGCTCTGGCCAGGACAAGCAGGACCCTTAAGAGAGCTTTCTAATTGCCATCCCTACAGTCGCACAAGACCCCTAAGAAAAAACTGGAGCCCAGTCCTCATCATTTTGCCTGCTGGAGGAAGATGAGAAAGAGCACAGTGGAACTATCCTGTGTCAGCTCTGACAAGAGGGACTGTTCCCTGTTTCCATTCCAGCACTGGGCTGCACTTGCCAGGTTTTGACTTGTTCCACAGACTAAGAACTTACAGAGGCAGGTGACAGGTCAGCTTCTGGCTTCATGAGGAGAACGCTCTTGTCCACAGCACGGACAGCACAGAGGGAGTTCGGGGAGGCTCTGAACAGCAAGTGAGCATCAGAGGAAGGCAGGCCTTCTGAAGGAGAGAAGTTTAAGTCCACCTGTAACCACAGGAAAAGCTATGTCACAGATGCCCTACTCTTGCAGGACTTTTCCTTCCAGTTGAGCACATTCAGTTCTAACCTTACAAAACCCCCACAGGCATTCACACCTCCTCCTACACTCCCTCTGTGCTACTATTCCCTTCTTGAAGTGCCAGGGGAATCAGCACTAAGAATTCTTGGCAACTTCAAGCATCACAATTGCTCATATAACTTTTAAGGTGGTTTTGTGTTTATGGTCATTGTGAGCATGATGAGATAATCCTACGTAGTGGCTAGATGTGTTCAGGCAATGGAGCATGGTCTTGAACCAGGACAAGTCCCTGTACTGCACCCAGATATTGCATGTGGAGAGAAAACTAGCTTGCAAAGACCTTGCTTAGCAGATTCTTTGGTATGAGAAGCAGTGATGCCCTGGAGCAATACTGCAATATCGACTGGCTGGTAACAATTCTGAAGAGCTGGCCTGTTCGCTGAGGCCTGCCAGACTTCCGTGTCTTCTCCAAAACCTAACTCACAACTCTAACAATGCCCTATCTACCTCTGCCCTGGAAGTTCTCGCTAGCAAAAGTTGTTGTCACCATCATATCACATGATCTTGTAATAAGATGGCTGACCTGCATAAACCCTCTCTCTCCTCAGCAGTACAAATCCTCCCTGAACATGCAATGATCAAAGCATCCTCAGAATAAATCTGTTGCCTGAAAAAGCAGCATCAGCTGCCAGTTGCCCTCATGTCCCAACCAGAATACAGCATGCCTTCTGCTGACAGCCTCCAACTCTTCCAGGCTGCACTCTTGAGACTGCAAAAAAAATATTCTCCAGGAAATGGCAGAAAAAAGACTGTAGCAAGCTTGTTACCAGGAAAACCATCCAGCATAAAGATAGCCCTAACTCTGTCCTATCCAGACTGACAACAACTTTGTATTCAGCGTGCTTTCAGAAAAGAAAGCAGTATCTAATCATGTAAACCATTTGGCACTTGGCTTGCACACAGACCTTACTGCAGTCCATAGTATGACCTTTAGTATATGAACAAAATTCAGGTGACAAAGCTCTTACAGTGCAACCAGTCTCAAGAACTCATTTAGCTTGTGTTTTGGCAGGACAAGGGATTGTCTTCAGCAGTGTCTAGTATTATTAAGTCCCGATGGAAATTTTTCAGATTGTTCTCTTCTTAGGACTGCTCTTTTATCAATGTGCTCTTCTGCATAAGGAATATTGGGGGTTGTAAGAGAAAAATCGTCCATGTGCTCACAGAGAGAAGGCTTTATTTTTCTGCAATCTTTCAGTCTCACCGTTGCTATTGAAGCATCACCGTACATTGCTCGGAAGGTTCAGGCAAGGTTTACCTCCATTTGCATACAATAGAAATTAAAATGACAGGATGAGATGTACAGCAGTTGAAAGATATGACAAGTATTAGCTTTGCCCACTGGATTAGGGCTACGTGTGTTTTATTTTTCCTTGGTGTCTCCATAAGCAGACACCTCATTGATAGACTGAGTTTATGTGAAAAGGAGTGAAATAGATGTGTTGCAGTATGAATAAAACATGCATCTCCACCATGTTTTTTTTAGCCAGGACCATCTGTGGGATCAGTGGCTGTGACTAGTTGCTAACAGCGGTTTTATCACTGTAGTCCCTGCTACCACTTTTTTTCCAACAGTTGATCTCCTCCAGCCTATGACAAACCAGTAGGCAGTGAAGAGTCCTACAACAATTGATACGCTGCTTGTCCAGTGTTAGCTTAGCCAGGCTAAATCTAAGTAAGCAAGCTTGACCACACTGCAGTCTGATGACTGCTGCCTCAACAAGTGGACACTTACCTTATTGTTGAAACATAATTCTATGTAGAACTTGGCTGAATCAGCGATCACCTCCCTGCTGGGGGCAGTGGTGTAAACAAGTACTTGGGCCATTGGAGCAATATCAGCTTGTACAGGCAGCTGTAGCAAGAAGGCACCACTGGCTAGCAAACAAAGCAAGGGCAAAAAATTAAGGTGCAGGAAACCTTCTCTTGGAGCAGCCAAAATTCAAAGTTTGACTTCATGCTGAACTTCATCCTAGCCATTATGAAACTCCAAGCATCCAAGTGGGATGAATTGGTGCTCACAGAGAGGTGGAAGTCTCACTAATATGACTGAAAAGGCCTGTTTTCCAATGCTTAAGTGTGCTGAATTTTGCTTCAGTTTCTACAACAGACCATCAGACTGTGTCTCCTAGGAATACTGGAGCCCCAGAAAATGTCAGAACAAAGACAGCTGGTACAGGGGATTAGAGCAAATCTGTGCAAAATCTAAATAAAGGCAGAGAAAATAAAGGTCATACTCTTCTCAGATCTTAGTGGACATGGAGTTGCGGATCCCTGCATTTATATGTAAGCGGAGTGTATGTCTGCCACAGTTGCCTAGCCTCCCACAACAGTGACAAATTTGGTAGGGTAGAGGAACTCACCACTCTCCTGGTCCAAATCCAGAATGTGGGTGCCTGCTTGCTTAATGTTTCCCTTGGCCATCACCTGCATGGAAGAAGAAACTTTGTTGTGATTAAGGTTATGCATGAGCCAAACCTTAAAGTGGGGAAACCTGAGAGGAGGGCAACGGAGCTGTATGTCTGCTGCTCACACCACGCTCAGCTGCTCTCTGCCCCGCCTTGTAGCAGAATCCCAGAGCTCACCCAGGGGGCAAAGAACATTTATTTTCCCATTTGTTTGGGAAAGAACATAAGAAGGGTGATGAGAAAGTGTTTAAAGCCTGCTGACACAAACCACGATTTCCATTTCCAGCCCCCCTACCATCGCCAGTGACAACCTCACTGTATGGCAGTGCAAACTTACCAGGTAGTAAAAGGTGATTTTCTTCTGCTCTGCAATGGCCTCTGGAGTAAGGATATAATGCACCCGGATCTCTGTGGAGGAGCCACAGCTTAGTGCCTCAGATTTGGGCTCAATTTTGAGGAAGCTATTACTAGGAGAGTAAAAGCGCTTTAGTTGGAGATAGCCGTCTGCATAATATGGAACAACCCAGGAACGGTCATAGCAGAAGGGGTGTGTTTTATGAATTGCCTGGAAAATGAGAAAATACACACATAGATCCTCAAACACAAGTGGCTGAAGTAGAGACAAAATTCATGTACTGATATTAAAGGTTTGGTATTTTTTTGTATTGTAGCAACGAGGAAGTCTAAAACATAAAAAAACCCATGAGTTTGGAAAGTGTAAGACAGGGTGGTGGTATCCTTATTGAATCATTGGGAATGACCTCACTACCAGATAAGCTGGAGTTTATGTCAAACAAGCTGAATCATATCAGATTTTTGCTTACTATCAGTATCACCTCAAGGGCTCTTTACACTAATACCTTGCCCTCTCTAATATTCTGATAGTTTAAAGAGAAAATAAGCTGATTTTCATATCTTTCCTTATTACTGGCACTGAAGAAGGGATAGTGCTGTTCGGTTAAGATATTACCAGTGCCAAGATCAAGCTATGGATACTATAGAAAAGGAGGAAAATCTCCACTTGATAATTCAAAACCTAAATTGAATAGAAATTCAAGAGCTGAAAGAGTCCGGGTCCTCTTAAAAATGAGAGCAAGGGGAAGATATTCCAAATTTAGAAGGGCATTACTTCAGCATTTCATGTGGGCCTCACATGCCCTTATTTCCTTATCTTTCTCATTATACTTGGGAATTCTTGCCTTTTCTTTACCCTTCAAAAATCTGAAAACTTCAAGCATCTAGCAGTAACTTCTGGATAATACCAAACTGGTATCAAGGTTGACACAAACAACAACGAACAATAATCTAACCGCTTTTGTATATACAGTAGAAATTTCAGGGGTACTCCCAGCCCTGTGGGGCACTTCATCACCTCCTCTGCCCGCAGGACTTACCCTAATTCCAACAGTGTCAAAGGACAACATGGAAGTGTTTAGGGCAAACTGTGCCATGCCCTCTTCATTTGTTGTGTAGTTTTCTTCCTGTCCTCCTTGAAAAGAAATCCTCACAGTTTCATTGGCAATTGGAGCACCAGACCCATCCACTAGTTTCACCTGGAGGAGCAAAAACAGTACAGGAGAGGAATGGCTGCCACCTGAACAGACTGGCAGACCACCAAGCTAAAGATGTTGGGTCCATGCCATGCAAGGAACCTACACAACACTCTACACCCATCTTTCAGAGAGAGCTGCAAACTTTCTGAATATTTTTTCTTTGCTTCTTTCTTATCTCTGCCTCTGGGTCAGATGAGTGGATGTGGAGCATGACATGCGCTCACACCCCTGAGGCCTCCTATTAAACAGGTGACTGGAGAAGCAGAATTTTACTGGACCGGAGCAGCGAAAGCACAAGGACAGATGGGTAAGCAGAATGAGGGTTGTGTTCTCTGCTGCTGTTCCCCAGTTTGAGAGCCTGCAGAGGAAAGGAAACCCACAAGGACTAGCAGCACTGAGGTCCAGCATCCTTTCAGAGGTTGGGCAGGAGGTTCAATAGCATCATTGCTTAGCCCTCATGGCATTCCATTCTCGTGGTTTCCCTACCTGCCCAAAGAAGGGGATTCCTCGTTTGTAGTAAGAGTCTGAATGCTCAAAGGTGATTCTACTAATGGTGCTTGTGATCTCAGAGGAGCTTGTTCCAGTCAACTCCACTCCTGTAGAAAGAACCATGAAGAACCAATTTGCCTTTGCCTGATTTGCCAGAATTACTTTTACTCTAGGCCAACCCTCCTTTGCTGGACAAACTATTTTGCTGATGGTCCTGGACGACATGTAGGAAAACTTTAGGATTCCAGAAAAGCAAGTCTGCTTTGCTTCCTTATTCCTATTTGGCAGGGCCCTCTGCTGGTCTCTCCTGGTCTTATTACATGGCTCTTTCATCCAGATGATTTGTACCTGTATCCTCCTCTTTAATCTTAGCCTCCACATAGAGTTTATTCTGATATCCACCTCTCTTGAGCTGGAATAACTTGGTCTTTACCATTTCAGAAATGCAGCCATAGTTGTCTGTCTGTTGGAGGGAAACAAATAAAATCATTATATTCTCACTTATACAGTGGTCATTCAACTCAATGAATCCCTCCCTCACTGTGCATTGTTCTGAACTGAAAGAGAAGCCCACAGATAATTTCCCTCTGTTGTTTTTATCAAAACCAGAAAACGACATAAATAACTTGGCCAAAAGCATTTTGAAGTACTTTCAGCAACCTCAGAGCAAAGAGCTTTCAAACTAGATTTTTGTGCATGTGTTTGTGAAGTTTGAAGTTGCAAACATTCGGTACAAAAGCACAGGGAATTAGTCAAGTGTATGCCACACA
This sequence comes from Cephalopterus ornatus, assembly GCA_013396775.1. Classification (NCBI taxonomy): domain Eukaryota; kingdom Metazoa; phylum Chordata; class Aves; order Passeriformes; family Cotingidae; genus Cephalopterus; species Cephalopterus ornatus. The sequence continues at coordinate 202,627 of VZRE01008661.1, read as the reverse complement.
AGAAATGTTTGTCAGGCATCAGGCACCTTTGAATATACTGCTGCTGATTTAAAATGCATAAACCATATGAGTGATACATAAACCAAAGCCTGTGTATGTGTAGAAAGTAGATGACAGTTGGAAAAATATTTCCAAAGCTTGTCACCTCTCTTCAGGATCTTCATATACAAGTTTCCACAGAAGAGATGCCTGGAACAGAGGTTAGCACTGCACTGTTCATATTTTCTTTTAACCTGAATAACAACAGCAGTGGCAGAGGCAATTGTGGACATCATACAGTATCAGAGCCCAAGGACCACAAGAACGTCTTCTGCTTGCTTTCTTTTCCTGGTATATTTCCACAATTTCTATTACCCTGGCTTCTGTCAATTAAGCTAGCAGTGTTGTACCTGTGTGTGCTCCAAACTCCACCTAGTTTTGATCTTGTAGACTTGTCAGTCTGAAGGGTGAAAAAACTGACTTCTTTCCCTGTCTGTCTTAACCACTACTGCTAAACCCATATTCATTTCCTTCTAGCTCAAAATGCATCATCCCCTCCCCTGGTTTCTGCTCCTTTCATGCTTCTAACACCAACTTATGAACCCACACACTGTCTCCAGCTTAAGACAACCCCAACTGTGCTCTCATTGTTCATGGTTTTTCTATCTCATTTCTCTCTTATACTCTTTACACTCCATCTGATCTTTCTTTCATCTCTTCATTCTCCATCAGCTTATGGCCTTTACACATATCATTCTTACTGCAGAGACCTTACGCCTATTTTTACCTTTCATATTTCATCTTGCACCTAATCTTCTCTCCTTCTTCAGGCTTCCTTAAAATACATGGATTTTCATAAAATCATAGAATCACACAATGGTTTAGGTCAGAATGGACCTTAAAGGTCATCTAAGTTCCAATTCCCCTGCCGTGGGAAGGGACACCTCCCACTAGACCAGGTTGTTCAAAGCCCTATCCAGAGTGGCCTGAACACTTACAGAGATGGGCTATCCACAACTTCTCTCTGCAACCTGTGCCGGTGTCTCACCACACTCTTCACACTATGCTTGTACACACTCAGAGCAAGCTGTGCCTACCAGGCATGCTCAATGAATAACACTTTCTTCTGTCACTCTACCGACAAGAGTAATGATGACTCACATGTCCAGAGAACTCCTCACACACTGCTTTATCCTCTTCACCATAGCAGGTACGGCCTGTGTGTTCAAACTTCCGGCACACACGGAAGCTTGCAAGACCAGGAACAGGCTTCCCAAATGTGTATCTACCAACACGGAGGATTGAAAGGAAAACAGCGTCATTAGGAATGTAAGACAGATGGAGAAAACTTACAAGCTCATCCCTAGTGGTTCCAGGACTCTTCCCTAGAGCTGCCTCCAGGATACAGAGGGTCATCACAGGAAATAAAAAGCAGAAAGAAATTTGGTAACATGGTAGGATCAAGCTTGGCAACAGGGATAGAAGCACTGAATCTAATAGTCCTGTTTGCATCTCTGGGAATAACACATAGGTCTTCAGAATTTACTTACACTAATGCTAATTTAGGTGAGAGTCCCCTCATCTTGGAGAACATATTGAAAGTATCTACCTCACCATACAATTCTGATGGAACTGGTTTGTGGATGTAACAGCACTGGGTCTTTTGACTCATTCTTCAGCCAAAACCATGGCTCTCCCTACACTGCTATGCGGAATCAAATGGGGTGCCCAGAAAGAAAGAGCACAGCTGCATCCCTTAGGCTTTCCTCTCCACACTAACAAGCAGGAGACAGTTAAAACACTCCTGGGTAAACTAAACTGAAGACCTCTTCCCTAGCACTGTAGCTGGTGTGAAATCCTCTATGACTTAAAAAATACGCAAGAAACACCCTCCCAAAAAAACCAGAACAACAATATGTTTCTACATATTACATACAAAGTGCAACAAACAGTAACTGTTGCCTTCTATCTAAGATGTAGATAGAGTCTCTGTGGTCCTGGGACCCCAAAAGGATTGAGAAATATAATAAAGTCTCATATCTCAAGCTCCCAACTGAACTTCTAGTAGCAGCTGAATCAAAAAATGAAACCAAGGAGAACTTGAAAGAATGGCACTCACAGTCCACAAACTGTCACCTCCAGCTTCTCAGTAAGAATGGTGATCACCTTGGGCATTTTCACTATTACTTCGAATTTTGGCAGCACTGCAGCAGAACCAAAGGAAAACAGTCTGTGTGGTGCAGAATTACATAAGAATGACATATGAAGGCTGCTCAAAGGATGTTATTAAAAATTCTCTGAAATGCTTTTGCATCTAAATGGTCAGATTTTAGAGGCTGCTGTCACATGCACATCCCACTGAAGTCAGTGAAAACCAGTCAGCCAACCATTGTGCCAAGTAAGAAGACAAGATCATTTACACCAGCTATTAAAATACAGCAGCTTCTTAGAGAACACATGAGTTATCAGTCCCACAGCAGTAGGATGCAGTGAAATAGAGAGGTAAGGTAATACAGGTTTGCCACAAATACACAGATTTGGGACTGCAGCATGGTCTCTGCATTTCCAAAGCATGTAGATTTTACCAATTTGCAAAATAGGAAGACTCCATAGCTTCCCCAGTGACATAGCACAGAGTGATATCCCATTCAAACACAACTGCAGGAGAGGAAATGGAAGGTGACTGTCTTGGGAGAATTAGGAGAGATGCAGGGCACAGGACACAGAACAGTCTTGCAACTGTGAGAGGTCAAAGGACTTCCAGACTCATCTTCCAGGACACCCCTCTGCTGCATGAGCCAGATCATGTCAGACCATGCAACAAGGGCTGCAGTTGGCTTGCTGAAAACTACGTTTGTTGCAACCATGTGCAGGTGTGTACAGGAATACCATTTTTTCAGTCAAGCAGATGGAACTAGAGAGAAGCTAAGGCACTAAGGCATCGTGCAAGCTACAGGCTTAGCTTGTGTGGGGAGGAAAGGCAAGATCTTAATTTACAGACAGCCCCAGCCTAACTCCAGACTTATAGTATGACACTTGACAGGTATGCAGCCAACTGGATATGAGGCTGTGGCCTTAAAACACCTCTGAAAGGAGGTGAGGCTTGTGGCTGTCAGCACACACTGATTGAAGCACTTTGCTCCTTGTGACAGGAGCCTTGCTGAGGTAGTTGTTCAGAAGAACTGCACTTCATGGTCTGAGGCTTAGCGAGGACTGGAGATAGGTCACTCAAGTCCCTTCATCACCTCCTCATAAACAGATGATTCTTGAGAGGGAGAGGACACAGAAACAATTTTCCAGCCATGCTGAACATCTTCATCAGATATGCCACCCTGTTCAATTAAGCTTTCATACCCCATGGGACTAGCTGTTAGGAACTTGAAACCACAGTGACAGTTACCATATTCCTCCACAGAGAAAGAATGCTGAATTGTCTTCCCAGAGGTCTTCTGTGCCACCACTGTGTAGGTCCCTTGCACAGGTTCAGAGGTGAGGTTGAAGAACAGCTGTATAAATCCCATGTTTAACTCTACCTGAGTCCACTGGTACAGACGGTTTTTCTTTGGGTCCTACAGATAATGTGATCACAAGGAGATTGTGAGAACAATGGGAGTCTGCAACAAGATCTAGCAAAAGCAGTGAGGGGAGGGCCAGCCCCTGTGTTTCAGGAGGTTGCAGAGCAGGAGTGGGGGCACAAGCAGAGTTGTGTGTGGAGTCCAGAGCTGGATGACAGAGGAGATGTAACCTGGGCCCAGGTATGTGGTAGCCACCATATGAGTTAAAGTGCTGTATATTTGAATTAATGTTATGGTCCTGCTTAATACAAAAAATAAACAAGAACCATCTCGAGACAACTGTTTATTTTGCCCAGGTTGAAGTGCAAGAGATGTGAACATGAGTTAAATGTTTGTACATACCTCCATATACACCAGTGGGAACTAGAAAAAGAAGAAAGGAAACAACATGTTTAGATGGAGTGCAAGCAACACTGTGAAATAACTAGGGCTGTGATCATGTCTCAAGGTAAAAGGTGTTCACCCAATAGGATGAAGAAAAAAGTTCCTGATATGGAACAACAGAGCATTTTGAGGTGCATTGGGCTGGGGTGGACGGGAGGGGCAATTCTTTTTCTCAGGCAGAAAAGACAACTGAAATTACTAATTACTAACTCCGGATGATTTGCAATACCAATAAGAGCAGGTGTACACTCTGATAATGACAGATTGGCTCACTGTTTACGCCAGCACTGTTCATTTGCAGTTTGTCAAACCTTTGGAAGAATGCAGAAGGTAGCCTTACACAGAAATTTGACAACAGACCCTGTTAAAAAGATCTGAGGTGACCCAGAAATTTCACAGCTATCCAAGTGTACTGAGAGCTCTCCCCAATTTCATCCCTTTTCTCACAACTGACTGAAGGCAAAACAACTAGCAAAAGGAAGTATTATACTTACCACTTCATTCAAGGGACGGAACTCTTCATCCAGAGAAACAATTCTAAACAGGACTGATGGAGAAAGGCAGACAGTGAAGTTCCACAGTACAGTCACCAACGAGTAAACATCAATTACAAAAACAAATGTATAATAGAGAACAGAGGTGTTCTCTTCTAAAGAAATTCCATTCCCTAGAAAGCTAAGTCATGCTAGGTTACCATCTAAGATGAGTAGATGAATAAGAGGATGTTAAGAGCAAATTCATGGCAGTGTGAACATCTTACGGAACATGGGCATCAGAATCTCACTAGTTGGGATCAAAGTTAAATTTAAGTTGCCTTTGTCTGCTTCACAAGGACACATTTTTATGCTGGAATTCACATGGGTCTTATAATTTTGTTATAATTAGACTGACTTCCTGGAAAGGATGAATGCAAGCAAGTTACTTCAGCACTTGGCTGGAAGTCTGTGTCAGCTCTGGATGGAGAGAGTATTCAATATCTCTTTTAGGACATTTGTTTCTATCCAGGCCAAATTTAGGAGATCATTGGCCCAGAAGAAATAAATGGATTACATAATTCTCTCCATCTTTATTGAACAAAATCAGCTGCCGATTTGAAAGCTATTTCATGACTTTCTTTGAATTTTGGCCCTGTTCTCTATAGGACAAATATCTAATCTTTCTCTGACTTTAATGCAGACCCTAAATGCGTGGACCATAACAACAGAGGCTCCAGTGACAGAAGGATTGTGTGCAGGTGCCCCAGATATGTGCATGCATCTTAAGATTGTTCCTATATGGAGCAATAAGACATAAGCCTCAGCCATGAAGTTGCAGTTCTGATCTGCACTGAAAGCAATTGACATCTGGCCAGCACAATCCAACAGCTTTAGTATAAAGTTTTGTTTCGAAAGCAAATCTTCACTCCTTTCCTGGTACCTGTCTGTCCAGGCTTGTAGATGGGTTTGTCTGTCTGGACAAAAACCAAGCTCTCAGAATTCTGGACCAGCACCATCTTGCGGCTCCTGAACTGCAGTGTGGGCCCCTTCACTGTCACACTGAGAAATGTGATTGGTAACGGGCTGTTTGATTTTGGAAGCTGAAAAGTAAGAAGACAACTATGTTATGGACCACCTTTGAAGGCTTCCTGAACTAAACTGGTCTTTGTGAAATAAGAGATCTAATATAATCCTGATGGACCCAACACAGACTTGAGAGGAACTATAATCAGGAACAAGAAACTGATCTTTATTTGTCCCATATTTCTACCCATTCCTCCTGCTGCGTAGTGATTGTGCAAGTATTGTGCAGCAATGGAACTCAATTTTAAGAAATTCTTACTTGCCTTGACCAAAAACTTTCCACCTGTTTCCTTTTGACATTCACAAGGGGAATGGAATAGTCCCTCTTCTCTTTCAGCTAATGTTCCTAGTCCTTGCAGAACATTTTGTTTTCCAAAGCAGACATGCCAGACCCTATAACTCTCTCTCACAAGAGACAAAGTCAATCTTCAGCCCACATCTGACAAACCAAGACACAAATGCCAATCTTTTCAGTGTCCTTAACACCAGTTCTTCAGTCTTCAGGCCAAGGACATAATCTGTGCTCTGAGCTAAATGATCAGCTTTCTTAGTTGCCTACAACTTGTTATAGTCCCTGGGTCTATCGATTACATTAAGCTATAAATTTCCTGCTTTGCTGTCTTTTTCAGATGCAGGCAGTCACAGCTCCATGCTCTTACATTAGTTCAGTGTACACCAGGAAAAAAGTATCTGAGGTCCAAAAGCTCTAGTTACAATTTGCAGGCACTCAAGTGACAACCTGTGGCTGTTGAAGGATGATGTGGAGAGCCATTTCACCATACAGCCATCAAGACTGTCAATACTAAAGCCACTTTTTTCTCCTGGCCTCCTCCTCCTCTCCTAGAGAGGTGGCGGCTTCCCAGGATTCAGCATCTCACAGTCAGGTAGCATACAAAGGAGACCTCAGCAGTGAGAGGGTGTTGAGGATGTACAATAACATAGATACCTTTAGCCAAGAGGTAGGCAAACACCTACCAGTGTTACTCTGGTCATTACTTCTCACTGCCTTTACAGTTTGTCCCTGTCACAAAGAATCATCCCGTAAGGATGTGATACTCACAGAAAAGGGGATGCAGGTGAACACATCTTTCTCTGACACCACATCATCAATCAGGCTCCTGTTCTCCCCCTGATGCTCGAGTGTGGCACTCAGAGTCACAGACTCATTCAGGTGGGTCAGCTGAACACAGACTTTCTCACGAGAATCCGTGTGTATCACAAAGGGCAGTAGGACCAAATACTGCCTAGGAACAGAGGAGACAGATAGGTCAGAGAGGCAGGAATAGGCAAGAGGAGCTGTACATAAAGACCAAATAAACCAATCTGATGACTACAGCCTTCATTGTACAAGGAGAGAAGTGTATTTTCTAGGAGTGTAACAAGATTTCTAGCATGTTTGTAACAGCCTGGGAAAGCAGAGATACCAGTCTCAAATGTAAAATACCAGAGGAAATCCTCAATGAAAACATCTGGAAGAGTTATGTTTTTCCAAGTTCTGGCACAACAGAAGAACTTCTTCCTGGAACCCTGAATAAAGCTGGGGAGGGGGCTGGGGGGGAGAAGTCAATTTTCACCTTTGCTAGACACTGTAAGTAGGATTCAGGAGCCACAAAAGTGCCAGTACCCAGTGAATAAATGCCATTGACTGCACGCTTCAAAGCATCTGTAGCACTTCGAAGCATTTGTATCATTATTCTCATTCCTTACAGAGATTCAAAACTGCCACAGTGTGGTGCCAGATCTTAAGCAATAACACTGGAGCAAATTTCAGGTTTTCAGGGAAGCAAGCCTCTCTGTCTCAGCTCACCAGGGGATCCCTGCTCAGCCCTAATAGCCTCCCTCCCTCTATCCCTCCCTTCCCAGTGAGGCAACTTGCCAATGGTGTCTTGGTGCCCAGCACTGCATCTGGGAATCAAATCTGATCTGCCTGATGCCAGCTGTGCTCACTTTTTGGTGGGCAAGGACTGGCCTCTGGTGGGCATACCCAGAGCAGTGAGCAGATGGGACCTCAACACCTCAGCAGTAAGGTAAAGCATTCCCTTCAGCAGTAGGAGAGGCTCTGGTGCTTTTATGTCCATCACTGGTCTGCAGGGAGAAAGCCCTGGTCCCTCTGACCCCAACCCTGCATTTGATGCAGGTCTGTTTCCCCTGCATTTGATGAAAGCACAGCAGCACAGCCTTGCCCAGAAACTCCCCTGCACAGCTTAAAGCTCTGTGATGGGTGAGGTGCTCTGCACTTCGTGAGGGAGGAAAAAACATTGTCAAAAAGCCAAAGAGAAAGTCTTTACGATGTCAGGACCCCTCATACACTGCTCCTGCCATACATGTACACACATGCACGTAATGCACACTCCCTTCACATACAAACAAGGCAAAATGGGGTGAAGAAGGAATGTGGCACAATATATCCTCACAGACCTGAACAGTCACAGGCTTACGGTGCCACATAACCCTGGCTGAGAAAAGAATTTTCATTCCATTGGCTGAGTTGAAAAACGTTAATTAAAATATAGAGCCATTTTTGAGCATCCCATATCTCTTATTTGTTCCTTTTCTTCTCATTATCAATCAAGAAAACCACTCCCAACTCCTGGGAATTTCACCTTGGGAGTAGGGTACTCAAAATGAATTTCTGTAGGGTACCTAGGGAGAAGGGTACCCAAAATGGAACTTTTCTTCGTCTCTTCAAAACAGTCTCTCTCTCAAGAAAAACACATTGTATAAACAGTTATAAAAAGTTGCCTTTCAAAAGAACTGATTTTCTGTAGAAAATTTGGTTGAAATCCTGTCAATTCACTGAAACAGCAAAAGGTATTCTCATAGACCTTTCCCTCTTCCTTTCTTTGTTTTTTTTGCCCTAAAGTTTTACTGATATCTCAGTTGCACATATTGTTTCGGGTCCCTCCGGAGCCCTAGCGTTTGTTTGTAGAAGGCACTTTACCCAGCTCTGGTGTCTTTATTTCTGGGTAAAAGAAAGCACACAGAAGATAAGGGACAGAGCAATAGACGCAGGAATACAATCCCGGTCTCCGGCCTGCCCAGAGACCCCCCCTGCATAGCTTACGGCTCTGTGATGGGTGAGGTGTCTCCTGGAAGGATGAAGAGGAAAAGCAGGAAGATGCCTGGCTTGATGAGCAGCCCGTTCTTCCCCATGGTGCAGAGCAGGACGTGCTGAGTCAAGCAGACACCCAGTGTTGTTGGGTGATGCTTTTACTCCTCCGCTGCTCTCCCAATCAAGCCCTTTATAGCCTCCTTCACAAACAGACCAGGAGCTGGAGCAGATAAGGGCTGGGGGCCAGGGCTGATCCGGAAACAGGGAGAGGCAGTAAGGAGGAGTTGGAACTAGCAGCTCCAAGTCCGGGCAGAAGGCCAGGTGCTGGGGGAGAGAGGGAGGGGAGGGTTGCTGGCAGGCTGGAGATGTGTCTCTTTTGGGGCAGGGCAGCAGGCCATGGAAGACGAAGGGTGGCAGCTAGAGAAAAAAGGGGCTAACAGCAGAGGATGAGGGCAAGGCCTCCATTTCTGGCAGGGTTCCCTGTATGGAGCTGGACACGGCACTGGTCCTGGAGGCTGCTGGAGGAGCAGGCTCTGTTTGATTTCCTTCAAACTGGGAGCAGGAGACTGGGCTAGGATTTGGAAAGCAAGAGTGGGTGTGCCTAACCACCATTTACAGGAAGGTTCTGAAAACAGGAAATTTAAACTGCAAAAACCTTCCCCCTCCACCCACTCTGTTCCCTTGCAGTCTCCATTCCCAGTCCCATCAAAGCTAATGCCAGGAAAAGGGGCCAGAGAATACCTGGAATATCAAGTCATCTAAGATAATCTGGCCTTCACCCTGACAGAAACTGGGACAGTGACATGATCAGAAGCTGCCAAAAGTTCAACTCATTAACAGCATGTAACACATTAACCAGTTCCCCAGAGCAGCAGCTACCCCCACACAGCAGAACATATGTGGCCTGGGTCTTACTTTCCCTGTACTGGTTGTTGTTCCAAGTCAAGTTATTGGTACATCTAGATCAAGTTATTGCTGTTTGATGGAGTAGTCCTGGATTAATTAGGTTAAAATCCATGTAATGCACTGTGATGGGCAGTGTTGTATCACAAAGGGAAATGGGGTTTTTTGACCACTGTCTTTATTGTCTTTACCTTGGTCTGCAGTAAGAAGATCAATAATTCTGGTAATTATTACCCTTGTAAGTGGCAGTGGAATATCTGCCTTACTTATATTTCTAATGCAAACTCCAAAGAATGGAGATCTATGATAGAGAATGTGAAGCATAATTTTCAAATTAAAAAGTGTGCAGGATAAAATTATTTTCTGACTGTCCTTCCCTTCTCCTACTATCATAATCAGAACTTTGGTAAGCTCAGGAACTTTGGATTTAAGAAATCCAAGTGTAGTGCAATAACAAATCTTCATTATAGACCACATTCTGCCCTGCAGTGACCTGCATAGGAAACAAGAAGATAGTAGTGTCCATTTCCTTGGGAACTGCAAAAAGACAGCCCAGATTTGTGCTCTTCCTTCTCCATCTGATGCCTAAAGGTTGCTTTGCCTGCCCAAAAGAAATATAACTCAGTAAAGTCTGCCTCACCCACAGAGAAGAGGATTTGCACATTGGGTGGTAAAAGCCTTTTTGAAGATTACAGTTTACATTGGTTCAAATAGGTCAGGAGCTGGAGTGATTGAACAGCAACAAGGTGCAGAACTACATATGGCAGAGGAATGCTTTTTATCAAATAGCCAAACAGCTCACACTGCTCCCAAGCCAGCTCCTGATCATTAGGACATTGGTCAAACGTGCTCTTGTAGCCAAAAACTGAAGAGAAATTATTTCAGTCCACTGAAGGGGACAAGTTTTCAAAGGCTTGAGAATCCCAGTAGGTACACTTAACATGCACAAATAGCAAACTGCTCTCAAACTGCTTGGCCTCCATCTCATTCCTAATAGCAACTTGGACCCCAACAGCCTGATTTCAAGGGTCTTTGCGCTGCCCATGTGATTCAGCTTGTAGGAGGTGGCACAGACAAGGCAGTGGCAATGAATTTTCCCACTCTCCCCTGCCACTTCTACTTGCTGGGAGTACAACTGAGAAAGCAAACAGGTTTTCTAGATCTTTTTGGCTAGATTTTAAGTGCTTACATCCTCAAGAAAACTCCCACAAGATGTTGGCCTATCCATGAGGAGAGTATGGTTTAATAGTGTCTTTCTGAGATTTTTCTCAGTGAATCTGAAGTTCTGTCATTTGGCATAGCTCAAAGGTGCCCCAACTTTACACAAACAGCATTAAGTATCCTATATCTAAACCAAGAATCTTGTTTCATTCATGAATAGCATCATAGAAGTGTTGGTTGTAAGGGAGCTCTGGAAGTTATGTAGTCCATCCTTTCACTTATACCAGGACTACTGCCAACGCTGTCAGCTGTGACTTTGTCAAATCAGATATTAAAAACTTCCGAGGATGGAGAGCCTACTATTTCCCCTGTAATGTGTTCCAGTGTTGCACTAATCTCTGGTGAAGATGTCTCCTTGTGTCCAGTCTGAACTCCCAAAGCTGCAGTGGCAGCCATTGCCCCACATTATATCTTCTGCCTCTACCAGGAAAATTCATGCTCTAACATCTTTGTAACTGCCCTTCAAGTATTTGTAGGCAGTTATTTAATCACTACAGCTTTCTCTTGGTCAGACTAAATAAGTCTTGCCCACCTTGTCATTCCATGTGGCAATGAATTTTCCCGCTTCCCATGCTTTGACCAGATTGACAGTACTCCTTCGGACTACCTCCAGTTTCTCCACGTTCCTCTTGAACTGGGGGTCAGCACACCTGACAGAGTTCAAGTGCAGCCTCAAAAATGACATGGAGAATAAGGATTGTAACTTACCTCAATCTGCTAGCCATGCTCATCCAGTATTCATTCATGATGGCTTACGGAGGTCGTACAAGAACTTACTTCCAAGAAAATCAGTATGTATCAATCAACTATATCAACATGCCCTAGATAGAAGATTAAAAGCTCTGCCAAAGATACTTGTTCAACTGCTTTTCATGGAAATGAATATATTTGCTTCAAATTGCTTTAGTATTGCAAAAACTTGAACCCAGAGAGGTGCTACGTGGTTTGTTGAAAGTCAAATCCACAGCTAAAAATCCTTTCCCTTCAAAGAATGCTCAACTTTTGAAGCAACCTAATGTATTTATTTATTTTACATTTCCTGAACATCTCTTTGGGACGAGATTGAGACCACACCTTTGAAGAGCTAAAGATTAACATATTAATATATTAAAATAATAAATCATTATTATATAATAAATTACAATATGCCCTGCACCGTAAAATCGTCCTAGGGGAGGCAAAGCTGTTCTGCTATTGACAAGGTAAGCTACGCAAGCAGAGAGTCATGCTGACCTTGCCTACACATGTCATAATGTAAGAAACTGGTTCTTCACTGGGATTGTCTGGTAAAGTAACTATTAGGTTTCCTTCTGCAGATGCCACCACCATTTTGACAAAGCAGGCAAAGTCTCCAGCACTATTTCATAGGGCCTGACAACTTTCTAGGAGTCAGAGACAACTATCTTTTGATAGTTGAATGGACTCCGGCACAGACAAAATGATTCACCCAAAGTAACCCAGACCCAGATGAAAAAAAGTTTTCACCTCCTTGTACACTGCAGTTTCCTCAGGTCTTACTGTTGCAGGCACAGTTATTGAAAAACAGACCCACCCTTGCTGGAAACATTCCCACCTTAAGACTCTCAGCTCACTGAACCTATATATGAGGCTCAGCAGATATTCACTTAGCTGAGTATGCTAAGAACTGAATGTTTATCTTCATCTGCCTTGACACCTTCATGTGTTACATCCTGTTAAGTAGATGGAAGATAATGCCGCAGGTAGCTGGTAAGGGTTTCCTTCCAATTAGAATAAAAACATGAAGCAAATGTAAATTGTATGGAGTCTGAATTGAAATTCTAAAGTTGGTTGTTGTACTTCTATGATTCTATGAACAAGATCTCCCCTCAGCCTTCTTTGCTTTAGAATAAACCATCCAGCTGTCTCAGTCTTTCCTCATAGATGCTGGAGATGTGCTCCAGTCCTTTCATCATCTTTGTGGCCTCCAGTATGTCCATGTCTCTCTTGTACTGAGGAGCTCAAAACTGCACACAGTGCTCCCAGTGCGCCCTCCCCAGTGCTTAGTAGAGATGAATGATCACCTTCCTCAGCCCGTTGGCATTATTCTGTCTAATGCAGCCCAGGACACTGTTTGCCTCCTTTGCAGCAAGGGCACACTGCTGGTCACATTCATTCTGGTGTTCAAAAGGATCTCCAGGTCCTTTTTTGCAAAGCTTCCTTTCAAGTGGCTCAGTCCCATGGTGTATTGGTGCATGGAGCTGTTCCTTCCCAGCTGCAGGACTTGGACATTCTCCTTGTTGGACTTCACGAGGTTCCTGTCAGCCCATTTCTCCAGCCTGTCTTTCCCAGAACAAACACATGCCTCAGAACACCTACCATGAACCTGCTGCTCGCCAAGGCAAGGCTTACTGTTTGGGAAATCCCCACAGAAACACTTCAGTGCACCATGTCATATCTGCATAGTGAGGCAGATGTTCAGAGCAGGCCACAGTTGCTGCATGTGCTTCAGAGGTCATTCACACAGGCTCAGCAGCCTGTATGTCAGCCAAACCTTCAGACTGGGTAATAGCAGTAACTGCATCAGGACCACCCACCACCAGGCAGTCCTGTCAGACTTACTGCTCTGACTGCAATTCCAGACCAAGGATAAATTGATAATAGTAAATTGAAATGTAATATAAATATATTACCATAAAGAGGATAAATTGAAAATTTATAAAATGTCTCTTCCTTTGTTGGAACAAAATCTCTGTGTGTAAAAAATTTTCCAGCTGTGTGGAAATGCAACCTACTGTCCAACCCTTAATATTCATTGTGCTTTTATGCTGCTCAAACTCTGAGCCCGTCTCTGCTCTACTTGAACTGAAAGTTCCTTATATTAAGGATTTGTCCACTGCTTCCTCTCTCTGCAGTATGAAAGTGCAGAAGTGGGGAGGAAAACAAGTTCTTGGTTGATTCAATTTCACACAATTAACTATATTCCTTGGAGTCCTCCCTCTTCACTAGTTTGGTTAAAAATGACCTATAAAACATGGCCTGCAACTAGTTCCTTCCAACAGAGAGAAGTAATGGCACAGGTACAAGCTTTTGGTCCAAATAAACTAGAGGTTTATTTTCTCTGCTGGATTTACAGAAGCTGTAGTTTCATTTCACCCTCTTCTCTCCCACTCATAGCACTGGGATGCAAAAGGAGAGGCTGCCACTGGGAGAAATCTGTTTATATGTTTCTCTCAATACACATCAGGCTTCATTTTCCCAGTCTTTCTGATATCAGGCAATGGAGATGCAGGGAATGGTAATGAACTCTGATGCTCAAAATTGAAGGAAAATGGATAGCTCAAAGATCTGAAGACACCTGTTGTGATAAAGATTTGTTTGCTCTTATAGGACCAATAGAGAAAGACTAGGCCAGGGAATATGTCTGAGGTCTCATCTGGTCACAAACAGCAGCAATCTAACACATGTGGACTGAGAACAGATCTACCACTGAGGATAACTCATATTTATGGGCACCAAACCCGTCCTTGTAAAACACCTTTGTGATGGTATGGAAAAGGCAAGTCCTTGCTCTTGTGTGAAGCTTTGGTTTACAGGACAATGATCAATTCATATCACTTATGAGATGAAAATGCACATAGGATTTATCTAAGAGATTTCTCACAGATCCATGGAGCACGAAATTCACAGCTGGAGGCACGAAATTGACCTTTCATGAGGACAGCACAGTGTTGCACAGGGCTGTTAGAGATGACCCTGCAAGAGACACAGAACAAAAGTGAGACTCAGAGAAAATGCTGAGATTGTCTCCCGGAGGCAAGAAAGAAAAAACATCTGATTGTGAACGGTGTAGCCCAGAGGAAATGAAAGAACCCAACCTCCAAAAGGCAGCTGTTAGAAAATAAAATATACACTAAAGAACCCACCTACCTGCCACTGCCAAGTAATTTTGCCATTGTGGAATCTAAATCAAAATGAAACATAGACATGATGCCTTGAAGTGGCAGTGATATCCACCAGCATGAGAATGGCAGCGCTGAAAGTTTCATGGAAAGATGATCACCTCCAAGGAATTAGTAAGAACAGAAAGCTGGATTTAAGCAGGGAACTAAATCAAGTGCCTAGGGTACTGACCTACTGACAGTGAGATCTCAGGTGAGTTTCCTTTCTGGAGAGACATTAGAAACTAACTCATTGTCTTAACTGTCATAAAAAAGAAAGGCCAGACGAAGTCAATGGACCAAACCATAAATGTTTTCTCTTATGCAAAATGCTGAGTTTTGTCCAAGTAAAGACTGAGCTGAAGTTAAGGTTCTGACTTGCGTTGGCGTAAGTGCAGCAGCAAAGGGCTCGGTCCTCACACCCAGCGACACCAGCACTTGACAGAATTGGTGCAAGGTGGCTAAACTCAGTAAAGCCATATGCCTTTCTGACCAAGCATCTGTGTGGGTGGTGCAGGTAAATAAAATCCTTGGTCTGAGCAGCTGGAGGGAAGCAGAGAGTGAAATACTAATATTAGACCTGCTTTTCACAAGGACATGTCTTTACAAGGTGCAGGACAGTAAAAAGCAGACCATATTGAGCTTAGTACAGTACAGGTGACAGGAAGAAGAAAATCTGCCCAGGAATAAAAGTCCTGAGATCTGAAGTAGGAACTCCAGGTATTGTGGAACACCAGGCAATCTGAAATAGCACTGCTGTTTTTAAAATAGAATGAAACTCACTTGGTGTAATTGGATACAGAGCCATCTTCCCAAATCCATCCAGAGCTTGTGTTGTTCCTCAGTCCAATCCAGAAACATTCTGTTTGAATACGCTTGAACAGATCCTAGAAATGATGATGAATTACAAAGTGACTAATGACTAATGAAAACCAGGCAGAGAATGGAGGTCAGGGTAAGTAAACAGAAGAGAAAGCAAGATACATCCCTTTGCCTGATTGTTCCTTAAGTGGTTGACAATATTCTTACCCACACCTTCTATTCAGGAAGATCAGCCTTGCAAATCATGCCTGAAATAAAAACTATGTGTACACTCACAAGGAAGTAAGCATGCTTTCAGCGTCCTGGGGAGATTCTTCAAAGGACATTTCTCATGGCAGTATATAAGAAACAATTTTTGTTGAATATGCAAGTTGAATATGAGTGCCCTGACAGCCAGGAGGGCCAAGTCCTGGGGTGCATCAGGCAAAACATCACCAGCCGGTCAAGGGAGGGGATTGTCCCACTCTGCTCTGCACTGTGCGGCCTCGTCTCAAGTCATGTGTGCGGTTTTGGGCACCGAACTATAAGAAAGACATTAAGCTATCAGAAACATATAGAGAAGGGCCAC
This sequence comes from Cephalopterus ornatus, assembly GCA_013396775.1. Classification (NCBI taxonomy): domain Eukaryota; kingdom Metazoa; phylum Chordata; class Aves; order Passeriformes; family Cotingidae; genus Cephalopterus; species Cephalopterus ornatus. The sequence goes on along the minus strand of VZRE01008661.1, from coordinate 186,665 downwards.
AAGGATGTTGAAGGGTCTGGAGAGGAAGCTGCATGAGGAGCGGCTGAGGTCACTTGGTCTGTTCAGCCTGGAGAAGAGGAGGGGAGACCTCATTGGGGTCTTCAACATCCTCACGAGGGGAAGAGGAGGGGATGGTACAGATCCTTTTACTCTCATGACCAGTGACAGGACTCAAGGAAAAGACATGAAGCTGAGTAGGGGGAGGTTTAAGTTAAATATCAGGAAAAGGTTTTTCACCCAAAGCGTGGTTGGGCACTGGAACAGGCTCTCCAGGGAAGTGGTCACAGCACCAAGCCTGTCAGAGTTCAATAGGTCTCTGGACAATGCTCTCAGGCACATGGTGTGATTCTTGAGGCTGTCCTGTGCAGAGCCAGGAGTTGCACTCAATGATCCTGATGGATCCCTTTCAACTCAGCATATTCTATGATTCTATGAACTGCATCCCAGTCTCCTGGAGTTTCCTACACACTTTATGTAGGAATGTTTGCCATTAGAATTAATATTAATGCTCTACCATAGAGATAGCTAGTAAGCTACTACAAAGTATTAAAAATTACAAGTAGAATCAGGACAGGGCAGGGCAGAAAGTGCAGGCACTGACAGATGTGTAATAAAACCAGGACCAAAGTTCTTGAAATTTTAAACAAACTTTTCTCTTGGTTTTTTGCAATGTTCATTTTCTTTTGGCTAAATTTTAACTCTTGTTTATTGTTAAAAAGTGAAGCCTGCAACAGAAACTTAGCCCTGAAGTAAATCCCCTGCCCCTCCCTTCTGTCCAAAAAAAACAAGACAAAGCCAGGAGAGATAAGTTTTTCTTGTCCACCTTTGCAATGAAGCCAAGGAACAGCAACCTTTCAGTTGTATGGCTGTGCTCCATCCTTATCTCCTGCTGCCATAACAAAGCTTCAGAGAAGACATCTTTACAGAGAAGCACTAACAAAGCTAGCTTGTTAAAGTCACGGGAATAGGAGCAGCTTAAGAAACTACTTGAGTGTTGCTGGTGATTTGGAGGTGACTGCGTTTCCCTGGCACACAGAGGTTGAGCAATCACTGCCCTTGCAGCATAAGGCATGGATAGCTGGGAAAGTCTCGCTTAGATGGGTAAGTCTGAGCAGGGATAATGGGTAACGTTCAAGCAGCAGAGATGGTAATAAGAAAGCAGCCAGACCAGGGAGGCTTTCTTTATGCAGATAAATGGGTAATCTGGGGAAGATGCCTATTTCTTAAGGATTCCAGATTTGCCTAAGCAAATGTGAGAGCCTGGTATATACTCCCAATCAAGCAGAGACCTCGCTTTGCAAGCCCTCACAGAACATCATACAATGCAACTTCTGTCCAGGGACTGGAAGCTGTCCACATTCATTGGACCCCATCTAATAAGCCCTGGCTTGCGCAAAACCAGATCAAGGGCTTCTGCTCTACTTAAGCAGATGTGCCTCAGTGCCCCAGTAATCAGCACTACCCCTTTCTTTAGTGACCATACATGCCCTGCCCGCAGTGGGCACCTGCAGTGGAACAGATGGTTCCTCCTTTCACCAGCACAGCTGAGGTATTTTGGCAGAGAGAGGAAGTAAGCATTGAAAACAGACCAAGAAAGAAATACCCATGCATGAACACGGGGAATGGCATGGGTCACTGAGCAGGAAGAGCTGGAGCCTTTGCAGGGAGGAGAAGCATTGCTTTTGAAAAGGAAGCATTCCTTGAGAGTGGAGATGTACTGGTTTGTAAGCAATAAGTACATGACTGCATAGTGCCACAGTCATTTCCTGTAATCACTCCATCAGCCTTATTGAGGATAGGAGGGGAGGTGGAGAGGAGCAATGGAAAAGGTTGTCTCAACATTTTTCATAGGATGATTCTGAGTAGCTGACAGTGACCCTCATCTCTCCCTTCTCCCCTTTGCTTCTCTGCTTCCTGCAGACTTCTAAGGTGTAGAACTGAAACTGGCAGTGCAGTTATATAGTCATAAATCCTTCCTCTCATTTAGAGCCAAAATATTGCTGAAGTGACAGCACTGCCTGTATGTCAGTCATTTAGGCATCTGCAATGAAATGGGAGATCCTCGAAGACTAAAAAAACCATTACCATTTCCCAGGTATCACTGATGACCAGGAGGTGAGCTCCCTGTGACCAGCAGGATACCTGGCTGGAATTCCAGTCCTTCTCCCCCTTGGAGAAGGAGTAGCAGCTCCCTCTGTAGGCCACCCACTCTTCAGGGCAGTGTGGGTAGGAGTCACCTGTAAAAAATCAAAACATTAGCTTTTCTCTATCACTAACCAACAGAAAGACACTTGTCAGCAAGGATCTACTGAAAAGCAACTCTTCTGGACAGTTGCAATGCAGAAGACACAAGCATCTGAAAACAAAAATGCATGAACAGATTCTCTGCGCAATTTCCAAGTCTTACAATAGTCATGTGCACTCTGATGCCGGTGCAAGCGCACGCACACACACACACACCAGGTTTCCACTGAACTACTCAGACACCCAATAACTAAAATTAGCTATCTGAAAGCACATTACCCTCTCTGGGTACAGTGTGATCATGCCACACATCAGGTGAACAGATTTTAAGCAGATAACAGTAGGCTCATTTGTAATACAGTTTAACATTATAATTACAGCCAGAAAGGCCACAAAAACTTTACAGTTTGTTTCACTGTTCTGTGCCACAGGATCTGAAATGGGTTGCCTGGGGTCTGCACATGGAATATATTCTTCAAAATATTCTGGATAGGCAGTGGGTACATAAGGCTGGTAGAAACCTAGAATAGCTTCTGGTTTAACCCCGTATAATGGAGCTCCTGTACTTAGATGAGTCTCCAGTCCTTTGCTTTTGGTTGCTCATCCTCAGCAACGCCTTGTGCACTTACTCATCTTCCAAATCAAAGCAATCGCTAGGGAGATGCTCAGTATCCCAAAGCCTACAGCCAAGCTCAGCACAACTGCTGACCACAGACGGGGAGCTGTAAAAGAGAAAAGAAATCATAGTGAACAAGAGCCACATGAAAACTGACCATGGTTTTACATAGTTTGCTTTGTCCTGGCCATTTCCATAAAGAACCGAACTCTTTAGAGCATCACTGTGTACATTCAGCACATCACTGTCCCTGCCCAGCCTACCTGGGGCCTTCCCATGCCCCTGCCCACTGGCCCAGGGTCCCATTTCAGCTGGGCTTGGGGCAATCAGTCCCTGCCTGAGCTTCCCTGGAGGTACCTGTCTCCAGATCAGCCACAGTTCTGCCCCTTCCTGGCCACAGAGATGGCTGACCCAGCCCCTGTGGTGGCTGACCCCAGAAGAGGAAGCACCTGCCACAAGCCAGCTGGAGCCCCCCAGGCACCATGTGGAGCCTTGTGCTGGCAGAAGCCTCCCAACAAACATACTCCTGCCTCAGCACTGAAGCTTGGGGTGGAAATACAGAGCTGTATTGCTACAGACACCATGTTCCAGCTTAAACGTAAAAAGAAACCCAAAGCTTTTCCCCCAACTCTTTCAGCAGCAGCAACAGGTTTAATCTTAGCTTCCTGTTCCCAGGCTTAGGCACACAGTCATGTTACATCTTCCCACGATACTCCCAAGTCAGTTCTATGTTCTAATCTGCCTCTTCCATGGTGAGGTAGCAGGGTGGGAGAGCCAGCCTTGAAGACCTTGGGTTGTCTGTCCCTCCACAATTTCACCATCAGCTGTTGACTTGCTGCCGCGGGCAGAGGGTGAGTCCTTGGGGCAGCCTCCACTGTGGCCCAGCTCAACTTCCTTTCAAAGGGCTGGTCAGGACTGACATGTAGAGATCTGCTCATGTCCAGCAGGACATGTTAACCTCCAGGCTGCATATTGCTTTCCCGTTGTCATCTTCTGGAGCTGTGTTTGTCCTGAGAGGCATTCACTTTCCATAAAACATTTGAAATCCCAGCACTAAAACCTTCTCTCTCTCCAGTTGAGGAGAGGATGACACTGCCACAGATGAGTTCCAGGGGAGTTTGGTTTGCTTGTTTTATTAATCTCTGTATGATAGCAGCACAGACAACAGGACAGGACTTTCTAAGAAACAGTAAGTGTGCAGTTAACTTATGTCCTACATCCTGCTCTTGTGATGCTCCAGAGCCTTCTACCCAAATCCAGCAGCAAAGTCCCCATTGGATCTCATGAAATTTGAGGTGCTTCTCTCTTGGTCATGTCACAAGACCTAAAGAAACACATTTGATCTCTTGGTGGAGGCTGAAAACAAATGCATATCACATATCAAGAATAGCGTGGAAAAGACAAAGAAAGCTGTGCTAAAACAGAAGGGAAAGTGACTTAACTTAAAAAACAAGAATGTGTCCTTTAAACACTGGAAACTTTGTCCAAATACAGAAAGTAGACCAAATCAGTAAATTAATAAATACTAATTCATTTTGATCTTGAGCAGTTTGCAGGCTCACTAATGTTAAGGCCATTTTCTCATTTTAAGCAATATATTTAGACCTGCGGTTTTGGCTAGAAGAAGTTTCTAAGGTAACAAGAGAGAGCACAAGGAAGCTTTGTTGTAAGCATCATTCTTTCGGTATAAAGATCTTTTCTAAGATAAAGATTTTGTCATGTTTCTTGAAGCTTGTAGGAATTCTAGCTGCCCAATCATACTTCAAAAATTACAACATTTCTTATTTTGTAAATTCATTATTAAATAACAAAATCCCACCCCTTTTCAGTTACAAAATACAGGAAGACTTTTCAGTTACAACATACTCCTTGGCTTCACACAAGGAGACAACGGGAGAACTGAAGAACTTGGACTGGGTTTGGAACTTGAACTTTGACTCTGCTCTCTATTCCTTTTGTAAGGTCATGTTTGTATCTCTGGTGACTTGGGTTTTGTCATCAGAATAAGCCTCAAGAGAATGCTGTCAGCCTGAGGATAAGGGATAGGGTGGAGATTTTTCTCTGCAGATTACAACTGAAAACTAAGTAAAGGGGGATAAATATCTGTTGAAACATATCTCTTGGTTCTGAGATCATATTTCTGAGGATTTGCACTTGTTTTCGTTTCCTCTCTTGGCTCTCCAAAGAAGCTATCTCCTGGATCCTTCAGATCAGTGTTACTGATTGTAGTGAAAACTACTGCCAGGACAAAGCTGGGATGACAGTCTGTGAAATCCTTAAATGTCAGCATCGGGCACCCGAGCTGGTGCCTCCCGGCAATGAATAGAGCAGTTCTCTATTGTTTTAGACTAACTGCAGAAAAAAGCAAATGACAAACGCATTGCACAGGCTAGCACTGCCTTAAGTGACTGCTGGACTGACATTTTGGTACTGCAGCATATCTAAGACTCTCTGGAAGCCAAATAGAAGACACAACCAGGGCAACTCTTCGTTTTCTAGGAGTTCATAAGAGCCAAAACCTGTTTGTTTAACCAGAGGACTGATCTATACAACTGTGATAGTGTGCCACAGAGATGACTACAAAGTCAGCAAGGGTGTGCATTTGAACAGAGAAAAAATGACTGAGAGCACGTCTCTCAAAAGTGATGGAGGCAAGGACAGAGTTGAATATAAAGATATTCTAAAGAAGGGTAGTAAAACTGAGCTCCTTAGGGATCCATTGCATGCTGAAGAGAGCTGAGAAATAATCAAATCACATGCACAGAAAGTGTGTTCGAAGATCAGCTTCCTGATTTGAAGTTCTCTGACTTGAGTTCAAAAAGATGAGGGTACATAAAAGACTGTGGAAAGGATGAATATTAAAAAGAAAAATACAAACATCTCAAGAGACATCGCTGTGTTTTCATCTGAAAACACGTGCAAAAGCAAGACTGCTTTCCAAGCAGATTGAGTGGGAATACTAGAGAGAAACTTTGGGGTTTCTGTGCTGGCTTTCTTCGTGCAGCAAGTGACCAGGCAGCAGTAACCACCACAGGTATATGAAATTATTCTGATCAGGGCACAGAAATCTTGTATCCCACAGTAAAAGCCCCTCTGCTGGAACAGCTCTGAAAAAAATTAAGGTGAATCATTAGTGTTGCAGCCAATGCAACACAACTTGTCTGAAGCATACAGGCATTTCATAGAATCATAGAATGATAGGATGGTTTGGGTTGGAAAGGACCTTAAGATCATCCAGTTCCAACCCCTCCAATATTTTGTGAGAAGAAGACACTTACAAAGAATGACCATCAATGCAAAATCTCACTCTTTTAAAGTGGCATTTCTCAACTAAGCAGCCAGAGGAATTGCTCAATGTGACACTGACAAAGCCTATCAGGTGTAATGGAGAGAAAATAAGGGAAGAAAAAATTTAAGGAAAGCACTAAGAAGATCTTCTTGATAGTAAGATGCCCTGCAGAACTGTCTCAAGGCAAAAGCTGAAAATTGGCTCACTGGGAGGTTTTAGAACTATACCACAGAAAACAGAAAAAAATCTATTACAAAAGAATCCTGCATAGCCCCAGGGGAGAGAGGCTGGATGATATCATATGCCTTCTCTGTCTCTGATCTCTGATTGCCATATGCCTCTAATTTATCTGTATTCGCATCTCGCCTGCCCTTCAAAGAACTATTGCTCACAATCTCGTATTGCTGACAAGTAGACAACTTTAAATCTCTTGTGGAGAAAAGGATGCCTGGGTTGAATGCCCAGAAATAGACACTGAAGGAGAGAGGGAGGGGAACAATGCTGAGTCTCAAACCCATCAGCTTTTTTCACATTGAAATATTCACAGTAATTTTAGAACCAAAGCAACAGCACCCTAAGCCAGCACTCAGAATCAGCGGCCAGCTCAGAGTGTTTCTTTCAGATCTTGCTTGCACTCAAAATAAAATCTTTTGTTGACTGACCTCACCTGGCTTTCTTACCTCTTTTTTGCTGTGAAGCTTTGGCCCTTGGCGGAGAAGCCTGAGAGAATTTGACAGAAGTGTACGTTACCTCCTCACTCACATCTGCTGCAGAAGTTTCTAATCTGCTTCCCTCCATGCCGAAGCAAAGAGTGTGCACAAGATGTTTCGATCAGGCTGTTGAACAACAGGGCTCGACGCCTGTGAAACAGGAAACCTGAGGCTATATTCAAAAGACTAAGAAATGTGAAGTTGCAACCTCCATCTCCAGCTGCTCAAGATAACTAAATTTACAACAGAATGGAAAGCAGTGGAACTGCAGCAACTTCCATTTCCTAATCTGATGAAAGACGTTTTAAGCATAACTGCTAGTGGAAAACGTGATTAATCATCAAGCTCATGGGTATTCTAATTGTTGCCAAAGCAAGACGGTGTGGTTACACTGATGCAGTAACTAGGAGGATGTGTGCTGCTCTGAGGAGCTTCCTCTCAGGGGCAGAAGCAGGTGGATAATGAGAGCACAAGGTAAGAAGGGGAATAGCATGAGCACAAGATGAAAAGTGCAATAAGCAATGGCTATGGCAAACTGGCAGCCCAGCTGCTATCAAAAGGGAAGTAGAGGTGGACAGCATGGGTCTGAGAAGGAAGCCTTGAGATGCTGGACACTTCAACTAGGAACTGTTTCTGCACCAAATACCAGCGTGAATGTGCTTGCGACACAAGGCAGGCACTGAGAGCTGGCATCCCTCAAGACTCTCTGAGTCGACACCTTAACACCATCAGTATGAGAGAGATATGGGCATGCTGGAGAGAGTCTAGCAAAGCACGGGGACAGCTGCCCAGGGAAGTGGTTGCGTCACCATCCCTGAAAGTTTTTAAAGAAGATGCAGATGTGAAGCTTAGGGACATGGTTTACAGGTGGACTTGGCAGTTAATGGTTGAACTCAATGATCTTAAGGGTCTTTTCCAGCCTAAAAGATTCTTTGATTCTATGGTGGGGACTACTGATGCTTCTAGCATCCTGAGAAACCTCTTAGCCGCATTGTTGGATGATTTTTGTTTTAATCCAGATTCTGATCCATTTCATGCTCAGAATGGGGATGTTTGCCAGGCTCAGGGTGTACATCTTCAGCAAAATAGCGTACAGGTAATTTACCAGAATTGTTTGGGCATTCTCAACAAAGCAGTTGAGATGATTGCTACTCCCAACAGGGATGACTGTTATGCGTCCTGGTGACAGGCTCTAAATTTGAGAAATGATGGCATGGGAGGATGCTTAGTTTGATACAGTGTTGTGGCCAATTCGTTACAATGCACATGTCTAGGAAGGCATGAATTGGATGTTTCTGCAAATTTCTCCACTTGCCTCTAAGGGTGGCATGTAGCACCCACAGAATTCCTTCCAATCCTGGGTAGAGCCTGTAGACAGCAAGATAGGGAGTCTGTGCTTGAAGGGAAGGGGAAGGCAGAAGACAGCAGGAAGAGGAAGAAAGTTTCTCCTGAAAGCTTTGAGTGGATAATATAGAAGTCTAAAGAGAGGTCTCAAGCCCAGAGAGCTACTACACTCACAAGGACAATTTAGCTGAAAAGCCAACAGGATTCAGACACAGCTTAAGTGCCCACACCAAGGGGAAAAAGGCCTGCAGACTGCTTGCAGGGCCAGAGTCACCATAAAGACAGTGCTATTTGTGAAGAACTGGAGAAGTAGAGGCTGGCAAGAAAGAGTTAAGAGCTCTGTTTTCATGGGGTTTATCATTTTTGCTCAAATATCAGCAGTAAGTTGAATTCTTAGTTTCAACAGGAAGTAGAGAGGGAGCAGTCACACCTTAGGAGGTGGGCAGGCAACAGTTAATAGCTAAGTGTGAATAAATAAGTCTGACTTCTGCAGCTGTGCCATACTCCCAGTGGAATCACAGCAGGACTAAATCAATCCATTTTCCCGGAGCCAAAAATGCTACTTCCCCAGTTCTTCACTGCTGAAGCAGCATACCACAGGGAAACCTCCCAAACTTATCTCAAACAAGTGGCTTCTCTAGCATGTTGCTAAGTTCACTAAACACCATATTTCTTTCTTAAGTAAAAGATGCAAAAGCCTCAGAACTCTGACAAGGAACATCTGTCCCTTCCAGCAACAGACCCCTGGAAAGTGGACTCTCTTATCATTGCAGTGGGAGCATGGCTTAAGGAGATAAATGTCCTTTAAATGGGCCAGTGTCAATTTATAGCTTTATGAATCACACCCAAGATGCTCAAGTCCACCACCCTTGTGCACTATCAGCTGGACCTGGAATTCCTCCGCAGTGGCAAAACTTGCAGGAGGCTGGGAGAGACACCTTCATTCCAAAGTATAACAAAACACGGACGTACTGGAGTCTACCACAGGGACAGAAAGTGCGGACAAAATCAGAAGGATCGAAGCCACAAAGCAGTTTTGTGAACTGGTCTAGACTCCTTGCTCGTTTAACACTCTGGAGGCACCCGGTGGGGATGGAAAAGCCCGAGGACAAACTGCTGGATCACCACCGCCTCCTGCAGAGGGAGCGAGGGGAGCGGTGTCGCCGGGAAGCCTGACTACTGCTGTACGGCGGACAGAAGAGGGAAGAGCGCGACTTCCAGCTGGGAAAGCCACAACGCACTCGGATGAAGTGATTCCAGCCCGGAAGCCGGGACCGCATCCCACCGCCTCCAAAGGGCCGCCCCGGCCTGAGGGCTCGTCCTTTCCGCCGGCCCTCGCCGCTCATTGGACGGGGAGCGAGGGGAGGGCGGGGCCCGGCGCCGTCTGTGCCCGCCCATTGGGTGGTGGATGGAAGTGGGCGGGGCTCGGCGCAGTCCGGCGCTCCCCGCCGCGCTCCATTCGCTGCGGGGCCGCTTCTGGGCGGGCGATCCCGGCGGCTCCCGGGCTCCCCTTGGCGGCGGGGCCCG
>VZRE01008661.1:153406-176649 GCA_013396775.1 Cephalopterus ornatus | reverse complement strand
GGGGGGGAGCCGGCCGGGGTCGCTCCCGGCGCCGAGCGGCAGGTTCCCGGGAGGAGCCGTGTCCAGTGCTGGGGGCAGGGACCTGCCTTTGGCCTCGGGAGAGAGGAGTCACGAGCTCTCGTGTCACGGGCTTCCTCATTTCAGCGAGCGCGCACTGGAACGGGCTGCCCAGAGAGGCTGCGGAGTTTCCGTCACTGGGGATATTCCAGAGCCGCCTGGACGCCATCCTGTGCATTGTGCTCTAGGACGGCCCGGCTTGTGCGAGGCGGCTGGACCTAGTGACCCGCTGTGGTCCCTTCCAACCTGATCGATTCGGTGGTTTAGGCGTTTCTAGCCTTGTGTTGGCGCCTGGCCCCCGTGGCGAGCAGAGCCCCGCCTCGGCAGTGTCCGACAGGGGTCCGGGGAAACCATTGGGTTCAGTCAAATGGGCTCTGTGCCCGTCTGCAGCCGGGTGATTATTTAACTGAGGGTCTGCCGGCTGCCTTCCGCCAGCACGAGGGGCTTTACCAAAATCTGCGGCAGGAGAATCTGTTGCACCGCTCTTGCGATCACTGGATGTTTTGTATATGATTTTAGCATGAACCTGAAAGCCAGGTCTTCTAGATTGTATTATTATTATCATCTTCATTACAGCTTCTTTGCTTGGATCTCACATAGGGTGCCTTGCTTTCCTCCTTCCCTTGTGTAAACAGAAGAAAACTTCTATGAAGTTGCAGCTTAGCATTATTAAACACTTTCACATTCTCAGCTAAAGTAGTACTAGAAAGATCATTATTAAGATTAAGGCACTTGAACAAACTGCGCTTGACTAATCACAGTAGGTCTTTCCTGTGAGCTCTCTACATGAGATCTGTTGAAGAGGATTGATTAGCGGCCTGATAAATAATTTTCTGCTGACTGGCTTCTCAGTGCAATGCAATAACAGTGGTTTATGCCTGAAAATTACTCCAGTGTTCAGCCTGCTGAACTCTGGTCTGGCAGCTAACTAGTGTGCTCAGCAGCAAAACTTTTTGAGGTCCCAAAGGGGGACCTTCAGAAAGGAGTACCAAGTGGGCCCAATGGGCCTTTGGCCAAGCAAGAGACTCAGATTTAGTGTCTCTTGGGAACTGTGAGTTGTTTCTAGACTTCAACTTCTCCTTTTTGCAGTCAGGAACTGAGGAAGTGGCTAATCATTGACTCCGTGACCCCGAAGTTAGTTTGCAGGGGGCTGAAACAGTTAATCCTTTATGTTCTCTGTGGCTTGTGTCCAGGATGTCATCACCTTGCCATACCTCTGCCTTGCTGCTGGTCTTTATGGCCCTGGCTGTAGCAGGGGCTGAGCAGTCTGAAGAGAGGAGCTGTGATGTGATTGGTGATGAAAGCAGTGAGTCGCAAATGGAAAGAGCCCTGCTGAAGAAACTGGAGCCCCTGAGCCACATGAGGTACAGTATAACACCCTGCAGGCCTCGGGGCTGTGCAGTGCCTGCCCTTGGGCCAGGAGGAGAAGATTTGGGGTAGGACTGCAAAATGGGCTCCCCTATCTGTATGGCCTCTGACTCTTGCAGGTCTGAAATGCCTGCTGCTCTGAGAATTGTTCTTTGTAATCCGATGGGCTGTCTGTTCTGTCCTTTCCCTGCTGCAGGTTTAATGTGACTGTGGAGAAAGGCAAAACAGAAAACTACGTCTACCAATTCAGGGTGTGCAGGGAGGTCAACAGCACCTCGCACGATTATGGTGGCCTGGTGCAAACAGATAGACAGAATGGAAAGACCACGGTGATAGGAAGAATCAATGAAACCCAGGTCTTCAATGGAAGTAAGATTCCACTCCACACTTTTCTTACTCAGCAGCTGCCTTTTGCCTCCCGATCTGGATTTGCAGCCTGTATGTTTCTCTCCTGGCAGGTGACTGGATCATGCTGATTTATAAAGGAGGTGATTCATATGGCACTCACTGCAGTGGTGAGAAGAGACGAGCTGTGATAATGATTTCTTGCAAGCGGGGAGTTACAGCGGTGAGTGACATATGAGGTGGGAGAGGATCAGGAGGCTGCCAGACAAGTAGCTGTTTGTAAGCAGAAGGGCTTTGAGGGGGCAGCAAGGTTTCCTCCAGTATCTGTTGCCTAGCTGCACCAGCAGTGATAAAACTGTCTCCTGGTGAAGTTCAGTGTGCCTGGGCATGTTTTCACATGACTTAACTTTTCCCAACTTGCAGAGTTCATTCAGCATTATTTCTGAAGAGCGGGAAAAGGAGCAGGAGTGTTTCTACCTCTTTGAGATGGACAGCAGTGTGGCTTGTCCAGTTGAGAATTCCCACCTCAGCGTTGGCTCCATTCTACTGATCACGTGAGTCATTGGAAGAGCTGTTGGTGCCTAGGCCATAATCTCCAGTGCTATTTAGAAACCTCACAAATGCTATAATAGACTAACTAATTGTACTATACCTACCCACAGCCACCATTAGATGTTACTATGCCTCTGAGCTTTTTGGACAAAAGCTCTTGCTCAAAGCATGATGCAGGGCTGCTCTGTTCCCTGTAAACAGTCTCCTTCATAGCTTACAGACGCTTACACATTTTTAGGAAGTCACATGTCCATGTTTAATGGCTTTTTGCTAGAGCTCAGGATTCAGATCAGGAGTCTTGACTCATTTTCTGTGTTTATGCTTAGAGGCACTGCTTCACATAATGCTGCTAAAAGATTTATACTAGCAGATCAATAATTTGGGGACCTTCTGTGGCCTGTTTTCTATTTATAGCTCTGCTCTTGAGTGGTGCTCAGATACTTGCTCTAATGCCAATATGAGGCAGGTAGCTGGTTTGGAAGAGATTGTCTATAGGATTTCCTCGGCTTTGATTATTTATTTATTTATTTATTTATTTAAATTCTGCCTTCCAGGTTTGCCTCACTGATTGCAGTCTACATCATTGGTGGGTTCCTCTACCAGCGCCTTGTAGTGGGAGCAAAGGGCATGGAGCAGTTTCCTCACTTTGCCTTCTGGCAAGATCTGGGCAATTTGGTGGCGGTGAGTGAAAATCACTATATATTCTTAGCCTGGCCCCTGTATTAGGAGAAAATGGCAGACTATGTCTCTTGGGTAGACCTACTGCTAGAGTGATGTACCTTGAAGCAAAAGAGGATATCTGTTTCATTTTTCTGGAGTATTCTGTTTTTGAATCCTTGCCAAGACCAATTCCCTGCCACTATCCTGCAACTGCTACATAACTAGAACACATGCTTATTAGGGGTTAATGCGTTCCAGAGAGACATATTCACCTGAGGACTGTGAAATACTCGTGTCTGACCTCCCTGAAATCCTCCCTTGGTCCTCGTAGGCAGTGCCATTTATCTCTCACGCTTGCCTCGGCCTTATGTTGCTGCACACTGTTAATCAATATGCCCAGAGCTTTCACGACTGAGCAGGATGTTTTATGTCGAGACAAGTTTTGGGGACATGTCTTAGGTAGCACAGCAATAGACATAATCCCTTAGCAAAAGAGAAGTCAAAGGAGCTGCTTTGCAGAATCTGATGCTGGTGCCATGTTCTGTGCTTGTAGGATGGCTGTGACTTTGTGTGCCGATCCAAGCCTCGAAACGCGCCAGCCGCGTACCGCGGTGTGGGGGATGACCAGCTGGGCGAGGAGTCAGAAGAACGGGATGATCACTTGCTACCAATGTGATAGGCTTTCCACACCAAGTTCTTTTCTCCCCATCTTCCCAGCACTTGTTTAGCCAGGTGCCTCCCAGCCAGTTCTCCTTCTCTCACGTCTGATTTTCTTTACACTGCTTTACACTGCTGTCTCCAGTGTGTCAAGTCCCATGGATGCCTCTGGATGTGAACAGCACTGGTCCCTGATGGTGTGTCTTACAAACATAATGCTGTTTTAGGTTTTTAAAAATGCAGTAGAGCTGGGGAAGAAGTGCTGAGAGTTGAGTAAAGACAACAAGAAAGCAATATGAGTGTTCAGCACTGAGCAGGAATGGGAGATGAATCACTGAGAGGAAAAAAGGGCCATAGATGGGTACAGAAAGGGGAAGAAAAAAAGGCCATGGGGCTAAAACAGCTGACACTGTAAAAGGGATATTTTGTCTTTTTTTTCCTAGGATTTACACTGGAATTATTTTTCTTTGAATGCATTTTCAGCTTTTCTAGCTTCTGCACTGTTACACAGTTTCTGCTGGCATAACGGGCACAGAGTGCTCTATGCCAGACTCTGGGGGTGGAAGAGGCATTAGCACCTGTGCAGTCTTTTGTTTTACTAATGGCAAAGTATTCAGAAGTATGCACTGGTTTCCTTCAACAGCTGTAAAGGGATGCATGCCAGCCTCTCAGACTGGAGAGGGGCAATGCTAAAAAAATATAGGAGTTAAATACAGTCTCATGACTTCAGGTCAGTCAAAATATTCTCTGTCTTCTCAATCATTGAGAAGCAAAAGGAAACAATGTGCTGCTAAGGAAAAGGAACATTTGATGAAACTGACATCAAGACAAAATGAGACAGGTAGCTGCCATTTGAGTTCTGATACAAGCTTCCCAAAGGTGACTGCCCACACAGCTCAGTCACTGTCAGCATTGTGATTTCATGCTTGCCAGAAGTTCCTCGGTTGACAGAGGGTTTTCCTGTGAAGCTATCAGAATTTATTTTTATATAATAGGAACCACGGAAGCCCAGGGTAAGAATGGTAAAACACTGAAAACTGCAGAAGGGACTCTTGCACTTGCTTGGTCAACTTTCATTACTGTCCCCTTAAGCATGGTGCAGGCCAGTCTTAATACACTTGCCCTGTGCAGATGGTACTTACATGCTGCCAATGTCTGGGAGTGAGAGAGATCTTCTCTTGGGGCCCTGGTGAAAAGCAGGTACAGCTGAGTTATAGACTTACAGGGAACCTTCTGGAACTTGGCACCTTGATTCTTAACTGCTTTTTATTTGAGAGGCTACACTCTGAGCAATCCCCTTCTACCCTATTGTGGACTGGCAGGAGAACTGCCCTCAGTCTTGAGGGCAGAGACTGTGAATAAGCAAGCCACTACTGTTAACAGCAGAGTACAGACAAGATTCACATATTTTTAAAGCTGTCTGAATAATGACATTGAAAGAAAAGGGGTAGCCCTGCTTTTTTGCTGGGTTTAGAGTGGGCAAACAATTCCTGCTTTCTTTGACTTTTGTTACAGTCTCAGTCTTTCTCATAACATGGGAAAAATAGGAAGTCTGTTGTAACTGTTTTTCATGGTGGTGTTTAAGGTAATTTTTTTTGTACAAAACACAACTTTCAAAAATAAAGTGACCAAAAACCCTTGTGAAGTGTTGTGCTGATGTAACAGGAGCTTGCTTTGCTGCCAAAACATCTTTCTTACCCAAAGCTGAAAGGTGGTGCCTTGTGCCTGAACTGCCAGTAATGAATCTGGTTTTGTTAGTTCATGGTTTTTGCTGTCACATTGTTTCACTCTAGTTCCCCTAGGGCTTAAGAGGGAAGGCTGTGCATATCTTTCAAAACTGAAACTTTAAAAACTCAAGTAGTTATGGATGGATGGATTATGCTCTATATTCTTCTGCAGCAACAAAAATCAAAAGTAACTTTGTGATGAAGGTTGTACTTCTCAAAGACTCAGTTAAACATTCAGGTTCAGGAAGGGGGTTAAAAAGCAGCCAGACGTGCAAAGCCTGATCAAGCATCTTTTTATTAAGAACAGTGAACATGAAATGAAGAAGGGAAGCCTTCCCCTTTGACAGAAATAAAATCCGGTCCTCAGAAGTAGCTAGTAACACTGGCAGGCTAGCTGACTGCCCACCCTGCCAAGGGTCAAACTGAACAGGAGTTCTATCACACCCAGCCTGCTAAGGAGAAAATAGTTTGAGGGCACACTTCCATTGCTGATTCTAACCTCCCCCTTCCCTGCCCCCAGATTACATTGGACCAAATAGTGTTATCAGGGTGCAAGCAAGCATAGGCAGCTTCCTTTGGGCCTATTTTGATTTATGAAGCCACAGAAGTCTTCTCTCCCAGGAACAAGGATGTAATGAAAGAGATCCAACAGTATGGTTAAGAATGCAAAGAAGCTGCTGCCACATTTTATCCATCTATTAGCACTTTCCTTCCTCTCTTTTTCTAAGAGGGGTCAATAAAGAGCCCATTCCAAAGATCTCTAATGTTTTCCTACCTCTGCTATTAGGCCTTCTCCCATGTCACTACAGCTTTTCTGCATCAGTAGATGCTTTCCACACAGAACAGTCTTACGTTTCATTCAAATACTCATGTGAAACTCCTAAAAACAGAAAAGCCAAGACACATGGTTTATAACACCATCTTGCTTTCAGGTATTTGGCTCTAGAGGGCACTTACTTCTTCATAGTTTGTGTAATTCCTTCAGATTTTTTGTCTGTTTGTTTGAAGCAGAGGTGCTGCTGGAAGAGAATAACTCTGCCCAGGTTTTCACCTTAGGCAATTTGGTTACAAAACTTCAGAATACCACATCTCATCCTTAAAAAAAAGCCAAACCCCAAATCTGGAGGGGCTGAACAGGAGGAACTCAGTCTATATCATAACTTCTACCCTTTAGAAATGAGAAGTAACATTAAAGGATTAGTATTCAGTTGTTATGGGGTGTGTTCAGTTTTTTAACTGAGGAAGAAAAATACTTGTTTTATAACAACAAAAAAATAAAAAAAAGGCTTTAGGCAGGCAGTACAATCCTGCCAGCTTAAACTTTGTCCCATAAGCTCTCCTGAGGATAATGAAGACAGACACAAAAAGAATACAAAATGGTAAGAAAACACGCACACAAAAAAAAAAAAACAAAGAGCCTTGGTGCTTCTGGAGACTCCTTTGGATCTGTAAATTATGCCCTAGCACAATGGGAGGACAAACCTAGTGCTGCAAGGTTCCCTAATATTAGACAATTCCCCCTCCCCTTCGACTTTCCCATCACTTTGTCATGAGCACTCAGGAAAAATCCTCTGACTGGTTCTGAGAGGAGCACCTGGAGTGAACAGCTGCCACAACACTTTAGCTTTACTGTCTCCTGTAGACATGCAGAGTAAAGACACGACAGCTCCTATTGCCACAGGCCTTCAAGTTTGGTATGTGTGCCGGAATGGCTGTTAAACTCAGTTCATGAGCAGCCTAGGTATTTTTAAAAGTGGAAAAGCAGCAGCCCCTTTTGCTCAAATTCTTCTTTGTCCACTTCTGTCACTCAGAATTTTCTAAGTTACCCTTCATAAAACCCCAAGCACAGATGCTCCCAATGTCCATGTAGGGCCAGCTCTTCTTATGCCTCAAGTTCTGGCAGTGATATTCAAAAACTAATATCTAGCAGACCTGCCACGTCAAACACAGGTGAGGGCAGTTCCCTTTCAGAAGTCTAAGACAGAAAGAGATCCCCTTCACAGCTTTATGTGGTATAGAGGGGAGTCATATTCAAAATCAGTAAGAAGGAAAGTTGTTTAAAGGCCCCAGGTGGCAGTTCTCCTCAACCTCGTAGCACCAGTAAGAGACCAAGACATGGGCTTGTGCATGGCAGTTTCAATCAGTTAAATTCCTTCTCATTCTTCTTGAACACAAGACCACAGGGGACTGTTCCATTCTTCCCCGCCCCAGCAGGATGCTCCAAAACTGGCAGCTGCCCTGGGGTCGGAGCAAACGTGAGACCTCTGGCTTCAGAGCTGTTAGGTCTCCTTTAGGACATTGATCTTGGCACAGATCTTGAGAGCTGGTCCCAGCTTGATGTTCATGGCACTCATGAGATGTTCCTCCTTTAGAAGCAACATGGCCTGACCATCGATTTCCTGTGCCCGAAACTCTTCAGCAATCTCCTGGCACCCTGTGAAACATGAAAGAAAAAGAGTAGTGAGAAACATACATGCCTTGGGCACTTTCCCCTGCTCCGATTCTCTGCTCCTCTGGCAGGTACAGAAAAGCAAGCTAGGAATCTAATCAACGCCCCTCCCCACTTTAGTCCTCAGTCTCCCTGAGCACACAGGATACTTGAGAAATGCATCTTGAGAATCCATCAGTATGACCTACTCCAATTCAGAAACATGCAGGAGCGCTAGGCACCAGTGACACTATTTTCCTTCCAGAAAAGAGAGCCAACAGATCTGCCCATGCTACTGGATTACAGGAGTGAAAGAACTTAACTTCACCTTGCAGTGATGCAATGAACTCGTACACTTCCTCCACACTCCAACGACTAGGATTGCTGGACAGGAAGACTGGGTTGATGCCATGTAGATCTGGGGTAGGTGGGGCCATACTAGAGTTTGCCAAGTCCCTCTCTCCATGACTGGCCCTTACTGACAGGGGTCCTGGAGATGTAGGGGACAAGGCTTCATCATAGCTGGAGTTATCAGAGCCTCGACTTGAGTCTTCCTGACCCTACAAGCCCATAGGAAAGAAAACAAAAGGTGTTTTGTAAGAAATTCAAAATTACTAGCTGCTAAATAACACACTTGGACCAGCAGAAGTTGTCCCAACAGTCTGGAACAACTGTCTCAGGCTGTTGGTCTGCAGGCAGCTGACCCAAGAGCTCCCTCTCTTCCTCACATCAGCACTGAATCTCATTCGATTCTTCTATTATCCGATTTAAGTCATTCATGTGAAAGACTGCTAATCAAAGTGGATTGTTTTCTACCAAGGCTGTCAGCTGATCTCATTCACCAAGACCTTCAAGACACACACAGGAGCGAACATGGAGTGAACAGAACAAGTACAAACATAAATCCGCTTTCTGCAGTCAATGAATGATTGGAACAGCTCACTGTGCCTTGTGTAACAATTGTGTCAATGTGCACTCAGCACATTCTGTATGACTACATCCACTGTGACAAAGTGGTACATCCAGCAATGACAAATTTTACACAGACCTGCCCTGACAGGACAATGTCCTTACCCTGTGGCGCTTGCCCTGGATCTTTGTTCGAGCAATTTCGGAGCTGCTGCGCCGCGGTCCCCGTCGGCGCACACGAGCATAGTTAGCTTCCTGGAATTCCTTCATTTTCTTTCTCTGAAGCCGAAACTGATGGCTGCAGCTGACATTGTACCTCAAATAAGCAGAAGCAGAGCAGCAGTTAATAAACAGCAACTATCTAAACCTAATACTTCTCCTTGCTCTGTATGGGGATAAAACTCCTCTTTACCATCAAGTTCTGTTCCTCCTCCTTTTAAGACTTCCCCTTGGAAGGAACCAGTCCAGACTTCTGACACAAGCAATATTTGGACACCAGAGTCTTGATCTAACATCTGAAGGGTCAATTAAGTCATTCCCCTAAGGGAAAAAAGACCCATAACAAGCACTCTGCTATCAACAGGAGGCAGCAATGACTAGTCTAACTTCTCCCCATTTTTTCCCCAAATGCTCCCTTGTGTCTTTGTCTAGTACCAATGTATCAGACAGCAGCCAGTATGCATTTACTTAGTCAGTCAAATGTACTTTTCACTGAAGAGAGGTTCTTTGCAGCCCCAGAACTTCCCCCTTCCCACTTCATTTTCTGAGCAAGCCAGAAATTCTGTTTATACTCAACACCACATTCACCTCTCCAGACCTAGAAGCATTTACGAATCATTTAGAGTCCTAAAGGATCTGTGGCCAGTACACCCCATGGAGGGAGAATCAGATGTACTGAAGTGTTGTAAACTACTTGGATAAGGGGCACATGCCCAGTTCCAGAAAATGCATAGTCAGAGATAAGGAAAATTACGGCCTGCTATTATTACCTTTTAGCACAGGTCATGGAACAAAACCTCTTGGAGCCACGGAACTGGGTTGCTGGGGCATACTTCCCACAATATTCACACTTCAACAAGTTTGCCTTCTTATCAAGCTCTAGAGAGATACAGAGATACACACTAGCTGATGATCTGAACTGAAGCAGATCATACACACAAGGATTCTCCATTTCACTGCTCTTCTTCTGAAGAGACAGATTCCAAGCACTGTTTTCTATTGAATCTACTAGGTTTTTTCTCCTTGTCAGTACCGTTCCATGGAACAAGTGAAAAATAGCATATCCCTCACATCCTACAAGGCTGTGGGGGAAATCTCCACAGCTGCACACTCTGCTCTGTCCACCCATCCTTCACAGTCATTAGAGACAGGTACATTTCAGATTCTCCTGCTTACTACTGACACGGGATGTGTTACTCATATTAACAACAACAAAAAATATTGTCTTCTGGCACTCAAGAAAAGGAGATTCTAGGCCCATAGGTTGAATCTCTAAGAGTTAGCAGGAAGAGATACAAGTCTATAATGTATAAAGTTAATACAGTATCAGAGAGCAGAAACTTTCAGTAACACTAGCTATGCCTCCTGGTGTTGAGACTCACCCATGGAAGCACTGTCCCCTCCCAGAGAATTGCTGGACAGGTTTTCATTCTGGCCAGAAGGAGCCTCTCCCTGAAGAGGTTTCTCAGATTCTTTCAGCAGCTGAGAACAACCCACCTGGGTAGGAAGAGAATGAGTTTGACCTAATAGTTAAAGGATTCTCTGTGTTCACCACTCTCTGCAAAGTATATGCAGCTCAAAATTCAGCTCAGAAGAATCTCTCTGCCTAATAGGGAAGGAGGCACGCTGAACAAAGCCATTAGTCCCTTCCTGACTCAGAGGCTTGGCCATTCATTCAAAGATCCCCAAATGCTGTCTACCTTGAACAGCCTGCAATTCTATGTAACTGCATTTCCCCTTATTTGCTTCAACTTCACTCCCTGCCTGTTCAAGATGCATCTTTCCCTCACTAAAAATCAGAAGGAAGAAACTCCTTATAATTCCTGCATAAATTATTGCTTTGGGGACTACTGGAGTAAACAGTTGCTGCAATACTTGTTTTACTCCTTCCAACTCGTTCTCTTTAATGACACCTCTTAATGCCTAGCTTCATTCATGACACCTCCCTCTGTTCCCTTCCCCTTCACTGTCTGCATCTCAGATTAGAAATGCTGAGTTGGAATATGGGGAGAGATATTCCTATGCAAAGATGGAAGCCCACCACCCTCCCAAGAAGCTTCTACAGCTCCCTCCCCCAAACCAAAAAATCCCTACTGGAAAGGGCTCTGCTCCTTCCTGGATAACAAAGCCTTCAATGATGTGTGTGAGGATCTGGGGCTTGACGATGGCTTGTGGGGGTTTGGAGTCTCCCATCTGACGTGATGCCATTGCCAGGTTTGGGGTGGAAGCAGAGGTGGGGGTAACTGAGGCTCCTTCACTTGACGTGGTATTTGGGGCTGCAATGGCAGCAGTGTCAGAATTATCTGGAAAGTTAACAGCACAAGAGTCAGTTCCCTTTGTTCCACCTACTTCAAGCGGAATACAAGATCAGATCATTAGCACACACAAGCAGTGCTCTCCTTTGTACCTCACCTCCAAGGCCACTCTTCTCCTCTATGTTTTTGGGGCTGTCTGTTACAGGAGAGGACCTGGCAGGCAGGAGTGCAGTGACACTGGGCGACTCCTCCTTCTCCTCTTCTGACTCTGCCTTGCGCTTTACTGCTAAGGTCTGAGATTTGCCCTGCATGAATAAAGAGGAACACGTAAGCAGATAGAAGGGCTCCAAAGCAAAGAACACGACAGATCAAAGGAAAAAAAAAAAGTATCCTGCTCCATCATACTTGATTTCCAGCCTGGTTTCTTCTGGGGGTGCTTTTAACTCCTTCACAGTACATACCTCTACTTAGGAGCATTTGCGTAGCAAGGAACAAAGCTTGAGAATACTCACTACCATACCACAGACTAGGATCTGGTGTCCCAATTCATGTTGATACATTGGTATAATATCAAGACAATATGTGAACCTCAAAGGATTGTTCCAGGAAGAATGAAATGGAATGGCATCTATTTCCAAACAGGCTTTTGGCTAAACCAGATCAGTTTCAGCAAAGGAGAGTCGAAAGAGCAGGGGACACATGTTCCCTATGAGCAGAATTGCCCCCACTCTAAATATGAGACAAATCCTGTGACACCTTCCTGAAGAAGCAGACAGAGTCTAGAAACAATCTCAGAAACTGGCCAAGGAGGTGTTCAAGGCCATGCTGGATGGTGCTCTGAGCAACCTGGCCTAGCAACCTGTGTCCCTGCCACAGGAAGGAGGTTGGAACTAGATGATCTTTAAGGTCCTTTCCAACTCAAATCATTTATGATTCTATGATCTGAGCTCACAAAGTGATGTTGTCCCAGGGATTTAGGCAGGTCCTAACCAGACAATTCACAACAGCACAAACAAGGCTTGTGGAACATGAACCATCTTTGTCTTCCTCTGCACAGCTTGTTGCTAGGAGATCCTCTGAGGCCTAGAGTCAGTGGCTGCTACCATACACCAAGGGGTTTGTGACCCAGAAGAATCCACACTGGAGCAGTTAATGAAAAACTGCAGCCTGGGGGAAAGGCCCACATTGGAGAAGTTTGTGAAGGACTGTATCCCATGGGAGGGATCCCATGCTACAGCACCAGAAAAGCATGAGGAAGAGACAAAACCTTACAAATTGACCATAACCCCCATTTCCTGTCCTCCTGCACTGCTCAGGGGGAAGAGGTAGAAGAGCCAGGAGTGAAGCCCGAGCCTGTGAAGAAGGGAGCAGGTATTTTTAGATTTGTTCTTATTTCCAATTACCCTACACTGATTAATTGGCAGTAAATTAATTTCCCTAAATTGAGTTGGTTTCGCAGTGATGGTAATTGGCAAGTTATTTCCACATCCTTATCTCAACCCACAAGCTTTTCATTGTATTTTTCTCCTCATGTCCTCTTGTGAATGAGGAGTGATAGAGCACCAAGTTGGCGGTCACCCAGCAGCCAGCCAAGGTCAACCCACCCCACAGTTACATGTGATACTGTGGACACCTGCCCCATTTGGGGGCAAGCCTTTGAATGATAATGTGAAAGAGAAATGCTTGTAGTCAGTAATCCCAGGGGTTGGATTGGAATTAGTGTTTTCGAGAGCAAAAAAGTCTCCACATCCCTTTCCCCAAACCCCTTGCCCATCCCATCCCACTGACCTGGGCCTGGACTGCGATTGGTGTCCTAGGAATGAACAAAGAGAATCCATATGCTATTCTCCTTCTCAATGGTATCACTTACTGGCAACTGGACAGACTGCATGTAGAATGCTGCTGGCATCTGAGCCACAACTGGAGAGGAAGCTGGGCTCTTCACCATGTGGGCTGTGCCTTGAACTTGTGCCAAATTCACCCCTGTGGTGAGAGGGGGAGCTTCCTGTGAGGATGCTGGAGCTGAAGATGATGATGGGGAAGCAGCATGGGTTTGGGAAACAGGCTGGACTACAGCTGGCATTCCCCGGGATGTCGGCACTGCTGCAGCAATCTGAGCCAAACCCAGCGCCTGGGCTTGGCCTGAGCCCTGCTGCCGAGTACCCACTACCTGCACTGGGATGTGTGGTGGAGGCTGCTGCGTTGCTGACATTTTGGCAGGCCCAAGCTGAGGTGGTTTGATGGGGGTGACCAGAGATTTTGACTGAATTGGAACAGGTGACTTTGTGGCTGGCTGGCAAGGACTGTCCTGCTGGAGCTGCAAATGCTGGGGTTGGGACTGCAACATGGGTTGCACCACAAGGGTCTGAGCCTGCTGCTGGTTCTGAGGTGGAGCCTGCTGCTGTGGAGGCTGAGCTTGCTGCTGCTGTTGGGTTAGAGATGCTGCTTGCTGTTGTTGCTGCTGTTGGGCCAGTTGCAGATGAGTGGCTGTGTGGAGGAGCTGGGACTGGCGGTGCTGGAACTGCTGCTGGTGATGAATGGCTATCTGCTGCTGGATCACCACCTGCTTCTGCAGATGGATCTGCTGCTGCTGCTGGATCAGCGAGTGTGGCTGGATCTGTGTATACGTTGCTACACAAACAGAGTGAGAAAAAACAAAGCAGAAAAGTTAGCAAAGGTGCAGCTGGGAACAACAAAAACAAGGCAGGCAGCCACTGCATTGGTTTGAAAGATTAAGCTCCAAAATGACTGTCAGCTTACTGGCAGAGGACATAAGGGACTAAATCAACTTCTCACGCTAATAGGGAGGGATAACCCCTCGAGACAAGAGGTCTCTGGGAGCCCAGAAGCTGGGAGGTGTGCGGGAAAACCTTTGACCATCAGGGCTTTCAAATGCCATTCTTGAGAAAGCCCAGTGGTCTCAAAGAGAAAAAGCAGGTGTGCACTTACCTGAGCTAATCAAGGTCTGGCTGGGTGCTGGTGTAGCAGTCCTGGTCAGGTTCATGCCCACCGTTTGCTGTCCACTGCTGTCCGTTTCGCCCTTCTTTGTGGCTGCATTCTCTGTCTCTGTCTGGCTTCCCTGGCTGACAGTCACAGCCTGGGCAGCCGCTACCGGTAACGGCTGAACCACCCCTGTGCCCTTCCTTTGGCAACTGCCAGCAGCACCTGCCGAGGAGGTTTGGCTCAATCCCATTGAGGTCTGACTCCCACTACTTGCCACCACACCCCCGGAGACACCATTGCTGCCTGTTGCTCCCTGGCTCAGGTTGAGGGACTGGCCTGCAGTGCCAGAGGAGGCCTGAGCCACTGCCACAGTCTGGCCTGTGCTAGTGGCCTGCGGTAAGC
The DNA here is from genome assembly GCA_013396775.1 of Cephalopterus ornatus. Taxonomy (NCBI): domain Eukaryota; kingdom Metazoa; phylum Chordata; class Aves; order Passeriformes; family Cotingidae; genus Cephalopterus; species Cephalopterus ornatus. The sequence goes on along the minus strand of VZRE01008661.1, from coordinate 162,127 downwards.
CCGAAGCCTGGGAGCTTCCTGGCAGAGCTGCCTTCTGAGCAGAGCCTTGGAGCTGGGTGTTAGTGGTGGAGGTCTGCTGGCTCCTCACAGCCAAGTTCTGCACCTAGAAACGCACATACAAAACAGAATCCATTTGCTTTATACACATTACTTGTTGGGAGTTTGACAGAGAACGTGTAAGCAACACTCTGGCATGCAGGTTAAGTTGATGCCTCAAGTCTCATGTGACGAGCTGGCAAACACTACAGGGCAAAGCTCAGGCATGGCCCACCCCAGGAAACACGTTATCCTGAACTCCCTCCTGCTCCATCTCTGATGGAAATTAAAGATCTCATGGCACTTTGTGAACAGGATTTGAGGATACCATCTTTCTCCGAGGCATGCTACAGCCTTCAGACCTGCCTGCCATACCTTTGCATTGGCAGGACCCAGTTTAGTATGGCTCTAAAAGCACTGAGATACCCCTTCAAAGACCAGTCATTCCTTTTCTATTTTTTGCCCCTGTGCAAGGCTTTCCATTCAGCAGGCCCACAGATCTACTCATGGCCAGCACCCCTTCCAGTTTCACCAGTTCCTCTGTAATTTGGTGCTGCCATCCTCTGTAGTGACTCCTCCCCCAAATGTAACGTTATCATCAAAGTTTGATCATGGCTGACTTTTCTTCCAAGAAAGTGCTCCAGACAAGAAAAATATGAAGTAACTGGAAATCCCAAGAATGACTGGGATAGGACAAGGTAAATGAAAAGCCATGGCAGTTCCCTAATCCAGAGAATTTCTTACAGATGAATGCAGGAGCTAAGACCTTGTGGCCTGTTCAGTCTTTGGCATCTTTACAAGAACAAATCAGCTGGGTGAAGGAATACTACCTCTGGCAAAGAAACTAAACTGAAGAGTGACTGAAAACTGGACATAGAACTCAGTAGTTCTTTTTGCACAAGCACAGTCATTAAATTGTGAAGATGAGCTTGATCCAGCCAGTGGCTCACATTAGAAATTTTCAGCAGAAATTCATCCCACACAGGGATAAAACAGAGATGATCTGCCTTACAGGGACACCTTAAGACAAAGACCAGAGTGTGGGGTGACAGAAAGCAGGAGGAAGGGGGGACTCTGGGAGGGAGTGTCACTGACCTGGTCTGTGTCTGCATGGACCCCAGGAGACTGAGTGGGTGGTACCTCCTGCTGGACAGCGGCCACAGCCCCGTTGGGCATCAGGATGAGTTGGGAGGCAAGAGGCACATTGCGGCCCAGGGTCCGGTTTACCTGCAACAGGTTCCCCAGCTGTGGCTGTTCAGGATAAGGTGATATGGAATGAAAGGAATGGAGGGGGAGAGAAAAAGAAAGACAACAAACCACAAGAAAACAGATTACAAAGCAACACTGGGCTGCAATGCCACACACTGCAAAACCACCAACCCTCCTTGCACTGTAACACTGAACTTAACCCTCAGGAGCAGGAAACTGGAAACAGTTTCGTCATGGAAACAAGCACTCTTCTATCAAACATGGGCCTGGGCCAACTCCCACAGACCGCCTAAGGCTGGCTAAAAAACTGGGTTATCATTGAATTTTCAGATGTATATCAGGGAGTGGTAGGGAAGTGGTGATTAAAGACATACATCCAAGATCAGGCTTGCTTGAGAAGATGGGGATTACAATCTGTATCTGAAGTCAACTGAGACACAGTTGACTTTTTAAGTAGGTAACCAAGTCCCAGACTAACCATATAGTCAAGCCTAGTGTTTTCTATTTATCTGAACTTCAAAGCAATTAAAGCAATGACTATTTGTTCACATTAATTTATGTTTCTAAATTAACATCCCTGAGCACTGCAACAGTAGAAGAATAATTTACCATATACCTGTTCTAGCACTGAACCAGAAGAGTAGTTTTACTTCTGTGGGCTATATTTAAGTCTAGTACATATATTTCACATTTACACTCTAGTGAGAAGTGCTATGGGATCTTTAACATCTATGCAGAGCAGAGACACACATTTCTTAACATTCTCACCTGAGTCACACAATTACAAAGCTCATCTACCCTCAAAGGCAGAGCCCAGAGTCAAACTTGTGGTTTCAGGGACAAGAGCTTCCCCATATGATTTTAAAATATACTGCAACATCCATAAAGTTAGACTTTGTCCACAGGTGATCGCAATCCCAAGCAGTGAGACACTGAAGTGGGTAGTAAGTGGGTTTCATGGTAAGGACCCATTTTGCATGCACATCTCTTACCCGAAGATACATCTGGGCCTGCGACTGGTTGAGAGGTGGTGAGGTGGTATTCCCAAGGAGCACAGACTGTGTCAGGGTTGTGGCGCTGGGGGAACTCACGCTCTGTGACCGACTGATCAGCTGAGCAGCTGATGTGGTGGCTAGGTTGATCTTAGAACAGAAAAAAGTTCCAAATCATATATGAAGACATGGAGACCAACAAACAAGTACAAATTCACTTAGTGGGGTACAGCCAGAACAGACATTTTACAGTTTTTTTCCCTGTATCCCACAGGGGACCAAGAAGAAGAAAGTTCTTGTCTTAGAGGGCTCATCTTAGAGGCTATGCAATCTAAACTAGCCAAAGCCCTGGATACTAACCTCATTCGTATGCTGAGCTTGAGTATCACTGTTAGCATGCAACTGCAATAAGAGATCCAAAAAAAAATTACATCATTTTCTCCAGCCTCTCAAGTAAAGGTAGAAAACCCACAAAATCTTCTCTACCCTACCCACTCATCTACTCTCCAAACAAATCCAAGCTCCTCAGTACTCACTACAGAACAGACATCCAACAAACTACTACTCTGCCGAGACAAAAGGAGATTCCCTTTCAAGCTGCCATGACTTCTTCTCCAAAGTCCTGACCCTTTTCTAATACATGACAACGTACCCCCAAAGCCTCATCAGAAATCCATGTCTACCTTTCCAGCTAAGAGGCCTCTCCCACCCAGAAACCTTATCTGGTCTCCTTAACCCCCACCAATAATTATAGCACCCCCAATCCTCAAAGTTGTCTGCATCTTGTGGATTCCCAGCATTCTTAGCAGCTGTGTGGCTGACTGCCCTCCTTAAATACAAAGAGGAGAAAAAACAACATGGGGAGTAATAAGGAGGCTTCAATATATGTGTGAGGGAGCAGTTTTACTTACAGAAGCCTGGGTGGTGGTGGTCTGTTGAGAGGTGCTGGTGTTGGGGGAGCTGGCCTGTCTACTGGCTGCAATTGTAGCCTGCAAGAAAGATTGACAAAGAAATGAGTGCCTGGAACAAACTTTTCAATCCAGCCCAATTATTTGGCTTTGCCAGAACACGTAGTCCCTGAGCCTGACAGTGAAGGACCTCCAGTCCTTCTACCCAGGGGTACACATCCTACTGTTCCCCAGCTTGTAATGCTACACACTGCAACTCTGACCCTGATGCTGAAATCCACGCTTAACATGCAGACATTCCCTGCAGTATTAGCAATTTGCTGGGCTAACTAAGGCAGTTTAGTAACAACGCAGTGATAGCACTCCAAGTAACAAATTTCAGATTACAGCACATATGGTTTGTGGAGGAATATAAATATTGATTTCTTTATTTTCCCCTCTCCGATCCCATGGGAATTCCCCTGTATAAGTTTAGTTAATTTTATAACTAAGATTTGCTCAAAAGTGACAAGAGGATTCTATTCCTTCAGTAAGATAAGACTACAGGTAGGTATTTTATGAACTACATCCTGGACTAACTGTCAAGGAGTTCAGGTACTGAGATATTGTTACACAAACAGAACTGTATTCACATCACACATAATTCATCCTCAACTGACAATAAAGTCTGGTAGGTAAGCAAAGTTGATAAAGAAAAAAAAAACATTCAATAGTTATACATCATAAAATATCTTGATTCATATTGATCTGTATGTCTCAATTAAAAAGAAAGCCTCCTGGCTGGACAAGATCCACCCCAGATCCCTCTTGCTGTCAAAGAAAACATGAGCTACCAAGTTTCAAGACACAAAATTCAGAGGATACCACCCGAAATTTCACTCAAACAAAAACGTGTTTATTCTCCAAGAAGTAACAATCCACTGTTCCCTTTAATACAGGTTTTTAACACTACTGCATTCACGGCTGACTTAAACACCCATCTTTTATTTAAAGAAGGTGCAGGGGGTAGTCATAGGCCTCCAAAGTGCAAGTTCCCTGATAGGGATGCCAAATTTTATCTTCCCCTGCTCTGTACCTGAAAAACAAATGAATCTTTGCATCAGGCTTCCAGTTTACTAGCTGCTCGTATTAACTCTAAATAAGAGGACTTGTTGTCTCATCCGGGATCAGGATGACCTCACTGCACAAGGCAATGCATAAGAAGATAACTTTTGGATCTTCCCCAGAGAATGATCCAATTCCTCTCCTTCTGCCTCTTGGCAACTCACCTGCTGGACAGCAGCCAGGCTGTGAAGCTGGGCACTGTTAAACTGCTGCTGGAGCATAAACTGATGGAAGTACTGGGCTGCATTGGGCTGCCTCTGGAGTGCCTGCAGGGCCTAGATAAAAAGGAAAACCCAATTGTCAAAACTTGTGTGTGCTTGAAGGGTGATTGAAGAGAGTAATGAAGAAATAAGTGACAGTCATGAGAACATCCCTAGACCACATGAAAAAAAGCATGCACTAAATTAGGACCTTAAAATCTGTAGTACAGTTACAAATTTGGTAACAGACTGAATCATAGGTGTATTCCAAGACAGCAGGAAGCACACTTGCAAGAGCTTAATAAACTCCAGGAATCTGGGGATGCATGTGGTCACACAGGCAGACAAGTTTTCCCAGACAGGCTGGGATGGTAAACTGAGTGACTTGCTCTAGAACAGCAAGATACAATCAATCGGATCACAGTACAGATTGAATCTAAGAGGCTGGAGTAACACTGAAGGAGTAACCTATAAAACATGAAGTCTCAGGCTGTAAGAACTCAGGCCTAGCATAAGAATTTCTAAATCTGAAAACATTGACAGTCCTCTGAGCATGCTCCCACTTGGACACGTAACACAGAGGAACACCAAAAGAGCTCATCACCACCTTCCACTGAGGCACCTGCCATCCCAGAACATAACCATGTCTCACCTGTACTGCCTGTCGCTCATACAGAGACATCTGTGATATCTGAGGACGGGTGCTTCCCGAACTGGAGCTCCCGCTGGTGGAGTTGGAGTTCTGCTCACTTTCGGTCTCCATGGTGACAGGATCCCAGGAGCTCAGGCTGAGCTGGACTCCAGATCTACATTGAGAGAGTTGGAAAGTAAGTCAGGCTATAGAAAAAACCAAACTGTATTTCACTACATTACACTGCTTTTTTACTGGAATATCTCAATACCAGGCTCCACGCACAGCTTTGCTACATCACAGGAACCAGGGATGCTGGGGTTCTGAAATCACTCAGAAATTATACTCACAGTTTAAATCTTTAATGACTACAGTCAGAGACATAATGCACACATTCTCATATTTTTATTGCCATGCTATAGTTGGAAGTTACAGCATCATGAAATCTTAAAAAGGTAGTGAAGAAGCAGCTGCAGCTCATTCAGAAATCATTTGTTTACAGACCTGACCACCTTTCCTTCAAAAGGGGCTAGTGAACTGAGGCAAATTCCACCATGCTTCCAGTCCTCCACTGCACTTTGGCAACTTCTGATCCTCTCTTCTTCCAGTACCTCAACTCCACTGCCCTACTGCAGATATACCAACTCTTCTCCTAATTTAGCCTCCAGTCCTCAAACCTTTTTCTTTCTCTAATCATATGGACTTTCTAGCTATTTGTTGTTCCTGACAGATCTTAACTTGAATAATAGACTATAGGCTGGTATCTGTGGTGGCAAATTGCTTTCAGGAGGAAAGGAGTCAGAAGCAGAGTGGATAAAGCGTTCACTGGCAACACTTGTAAGGCAAAAGTTGCTGAAGAGGTCATGCAGAACCAGGGAGATCTTCCAGCAGCAGAAAGATGAGTTGCAGTGAATCGCAGGACTGAGAAAGGACTAGAAAATGCTTTCATCAGCCAAGAGGAAGAGAAGTGAGAATGAAGAGAGTGCTTAGAGAAGAGAGAAGAGTAATGCATTGAGATGATCAGGGAGTTTTCTACAGCAAGAAACATGAGCTACACCAGGAGTAGTGGCAGGAGGGGTTAAGTCAGAAAAGGGAGCAAAAATGATTGTTCAACAGAATTCCACTGGGAAAAAACACCAAAACTGACTTTATAGAAGGATATAATTTCATGTGAGATTTAAAAAAAAAATTTGGATAGTCCTATTATCACTGACAGCCTATTTATTTCTAAGACAGCAGCTGGATACCCTGTAGCGTATATCAGAGACCTCTAAATGAGACCCGTCTAAATTAGTTTCTGGGGGCCCAGAGCACTGGCACAGCCCCTTTATCTAGTCCTTTTTAAATCCAGAGATTTTGAGCTTCACAGCCTTCACCAAACAATGTTTTCCTGCTGTATAAACAAACAGCCCAGTGCAGCAGAAAAGAGGGTGCAACAATAGTCTCAACTAGACAACTTTTTAAATTCTGATACGGTGTTAAGGGCAGCAGATTACTTTAAAGTAGGGCAACAGCATTAACACTGCAGAGGATGGGTGGCTAAATCAAGGAATTGCTGCTTCAAACCTGCTCCTCAAAATCTGGAAAATCTTTAATTAGCAAGCAGAGAGCTGCTGCTCCAGTCCTGTCTTCCACATACATTTTTACCCTCAAGTCCTGCCCAGGCATCTCCCTGCTAATCCAACACTGGCTTCTTGCACTGCTTCAGCAGTGGCCATCGGTAATTCTGCCCTGAAATCAATTCTCTTCAAGTGAGACACACCTCCTTCTAGCTGGTCACTACTGTCTTCAGGCACAACTCTACTACAGCTAGAAAGAGTTGGGTAGTAAAACTATCCAGAACATAAAAGCTCTGGAGAAGCAAATGCCTTATAGGTCTTCCCCAGAGTGCAACACCAAAAAAATTAAATTAAGCCTGAAAATAAACAAACTGAGAAGGCAGGCTTCTTGAAGGAAGGAAACTGCGGTGGATAAACAAAGTACTTTGAATAGAGTTAAAATGCAAGTGAAGCTACACATATCACACCAAGTTCTCTACTAGCTTAGCTGCCATTAGGAGACAATTTATGCTCCCTTGCTCACCCTCAACCTCCCTGTTCAGATTCCTCCCAGCATTCACCTTGCTTCTGGTGCTCATCAGATCAGCTTGTTAACTCTGCAGAAAAGCTACCCTCAACACCATTTTCTGCCTGATCAGTGATCTGAATTACCTTACTTATGATGCCACAAGTGTCAGTGAGAGGAAAGAATGTAACTAATGTTCACCCTTACCCTCAACAGCTGCAACAGGGGAAACCTGGCTTCTGTCTTGGTGCTCTGTTCCACCAATCTGTGTTTCCTCAACAAACAGCACCACTGATTCCTAAGATTTCCAGCATTTTTGAGAATTCCATATTGATCTAGATCTTATTAAAATCAGGTCCTAGAACAAAGAGAATCTTACTGAAACACCTCTGTCACGAGAGGCATTGAATAATTTTGCAGAAATTCTGTGCAGGCAGAAGGCCTTTTGGAGACACGGACACAAAAGCATACTCTCCCTTTGCAGAAAGGCAGTAAGAATTTGAAGTCACTCACAGCAAGTAGGGTTAGCCATCAAAACCCTTTCCAAATACAAAAGTGAAAAGGCACGGTATTTCCCCCAAGCAAGTTCACCTGTGACTGCAGCTCCACGTTAGTGTAGTACGATCCAAACACAGGCTATTTCCACACAAAATACCAGAATTATACCCTCTCCCCTCCTTCAAGTGCATCTTCCAGCACCTTCCTCTTACAAAAATTTAGCAATCACTAGGCTGTCGACTCATCTAGCTGCTCCACAAGATGGATAATTCACTAAAAATTATTAAACCATGGGTTTTCCAAACAAGCAAAAAAACCCCAGACTAACAATGTGGCCATTACTTGAAATTAACCTTTGAACAACAGCTAGAACTGCACCCCTAAAAGGCAGCCCTTGAGGGATACAAAGGCCTATTAGCTCCATCGCAGGAATGACCACACAGCAGAAAGGAAGAGGAGAGAGAAAACTGGCTCAGGCAGCAGTACAAGCATAAGAACATGGGCCAGTCCAGAGCCTAACCCACGCTGCTGATCTCAGCACACACCAACAACACCACAGGTGGCCCATCTAAAAGTTCCTGACCTTTCTCAAGCATAAGAGCAGAGAAAAGTCAGGCCAAACACCTACTCTAGTCATCGAACACTTGGTAGGAGGTAGAAAAGTTTTACTTGCTCACCACATCCATTCCCCACTGGCACACAACTGCTGTCTGCAGAACATTTCCTAACCTTCTAACTGGTTTTGTCAAGTCATCCTTGAGAAACTAAGTTAGCGAACAAGTAAGATTTGCAGAGGTTTGCCCCACAGGTTTGGGGGAGAAAAACTGATAATCAGGACTACTACAGCGCACTCTCCGTTACTGTACGTTTCCACAACAGCTTCCAAGCTACCTAAGCAGAGGTGCGAAGCTGCCGGGACACGCTAACTCTGCTCTGGGATGCTCTGGCAGCAGCAGTAGGTGCGACGCTGGAGCACCGCAGGACCCCGCACCACCCGGTCCCCACCCCGCCGCGCCCAGCCCGCCTTTCCCGGCCGCGGGGGGCGGCAGGGGAGGCTGGCAGGGGGCAGGCGGCACCCA
>VZRE01008661.1:0-152572 GCA_013396775.1 Cephalopterus ornatus | reverse complement strand
GCCGGATCGGCCGCCCGGCGCCGCAGCCGCGGCTCCGTGCTGGGCCTGCAGGGCTGGCGGACCGAGGCATCGAGGTGTTGATAAGCGTCACAACCCAGTGGTTTGGCAGGCGCAGAGTGCTCTTCGCCGGCCTGAGCAGGTGTCCCCTGTGCTGGAGCACGCTTCACCGTCGCCCCTTCTGGAGGCTGGTTAACCTTGTAAAACATTAGTAGCTTTGTGTATCGCGGAATCACAGAATCAGTTCGGTTGGAAAAATGCCTCTGAGATCATCGAGTCCAACCTATGACCAAACACCGCCATGTGAACTAGACCATGCACCAAGTGCCATGTCCACTCTTCCCTTAAACACCTCCAGGGCTAGTGACTCCACCCCCTCCCTGGGCAGCCCATTACAATGTCTGATCACCCTAAAGAAATTCCTCCCAATGCCCAGCCTAAAACTCCCCTGGTGCAGCTTAAGACTATGTCCTCTTGTCCTGTCACTCTCTGCCCTGGAGAAGAATGTAGGTTGTAAGCTGTTTGTGTAGATACCTGGAACATGATTTGCTGAGCAAACAGAACACAGAGGTAATGATGGTGCCTGGGAGGTTTCCTGCCCGTGTCGTGTAGAGCACATGAAGAGATGCACAGTGGAGACCTGCATGAACAGGGTAAAGAAACCATAGTACCAGAGACTGCTGCCGGCTTTTAGAAGGGCAGCTGTGCTATGCAGGCACTTGGGCTTTGTTTCCCTTGATTACTCTCGAAGAGCATCAGTTTGTTGCCTATCAGTTGCCTGGCTTAGGGTAAGAGCGGTTGATTATGGCAAAATTATTAATTTTTACAATAAGGTTGTCATCATTAGATGACAAGTGGAGAGGAACTATTTATAAGAGCGTGCAGCGACAGGACAAGGGGAAATAGTTTCAAACTGAAAGAGAGAAGATTTAGATTAGATATTAGAAAGAAATTCTCTACTTTGAGGGTGGTGAAGAATTGCCCAGAGTAGTTGTGGCTGCCCCATCCCTGGAAGTGTTCAAGGCTAGGTTGGATGGGGCTTTGAGCAGTGGAAAGTGTTCCTGCCCAAGCAGGAGAGTTGGAACTAGATGATCTTTAATGTCTCTTCCAACCCAAACCATTCTATGATTCTATGATCAATATATATGTTTCTAAGAAAATGACAAATGCCCATTGGGTCAGACCAGTGGCTCGTCTAGATGAGAGCTGGTGAATTTCCTTTAAGGATGACAACACATGAACCAAGGATGGGGGGGATGAAGCAAAAGAAAAGCAGAAATTAATCATGCTCCATCTACACATACAAGATGCAGAAGCTCAAGCACCACAGAGGCTACGAGCAGCAGAAATGCTCCTGCAAATGACATGTTTGAGCTTCATGTTGCAAGAACATTCCATCTGGCTCTGTAATGATAGTGCCAGGATATCAATTCACAGGAGATAATTTCCATTATCAATTGGAGTCGATTTCCATCGAGTTAGCATCACAAAATAACATTTGTTGCTGCCTGAAAAGCAGCAAAACACACTGTACAGGAGGGCATTTGGGCTATTACCAAACATACTTGCTCTAAATGCTGAGTTCTTTTTTAATTCAGATGGAAAACTGTCTGGTTGCTTTTTAAGGAGATATTTAAAGTTATTCAAAACAAAAGGTCAGATGGTGAACAAAGAAACAATGACAAGGCAGGGAACCCAGCAAACAGTAATCACCGTGAATCAACTACTCCTAAAACCCAGAACAACTGGATAAACGACTAAGCCATTTGTCCCTGTTGCAAAACCCACTGAAGTGGATTCAAGGGAGGAAACTCTCTGGAATGTATGCAAATGAAGGGGAGTTACTGCAATAGGACTAGGAGGAAATACTGCAATAAAGAGGCTTTAGGATTTACGGGCGGGAGGGAGCAGGAGGCGGGAGGAGGGGTGTTGGTGCTTGGAGGTTGGGGGAAGTGTTGGAATCAATAAAGAGAATTTGAGAATTTACAAATCTGCCTTAGTGAGCTTTGGGTAAAAATCATAGGCAGGGAAATGGTGGATCAAATGGAGAGAAGATAGGGATAAACAAAGCCAGTCAAATGCAATCAGTATGTTTGCCCAAGTTTTGCATCTGATCACCACAGCCTGTACTATATTTGTAATAAATTATTTCAATTATTTCCTCTGTGATCATGCTCTCTGTTGTGTGCACGTAGTCTGTCTAGTCAGCAAGTAGGATGAAAGGTTGTAGGGCCAGAAACCCAAGACCTATGAAGTCACATTTCTCTGGGCTCTGGTCCTTAGGAACAGGATCAGGCTGCTGACACTGTGCTTGTAATGGATGTCTCTGAAGTACTGTCTCCTGCCAGCATTAACCTGTGTGTGCATCTCTGTTGTGAACTTGCACACTACTCTCTTACTGCTGGGATGTGAAACAAATAAGCTCTCACTCATCTCCATTGACCCAGGAAAAAAAGGAAGCCACAGGATCTTTCAGTCCACTGAATTCAGCTGTCCTTAGTGCTTTTTAGGGAAACCAGGTGCACCTAGCCAATATGTACAATCCATTCCCCTTGTTCTACTCCCATATTCAAGCATAGTAGTAGGGATGGTGGAGGGTACATCACAACCTGTTTCATTTGGTATAGACTGTCTGTGAGGTTTTTGAACCTGATGATAACTTTGGCTTCCATAACTCTTGTAGCAGTAAGTTCTTGGAGTGTAAAGTACCTTTTTTATTTGTTTTAAATTGATTACCAACTAGGTTCATTACATGCCCCCAGTCTGCCATGGAAAGCTTTGCTGAAGAGCTGTTTTCCATTCACTTTATCCACCACCTTCCTTATTTTTGTAAATATTAATACTTCTTCTCTACAAATTCTGCTCATTTTGCTCACTAAATGATGGGATCCCGGACTTTTTAGTGTCTCCTGATAAAGCATTTGTTCCATCTCATAATTGCTGTCACCGAGGCTCATGCTGCAAATTGTGAGACTGGCTTGGATGATCTGGCTGGAAACCTGTCAGATTCTTGGCCCAAAAATGAGGCATTTCATAGATAGCTCATGTTTTAGATGCAGATCTTCCCAGCTCTGGGCTCTGCAGGAAGAAGCAGCCCATTTTCATTCCAATTACGTTTTCTTTTTTTTTTTCCATACCAATCCATTTTAGAAAAGGAATTTTTTGTCTGGAGAAACGGCATCTTGCAGAGCAAGCCACGGAGCGATGGTGACACTCAGTGGCCCTGGAGGAAAAGTGCACCTTCTGAGTTCACGGGGTTTTTTCCAATTTATCAGGAAGATAGTGGTAGCAAATGAATCTTCTACATAGGTGAGTAAACAGCACTTAGCATAAGGATGAGCCTCCATACTGTGCTGTACGGATTCGTATAGTACAGGCACATGAATGAACATCTAGCCTATGTAAGTGCACTTGTCTTCTTTCCCTTTTTCACACTCATTCACTCACTTCAGTTGGAAGTAAGACCACCACCGTCAGGTACCTCAGAAGGAAAACTCTCTTGTGGTGGACTGTTTATTGTACAAACTACCTTATTTATGTATAGATTTCAAGTATGCCATTTATTTTTTATAACAGGGCCCTAAAAAAGTCAGAATCCCTTTGGGGGCACCTTGTGTGCTTACAGTCCTCCTCTTTTTAAGGTGCCTACTTCCCCCTACTTTTAAAATCTTCTCTTTGCAGAAAATTCCCTTGCTGCCTGAGATGCTAGTTACCAGTCTGCCTGTTGGCTGCCTCCCATACTATGCTCTTCTAGACCTTCTTTTTTCACAAGCTGAAGCTGCAAACTTTGCAGGAAATTTCCCAGTTGCCTCCAGATCATCTGAGCAACCAAGATGCACATAGCAGCTGTGGTGAGGTGATGGGAGGAAGTTTCCTGGCCATCTGCCCCACTTTGCTTACACATAGCAAAGGTTCCTTTCTTGCACTGGAAGATATATCCTATGGATGCCATTAAGGATAGGGAGCACCTTTCAACAGTCAGAACTGAGCAAGCATCAGACTGCCCACTCAGAACAGATTAGCTCCCTAATGTTCGTTCCAAGAGGCAGCGACCTCGCTGACTTTTACTGTACACTCCCATCTTAAGGAAGCTTGCCACACAGCAGCTTTTTTTCGACTCTCTGCTTTATCAGCTTCCTCAGACCCTCTCAACTGGAGCTGAACAACCTCAATCTGATTTGAAACCACAGACTGGAAATATCTGTTTGTATTCTTATTTCACATACTTGGTTTTCTTACTTACCTAGTCCGCACAGGTACAAGGTGACAAGACTTCCTATCATTAGAAGCAGAGTAATCTTGGTGGGCCTTTTTCTATTCAGATTTCATTTCATGGCCAGCTGATCATATAACCTGTAAAATAGACCCTTGACATCTGTCTATTTAGAGGCAGGAGAGCCTGGCTCATGGCCACAATGAAAACACTGTGTTACAGGCTTCAGGTTTTATTTATAACCTCGCTATCTGAAGTTTAACCAGATCAGAGGACATTGATCCTGAAGCTCTTTCGGTCTAGTCCAAATATCCAGAGGAAGAAACTTGCCAGGAAGGCAACCAAAAGACTGCAGGTCCCACTTTGCTCCCATGGCAGAGCACCATCAAACAGTCTCTATTGAATCCTACAATGTCTTGGGAAGGGGCAACGCTAGGGGAAAAACCCTTGGAGGTCTGTTCAGTTCCTTCACATTTTTGCTTACTTGAGGTGAGCCCTGTCTTCTTTCTGTATCTGTTGTCCACAGAAGGAATCACTTGGTTCCTCAGGTTTTCTACCTCACTGAAATGCTTCCTAAGCACTGCTGTGAGACTTTTATTTTCCTGTTTCCTGTCCTTACTGGACGGCATCAAGAGTAATGATGAGTAGGAGTGCAAGTGTTCACTGCCCTTTTGCAAACTGTGTTGATAAGGCAAAGGGCTGCCAGACAGGAATCTCACAAACAACTCTGCTCACATGACCTGCTTCACTTTATGTTCATTTTTCTCTCTTTTTTTTTTTTTTTTTGTTCCTCTTTAGAAGCATCATCACTTCCCTAATTCACAGCTCACCTTGTTCACTTCTTCTCCGTTGGCCTTGGGCTTGTTGAACTTCATAGCTTACTTCATATTCATGGCACGACTGTACTGGTAACTTCTTTTTTGATAATCAGCTCTGTGAAACAAGCACCCATTTTTTTCTTATCTAATAGCCCATCTTTTATGTGCTACCTTGCTAATGTCAGTGCATATCCTGATGAGCCATCTGCATACCGTATTCTCCTATTGTATGTGTTGCATCCTGAAATTCCTCAGATTGTTGTCTTTTTTAAGTAGTGCCACAGATAAGGATTAGTCATTTGGGTTAATGCCTTGACATGATGGGACTGGGTGTTGCCAGAGTCTAAAAATGCAGTGAACTTGGAATAGGTGTTATTTTGGTCTCATGGCTTCCCTTCCCGAGGCATTGTTGCACAGTCCTTTTCTGTCTGAATGAACTGGTAAAGTATTTCTTCCTTAGCCTTCCCTTGCCTGTTCCTAATCCTCAGTTACGACAGAAAGATGATTCACAGGACCATGTAGTAAACCAGATCAGGGTTAAAAAGGTTGGGGGGTTTTTTGTTTGTTTTTTTTTTCTTTTGCTTGGAGTTTGGTTGTGGACTGTTGTGTTAACTAAATTGAAAAGGTAGCTCAGAGATGGGACTTGGGAAGGAGAGAGAGTTAAATCACTATGGTGACGAAAAGAAAAATACATAACCATGATAGGCACAATGTTTCTCTTTTTCAGGCATTGAAATCTTCATCAACTCTCAAATCACTGCCTTTTTTCCAGGTTGCACATACTTTATTTCACTTGATCCCCCAAACTACTATGTATCGAGCCAGGTTTCACATAGAAATTAGGGCATGGATGAAAGGAAATAGGATGTTTCCAACACAGCAGGGAAGAGCAATGAAGTTTTCCTTATGGAAGCAGAAAACTCAGGTTGCAGAGCCAGAGCATACTAGTGAGAAACCTTCTTCAAGACATCTGTGAAAAGAAGAGGAAAGAAAAGGCAAAGTGCCTGATGAATTTTAAGGAAGCTATCTAAGGACTAAAAGATCTTAGGGGATGAGTTTCAACATCTTTTTATCATTGACATAGGCATTTCCAGTTGCATTTAGATTTGGGATGCTGTGAGGACTGCACATGTGAGGAGTGTATGGAAGTAAAATAAAAATAGAACCTTTTAACTTCCATGGTATGCTTAACCTTAGTCTACACTGAGATTAATACCTGGGCTAGAAACTGTGCCCACAACTAGTAAGTAGATCCCAATTCAACTTCTAGTCCAAGAAGGCCCTATCACACGATGGGATTAAACACAGAGCAGAGGTGGGATGCTTTGTTTGCTTACCACCAGTCCTCTGCTCTGTTCCAGCTGTTCCCACCTTGGAAGCCTGTTAACACTAACCTGAACTGCAAGGGAAAACATATTCTCTTGCTGTGCGTTCATCTGTAGAAACAAAAGAGAAAAGGTGGTGAGCTGCAGAACTGCATGGTAGGGTAGTGCCAAGCTTCTTTCTCTGTAACACAACCATCCCACTACTTTAATGTTTCACTTTTCAGAAAATGTAAATGCAGGAACAAAAAAGTGTCTACAGTGGGTTGGACCAATGGTCTGTCTCCCCAGCATGTGTCCCATACAACTGTAAAAGATCATCTTATGCATTGTGGTACCTTGTAATGGAAGGACATTTTTTTGTAAATAGAGAAACTTTCAGTAGTGTGTCCTCATAGCCTTCCCTATTTACTGATAATTAGTATTTTCATGTCAGGTAACACTTTTTAAATTTTATGTACTAAGCACAAAAATTCTTGTACAGGATGAAATAGCAAAGAGAGCATATTAGGTGAAAATATTTAGCTCTGTAATGGCTGGATTAAGAAGTGTTCTCCTCTTCTTGCCATGGTGTGGGAGGAGGAAAAAGAATGGAATTTAGTATAAAACATGTAGGTCTGTGGTGCTGCTTTCTAAATCATCAGTGGCAGTTTTCCCATTTTGTTCTCAAATTCTTTTTTAAAAATAATTCTTAATGTTCCATCTGCTGTTTTGTCTCATACCTAGCACAGAAAAGAGACTCAAAATGACAAAGAGATCTCTCTTCTGCGTGCTGATAGTTCATTTAGAGCTTTAAAGGGTAACAAATTATTTTCCTTTTATCCTCTGAGACATGGAAGAGCCCAGTGTATGCTAGGATTTTTACACTGTATGTGAAAAGCATACAACTAACTTCTGCCTTCTAATGGATTGGGGTGGCACTACATAATATGGATTTGAAGTAAATGCCTAAGTATTCTCAAGAGAGCTAAAGAGCTGGAAAAGACATGTCAAGTTGACAGAGAAGTCTTCTTTCCACAGAGACATCACTTGAAACTAGAGGAAGTAAACAGTGTGTCATTTTGAACACATTAACACCCTACAACATAATCAAAGCACCAGGCAGTCTCATCTCAAGAACTTTTCTAAGCAAGGGGTTCTGCTACTTGAATGTTAAAGTCTTGCACAGAGGAAACCCAAGCTTGAAGTTGCAGGAGGAAGTGCACTGGAATGAGGGAGTTAAGGGAATAAGGGTCACAGACAGAATTATGTCTGAGCGGGGGATATAACAGTTACTCTTTGCTAGTGTCAGTGAAATCTCACCTGGCTTATAGTAGTCATAGACACGCGCTGTTGCTGCTTTCAGATTCTGCACTTCAACATCTTGTTCCACTGAGATGTTAAGCTTCAGAGAAGTCTCACTCAGCTGGAAAGAAGTAAGCAGAAATGCACTGGTCATCTCAAAGTCACCTACATACCAGCTTCACTCCTTCTGCATCAGAGCTTGCTTTCTCTATCTTTACAGGTTCTTCCACCCTCTTCCTCTTTGGCCAAAATTTTAGCCCACTTGACCAGAGTAGAAATTTGTATTTCTGATCTGTGAAAGTCCCAATGCAAAGTACTTCAATTGCTACTTCTTGAATGGGCAGTTCCCTGTGTTCTTCCTCTTACCTCTTCCAAGTAGATTGTGACTTGGTCTGGTTTTATCTCTGTCTTTTTCACTAGGGGTATCTTCTCCAGCTGTATAGGAAGACAAGAGATGAGCCTGGTTAACATCAGCATATTGGCCTTCTCTGTCTCACACCAAGTTTGGTATTTGTCAGTGAAGAACCACTGTTGACTAAAGCGCTAAGCCTAGTCAGGGGTCTAGTCAGGCCTGCATTCCTCAGTTATAATGGCATTGAGATTGTTGGGAGGACAACAGGCCTTAGAAAACATTTGTTCCGATTTGGATCTAGTGTCCTTGAGCCATGTTCCTACTTTCAGTACTTGTAGCAAAGGGAAAGATGGTTATTAGGAGGCTATGATGGATCTTCCTAGCTCTCGCCTGGAACAATGGAGCATGCCATTGACCATCCCTAAGAGATTCAACACCACTTTATGGAACATCCCTTAAAAAGGCACTGGCAACTGCAAAGTGTCTCAATGCACCCCAGGTGATTCTAACTAGGTGCTTTTCAGCTCCCCTCTAACTTCTTCTCTTCTAACTTTTTAGCTCCTCTGCATATGCAATCCTTACTACCTCAACATGAAAAACTGCACAATCACTGTGCAAATGAAAAGTTGCCTTGTGAAATAGCCCTCTATATTCGCACTTGCTTAGTTTACTTAATTTTTAGTAAGATAAGTAGTTACCATTCTTCAGCAATTGTTACATGTTTGGATATTTCTGGCTGAGCTACATCTGGTGCCTTTTGCAACCGGACGTGTCTATCTCGCATTGGCCTTTTTAGCCATCAGCGCGCTTGTAGCAAGCGTGGGTAGAGTCCTTCACAAATCTTCGTTCGCGAAGCCTAGCCATGATGATGACATCTGGAAAACAGATTTTGCTATCTTCAAGGGGGGCCAGAGGAAAAGTCTTACCTCTTTCACAGAGCTCTGCACAGGAATGAACCCTGACAGCATTTCCACCTCCACGAGGGCCATGTTACTGGTCCCACGATCTCCTACATAACTGAAAAGAGTCAGGAGAGAAGCACATTAGATATGAAAAGCATCGCAGCATTTCTAGGAGATACTAATGGACACTTCCAAACTTTGCCCTGCTCTGCAGTGATATGAAAGCTCAGTAGCATGTATACCTGATGGGAGAAAGGGACAAAAAAATCACCCCCATCTACTCATTCAGTATGAAGACAGACTGTGCAGCAAATGTGTTATAGTTAATGTGTTAATACTTCATGTTGCCCTCTCCAACAGATGGAAGTGACCTTTGCTGTTACAGGTTGAGAGTGGCAATGTTCTTTTTCAGTAAGGACAGTAAGGCATGGAGAATATGGATCAGATTCTCATCCTAGACAGATACATGAAAGTGAAATATGGATAGGTATTGGAGTTTCTGATGCCTAGTTCCAGCAGAGGTTCCCCCTACAGGATAATGCACCTCAGGGCTGCTTCAGCCCAGACTGCCAACTGTTCCACAAGGTGGGAGCTCTGGCTCTTGGGAATGCTGCCATCTCATCTCCTAGTGCTCTGGGGGCTGCTGAGCTGCTCCATGCTGACTAAGAGTTGCTGTGGTTCTGCAATACACAGCCAGTGCACTGCCATGCTCCTCCAGGCCTTAATTCTCATTTAACAATCTCTTTTGGGATCTATGGAGAAGAAGAGATCATCCCTGTGTCCTTTTTTCCATAGACAGGGTTCTGGTCATACAACTGGGTTCCCAATTCTTTATGCTGAAGAAGGAGCCTCAAGGGATCTCATACCTGACAGACACATGGATGTCAAGCTCTTTCCTGACACCATCACATTCTCTTGGTACTGTTTCCACATCCAGGACAAAGACCTCTTCTGTTTTTGGTGCTGGGATGTTATAGTACAAAGTGGTCTGGTGGGGGAGAAAACATGTCTGTGAAGTGCCCCAAAGCTTCCCTGAGTGCGCTAAAGGATTACCTGTGCTTCCAGCTTTTAACGAATAACCAGTGGCTAACACAGTTGGAGCCAGATGTGCTTTCAGTTCAGAGATGTGCTGTTTAGCACGTAGCACCAGAGACACCTGCCAAATGTAACCCTCAGCATGGAGACTCAGCCATATGTGATACAAGTCCTCATTCAATCTTATCAGAAAAAAAATACCGTTAAGGTGTAAGAAAGTACATTAGCTAAGACACTGCCCCACAAGGAGAAAGAAGTGTAACTGTTGACTCTTGACATGCTAATAGTAGTTCTAGGTCCCAAGAGGAAAAATACTGTCAAAACAAGTATAAACCCCAAAAGAAAGATAGAAAGAACAAAGAATCAGAAGAGGAAAACTCTGAAAGACAGATGATCACACTCTTCCAAAGAGAATCTTCCTCCACCTACCTGGTGACTGACAGCCTGGCCAGCAGGTACTCATCAGATGTCTTATGCTTATTTACTATATTCAAGTATAGCCGAGTAGTAGGAGTCCTAGTCACCTCCTACATGCATTAACAATAAATAATTTTTGAGTCCTCTTGTCTATACACTGCTTGCAGACTCTCTTTGAGTATCATAAGAGATGGCTGAACAGAAGTGATCCAGTAAGGGAGGTTATCACAGGCAGTGACTTGAATTCCTTGCTGCATGAATGGCTCATAAGTGGATCACTATCATAACTGCCAGAAAAATAAGATGTATCCTCCTGATGGACCAGATGTGTTGGTATACTGGAATAAGAAGATCTTGGTACTACATAACTCCTCATCTCTGCATGTGATAACAACCCAAGGAAAATTACATCAGAAGACATAATACATAGCATTCAGCTCCTGAAGCTTGACATCAGCAACGCACATTCAAAATAGAAGCAGGTACCGTTCTGTGTCTCATTACTCCTGACTTCCGATCTACTGGTCTTTTAACAATAACATGGCTCTGTAGCACGGGACAGCAAAGCTGAGACATTTCTGAGAAGAAGATACTAGAGATGGTTGCAGTGAAAGCATGACAACACAGTATACCCAAGTACCTTGAAGCTTGACATGATTCTGCCTAGAAAGCAAAATCCTACTCAGAATTTGAGGCTATAATGCCTGCTTGGAGCCAAGCCTCACTTCAATAACCAGAGGCAAAGCCTGACAGCTCTGTTCCTTATGTACACGCACCTGTACATAAACGCAGCCGCTGCCAGTCGCTTGCACTGTGTATGTCCCTGAGACAGCAAGGAGAGATGCCTGATGCAGGACCAACTTGTTGTTCCTGTGCACATGGAACTCCAGTGGAGAAGCCTCCTTGCCTTTCACCATCACCTTTACATCTCTGATCTCCTGAGGAATCAGGGCTGCATACTGAGCGAGGGCCTGCAGGCTAACAACTGTGTCCTGAAGGTAGAGAAAGAGTCACTGCTGTGGAGCCGTGCAGTACAAGATCCAGCACACTAGTTCAGGCACTGCAGGGAGAACCACAGTCCTCATGGCTCTGATTCACACAAGTGGGCTCTATACCACTAAGTGTATAGGTAGGGTCTATGCCACAGGCAGCAGGATGACCTCTGTTACCTGGAAAGGGTAGCTTCTGAGCCCTGGGATTAGCAGTCCCAGACCCTGGGTAATCCCAATTACACTACACAGAAAAGAGTTTCCCCATGGCACTCCCCTTACCAAGCAGGGCTTATATACATTTGTCAGCGAAGGATGGATCTAGGGTGACATGCATATGAAAGATGTGCACGTCACTCCAGGCACATCTCTCTCTTTCTCCCATGATTTTCCATGGTTTATTACCTGTGTGGAGGCAAATCCTCCGAAGGCATTTCTCTGTTTACTGAGCCAGCGCACAAGCTTGCTCATTGATGCTTCATTGAGTGACGAGTCTGGTTTGGAGACATGAGCCAGGACAATGTAGGCTACTGTCTCAATCATAGAAGAAGATTCTTCACCACCAGAATGGGATGTCAGGAGCTCTGCTGATGGGGGAAGAAACACGGGGAAGAGAAGAACTGTAGATCCCTATGAACACCAGCTTCTCCTGCGCTGCGACTCTTTGAGGGCTGACAGTTTCCTGTACAGCATCAGAAATGCAAGTGTCTTTCTGGGGCACCTCAGAGTGCAGAAGCCAATCTATCCTTGGGTTTTTTTACCTTGAAAGAGCCAGCCATCTATGATAGGCTCCATTTCTTCCTTTGAAAACACAGATAGATCCAGGCCCCAAATCCTCAACCAGTTCCTCTAGGAAACAATTCCCCTAGAAACTGATGACCTCTGAACAGAGGTTCTCTGTTTAAAGTACACTCCAAGCTCTGTGTATATTCAAAGCTATGTCTTCAAGCTTCAGCATTTTTCCTGTTTCTGCTTTCACCTAACATAGTCTAATAGGACCCCCTGTGTTGAAAAACTCTAGGACACACTTCCAGTCAGTTGTACCTACTGTACAAGAACTGGTCACTCTTTGAGGGAGAATCGCTGGCTGGCTACTGGAGGAACAAAACTATACAACTTACTTCATTGGCATCCTCACTATGCAGTGCATAGGCTAGGACAATTTAAGCAAGAGCTGGGCTCCCACCTAAAGTCCAAGCTCAGAAGTATTGAATACATCTGAGTTTGGTCAAATGTTTTGCTGCAGTGATAGTAGGGGGCTAACCAAAATTCAGCTAAGAATTTAACTTAATTGTGCCAGTGTAGACATCTTCTGCAAGGGTACAAGTGTGAAAAACTTAAATGCTTTGAAATTCCAAGTCAGTTTTCAGAACAAAATTTCACTTTTGAAAGAAGAAACATCAAATCACTTGTTTGCATAAAAACAGCCTAAAGACTTTAGAATATAGCTCAGGTGCTCTACAGAGGACCTCTGTTACTTCATTATGTTTATCCCCGGGGAAGGTTCTTTGCTTGTTCCATATGTATTATCACAGAGGCAGCTCTGACAAGTGTTGCATTCAGTGTGTGCAATTCTACTCCTTCCAATTTGCCCACCAGCCGTTCTGTGAAACCAGCTGGCAGCTTGAGTGGCTGTGCAGTGAGCTGCAGTCTGCAGTGGTAGCTGATCAGATTAAAAAATGCTCTCTCCCTCTTTTTCTGTGTTATTTTCAGCCCCCAATGTAGTTCACAATACTGCCAGACAAACAAATGTGGGGAGGAACATAAACCAACTCCAGTAACATTCCCAACTGTTCAACCATAGGCTTAGGTGCTTTGAACCCCCCACCCCAGCATCCTCATTCAGGACAGAAGCCCATCTTTTTCCCAAGTTAAAGACACAGAAAGAAGAAAAAAGCTCAGCAGAACAGCAATAAAGGTGCATCCACCCGAGGGCCCTGAGCTGAGTAGAGCATCAATGGGGAAGCAGTCAAAAGGTTTGAATTCTTCAAGTGCCCTGACCAGCAGCTGAATAGACATGGTGAGACAAGTTTCCTCTGCAAGGTCTATTGTACTGTATATGAATTGCTGAAGAATTACAGGAGCACCACAACTCAAGTAAGCATTTTGACCACACAAATTAAGCATGTATCACCTCTGTTGCTTTTGATTAGAAATTGTTTCCTGGGTCTGAGAAAACTAGAGGCTCTCACAGCTTCAATACATCATGATTTTCTGACACAAAAGCCTGTTTCAAAATAGTTAGATTTCCCAGACTACTGCAATTAAATGCTACAGATATCAGACCTTAAACACAGTCATTACCTCTAGGACTCAAAATCTTCTCAACAGCAACAACCTACCCGTTTCCTTCTCTAGCATACCCAGGAGCTGCTCTCTTATCTCCATGTCCTTACTCAGCGTGAAGACATAAGCCATCAAAGCCTTGACATAAAGGCTTGTCTCATCAAGTGTCACATTCTTAAGACAATGTAAGGCGTTATCCAACATGGTGTCCTGAAAAAAGAATCCAAACCAAGTGAATTTCCTCTGACCAAACAAAACATTTTTGTGAACACTTATCCCAGATACATATTTGATTTATTTTATTGCTAGGATCTCTCTCAGGGCTGTGGAACACAAAGTAGAGTGGATAAAACATCACTCACTGTGGGTCGAAAGCAAAGGTGTGACTGGACATATCATTGGGATAGGGGATTGCCAATATACCGGAGAATCCAGCTGTAGGAAGCATCTGGTAACACGCTGGATCAAAGTCATCAAACCTGGATGCTGTAGGTCTTGGACCCTGAGTGGGTATGATGTTATTTTTAGAACTGTACCATTAAGCCTGGAATATCAGTTCTTTTTTGCTAGAACAGTCTATACTTATCTTGTAGATCATTGGTTTTATTTAGTGGGGGGAAGGCATTGCATACCTGAAAGGGGGGCTTTTTTTTCCCCTTTAGCTCTATGGATCAGTTTAATGAGTACTATTGACTTTCCCTGCAAGCCCTTTGTCATTTTCATAGACAATTGTTTCCCCTGAGATCAGCTGGGAAGAGCAAGTCTTCTGCTTTGCTGCAAATCAGGCCATTTATACTAAGAACTCCTTGAGTTCAGAATTTCCTATTGAGCTTATTGTGTATAAAGGTGGGAATGAGGGAACCTTTCAGCAGCTCAAGCAGCGTTCTCCCTGAAGCCACTGGCCAGGGAAGGAATGAATGGTGGAGCAGGCTCCCAATCCCTGCAAGAATTCAGATGTGACTTACATATTTCTCCAGATGGAGTTCCACCAGTGCAGCAGTGATATAGGCTGTTAATGAGATTGTATCGTCCACACCACCCTGCAAGCACATAGATAATCATCAGAGAAGTACAAACTCAACCACTGCTTGCCTGCCATTGTATAGCCACTGAAAGTGCCTGTGGGTGACCTATCTGAGGGAGTACAGTAGCGTGCTTCTGGGCATTCTTGGACAGGAAAAGAGGACACTTGCTGAATATCACGAAGGTCTGGTGTTGAGAGCAGTCTCAGAGCTGTGTTGTGCATATAGTCTAGGCATCCCTTCTCATAGCAGGGCATGAAGCAAACTGTTAAGCAATTTATTTTATTAATAATTAAGTATGTTACAACTGTACACTTGAACAAAGTGTGCAGGATATGCAGACAAGAAGTGATGCAAGTTTACCTGTAGTTCAGCTACAGAACCTTCAGGTTAATATGTGTTAAACAGGCTTTCAGGACCCTCTTTTCACATCAGAGAACATTAATTCTTGGGGAAGTTCTGTTTGCATCTTTAGACATGAGACAAGATTAAGTCTAAAATGAGAGGGAAAAATTGGGCTAAGATGCTCAGAAGCATTGCTCACACTGAATAGCAAAAACTTTGAAATGTAAGGTGGGAAGGGTGCAAAACCTATTCCAAAAAGTTCAAATAGAAAGCTCAAGCTGCAAAATTAATGAAAGCCAGACAAGTATGAACAGTCTACGTGTACACTCTGGTTTTATTTTGTATTGCACCCAAATTTTAAGAAAAAAAGCATAGCCCTCTGCTTTGCTAAAGTGGCAACCTGTTTTCTTTCATAAACCTGCCTTGTATTTAATATGGGCAATTTTGCAATCTGACCAGTCTGGATTATTCATACCCGTACAAACGCAATGAACCCAAGTACTGCCATGCTGTATATGCATTGTTCAGTATCTAAGTATTAGAACACGTACACCAGGAGTTTGGTGCATTTCAAGCTGCACTGCAGGATCATTTGGGGGATGCAATGATACAGGAGAAGTCATACTTTTTGGGTGATGGAGAGACAACTGTGTCTTCAGAGAATCCCATATATTAGAGCACATAGAGTATTATTCATTGTAAGGCATGAGAAGAGGGAGAATGCATCCAGGGTATTCTAGAGAAGCATTAAAGTTTAAAAATATTTCTCCCTGTGCCCTTGAAGTGCCTTTGCACAATTAGCTGTGTTGTCTTTTGGCTAGTGTTAAAACCTCACACAGAGGAAATGCTTGCTGTTTTAGGCCATTGTAATGGTTTCACTCTGTTCTGGGAAGACGCCTTGGGTGTGCTAGGCCATAGGGACATTGCTTTGTGCTACTGTGCACAGTGGAAGAGCCTGGGGGAAGCAACCCCATGCCTCACATTGTGTTACTCCTGCTCTCACTCCCATGTCTGGCAGCCATACCTTCAAGTCATTGTTGAAGAGCTTCCCCACACTCTCAAAGCAGCCACTGGGCAGCTGGTGCTTCTGCAGCCAGAGCAGAGCACTGTGCACGTGATCCTTATCAATGTAAATGTAAGAGCTGGCTTGTCCAAAGGACCTGGCTACAAAAGCTGTCAGCCTGTGAGCAGAGCACAGAGGAATCCCATGTCACAGCCAGGAGATGAACCAGCAAGGACAACAGGTTTATGATGACAATAGCAACTCTGGTTACTCACCACGTGTTGCCCTGGTCGTCACCTTTCCCAAAGGCGCTGTAGGAGCCATCATCATGTTTGTAGAGCAGCTGACGCTGGTAACCTGTGACAACAGATGCCAGGACATGACTCTCGCTGTGAGGACCTGCAGCATCTCAGTCTGTATCCTTGCTGTGGGAAGATGGCTTCACAGCAAGAGACTTCACCAGGTCCTACAGTCAGAGACACTGAGGCAAGCACACCACCACCCCACAATTCCCCATGCATCCCACAGCAACAGCATGACAAGAAGCAGTTGCACAGTACCACTGAAGTGTGCCATACAGCTGCTCTACATTACTGCAGCTGTTATGAGCAAGTGCTGTGGGTATCTTTCTTGCTGTTTTGCAGAATGGTGACATGCTCAGCCACCTCATGTCTCCCCATGCTCCAGTGAGCCATCACAGACCCTTGCTGTGAATAAAAAGACCAGTAAGAGTGAGGAAGAAGGCATTTCTTAGAGAGGACCAAAATGAAACCCTATTTGTTTTCCAGCACTTCTGCTAGCCCTCTTGGGACTCCAGAAGACACTTTCTATGGGATGTACAGGAAGAAACAAGGCCATGCCTTTAAGCTCTGAGGCTAGAATGCTGTTTGTATCTGTTTGCTTTCCCTACACCCTCTCCACGGCTGTATTGTTTACACCCTGCTTTGCCTCTCTGCTGCCACCATTCTCTTTGGTGGGTCCCCCTCTCCCAGATATCAGTACATGCTCACAGTAGAAGAGGGAAAGGGGGAAAGAAAGGGATTCAGATCCTATGCAGGGGAGCTGCTGAGCTCGCAGCATAGCAAGATAAGTAGACTGGGAGGCTGAAATGTGAGGCATGTTACAACATGAGACGCAGACACTGGCACTATATTAAATTCAGATTATACTACACAGAATTGACAGGCCCCCAAAATATGTGTCCTAAAACATGGGGAAACACTAAGCTACTGAAATCCTATCAATTCCCAAAGGCCACTCTTTATTCCATGTAATAGCAGCTGATGCCCTGTTTCCACAAAGTACTTCTGTCAGCCTTGGACCGATAAGGGAATAAACATGCATCATATAATGATGAAAATCATTAATTACCCACACCCTTCTCAAAAAAGCAGACTTAGTACTTCAGTTACAGCAGAGACAGAAGTCTTGCTTCCTTCAGAAACAAACTTTTCTTTCCATGAGATATTTTCCTTTTTCTCTGTGATACCTTCCTTTGTAACAGCTCTGGCAGCACTCCCATTCCTGCCCTTCACCTTCCCACTAGACCTGTGCCCAACAATCTTGATTTATAGCAGCTTCATTTTGCAGCAGAAGGAAGAAGGACAATGTTTACCTGTTGTCAGGAACTTCAGTGCTTTATCTTTAATTTCTGCATTCAGTTGTTTAGTCTTATTCAGGTACTGGAGTATGAAGATGTTTGGTGCAAAATGAACCATGTTCTGTTCACCACAGCCAAAGGGCATGCTTAGCAGTTGGTCTAAATTTTGAAGTGCTGGACCCATGATGTCACCTTACATTTGAAGTGGAGACACAGGAGAAAGGAAAAGCACAGACATTAAGCAGTATGAAATGAAGGGACTGCTGCCTTCTCTAAACTCTACTGGGATCCTAGAAAAGAGCCAGTTCCTAACTGAACAGATGTGATTGAGATTTCTGGTGGCCCCTCAGACTAGGCCATTACAGAAAGAGAAGATATCGTGGTTCTGGAAGGAGGAAGGGAATGTGAAGCTTGAGGGGGTGCAAAGAAAGGTAAAGAGAGTTGTCATTCCCGAGTGGGTAGCAAGGAGGGAAAGGAATTACACAGGCAAACTAGACGGAAATCTGCAGGGATGGTTTTGGTTCACTTAGGTGGATGGCAGTGACAGAAGTCAGAGGTGATACTCCATTTTGTGTCTTCTCCTTCAGCCACTTGGGGATCACCTAGAATCATTCCATACGGGATGAATAAACATGGAAAAGATTACTTGATCCACATTTCTGAGGCCAACATCACACCCATTACAGATAATCTCATGAGGAGTGGGGTCAATGCATCAGTAAGGCCAAATCATTGTGCAAGCTCTTCTCACTGGGGACCCAAGATCAGGGAAAGCCTTTCTCACCAATCACAGAGAAAGTGGCTCGGCCAGATCCCTCCAGCACTTCTGCAGGCAGAGTCAGGGAGAACTCTTCAGAGATGGTGTTATCTGAGGAAGGCAGAACCCAGAAATTTATCCCATCCTGCTCTCATGATCAATAGCAGTTAGGGATTTTTGTCCCTTACCTGAAGGGCAGAGAAAGGCATTTTGGGTCTTCTCTTGTAGGACCCCTCCTGGCTGCAGATGGAGAAAGAGTAGTTCAGATAGGGAAGACAAGAAAGGAATTCACCATGTCTTAGCAACTTTGTCTGCTTTCCAAAAAGAAGAGGCTAAACTTCCTCTTAGCATCTTGCTAACTGCCCCAGGGGACAAACCACTGCCTCCAGGAGTTCTCCACCCTGAGATGTGACTAACCTTCACAAGCAGAGGTTTTATCACTGTGTCTCTCCCTCCTTGCAAAGGTGTGACAACAATTGTGTTACCACACAGATTGTGTGAATCTTCTGCCACGCTGCTTACACTGACATTCACTTTGCCTGCAGAGAGCACACAGGCACATGGCTGAGCACTTGAAGCAGACAGCTGTATGCACAAGCATTAGGTCCAGACATGCAGACACAGGCAAATTCCACCCCTCCTCCCACCTGCTGCCACACATCCCTCTGCCCAACCTCACCCAGCCTGGTGGCTGTCACATTCCACACAAAGGTTTTTGCTTCATTGGCACAGAGGCAGCTGGTGAACTGGCAGCTTGGACAGGCATCCACCTTTAGTTCTGGAATCTCTGTGAGGGTGGTGCGGATCTGAGTATGGTTGGATGTACAAGCACATGTTGGTATAGTGTTAGTAACAGCTACTACACAAAGGAGCAAATACCTTGGGTCATAAAATGTGAGTGCTTTATGGCCAGTATCTAGGGCTCCATAGAAGTTCATAATTTGCCTTTGAGCTCAAGTTTTTGTTCCAACATAGGCTGTGTAATTGGGGGAACTCACTTGGAGGAACTCACCTGCATACAGTCCTTGAGGTAGTTAAAGACAGTGGCTTTTAGGCTGAAAGTCTCTCCTTGGATCACAGAGTATGGCAGGGACAGATCCACAAAGAAAGGCTGGAAGACCCTAAGAGTGGTCAGAGGTGAGAAACCAAAGCCAGTATCAGCAACACAGAAGGTGTTGGCATTCCATTCCGTGATGGTGTCAGGTACAGCAACTTGGAGAGATGCTTGCCCACTGCCCCTACAGCAGGAAGCAGAAGAGGAGAACTTGATTAGAAGCAGTCAGAATACTCCAGGAGTGTCTCTGGGGAGGCAGGTAGAGACTGTTACCAACCCGACAGAGACCAAATCCCAAATCCAGGTCTCTGGGAAAAGCGTCCGTGGTTTTGGCTTCTTCTTGTCAGAGTGAGGTTCAGAATCAGCATGGACAGCAAGATTGTCAGCTAGAAAGAAAGTGGTACCTCAGAAAACAACATCAAAACAGGCAATCTAACACAAACCACAAATGCTTTGTGACACAGAACAAAAGTGGACAGGGTTGGTGTTTCAGTGAGAACCTGACACACTGTGTGTATCTTTGGGGAAAACAGCTTTAGGGAGACAGAGTTGGATGGAGTTTAGCCTGAGACTCAGTCTGACAGATCCAAATTTGGTCTGGATCCAGGGGGAGACAGCATGCTAAAATGGAGTCACACTCTTAAATAATCTGTGAAAGTGCTGGTGGAGAGCACACTACATTTTATATGAATAACACTGAACACAGGGACACCGATAAAGCATGGAGATTTGAGCTTTTATCTGTGATTTATAAATCAAGTCCATTGAAATGGACACAGACTTTGTTGCTCTCATACACAAACAAGAAATGCAGTAGGATGAAAGTCAGTTGTCTCAGCTGCAGGCTGGCCAGAACTGGGAGAGGGGAGTCCCCTCAGTCAAGGAGATGGACATGTCCGTTCCTTACCAACAACATGATTTTTCACAGCGAGTATCTTTTTCTCAAAGTCTGGTCGCACACAGGAAACTGGTTTCTTGATTCTAGTATTGGTTACTATTTTCATGCGCAATTTCTGGGAAAATAGTAAAGAGAGTAAATCAATGATAAAGGGAACAAGGAATGTTGAAACTATCTCATGATCATAGGTATCATACAGGGGCTGGTGACAGCTGTAACACTTTTAAATGCTGCTTCCTTATATCCATAAATTTACAGGTGCAGAGTCTGACCACAGCATGAGGAATGAATGGAAACCAGCTCTCTGAGGAATAATGGGACCAATTATTATTTCTCATAACAGTAAATTCCAACTAGATCTGTACTACATATACCTAACCCTAACAATGAGACATAGTGTAGGAGTAAGCATTTAGAAGACAGCACAGCAACAGGCCTTTTGAGGGGAATCAGGGTCTGTATTTTTAAGGTAGAGTTGTGTCAGTCTGAGAAGCCCATGCAACTCAGACTACATGTTGGGTTGTTTTCCGTGTGTTGCTGCCCTTTTCTGCTGTTTTGAGGTGCTTCTATTTGCATTTTTCTTTTTAAACAGTGTTCTGTCAGAAGCAGCACTTCTTGGATTTCAGTTAGCAGACATCTTAACACTTTTCTGGCTATCATGATTGTTAGCAGATTAGTTTATTTTGTTGTTTGTCTCAACAGTTAGCTATAAAGCCAAATTGTGAAAGACTTCTTTTTATTAAAACTGCTTTGAGGACAACTAAGAACAGACTCAATGAAACAGAGTAAAGTAGTTTGTAAATAAAACAGCAGCCAAGTGGTGATCAGTCAAAATATGGTGAGGTGTTCAGGTATTACTACCATGTTCTTGCCACCCGCACTTTGTAGTTATGGTAGCCTAAACTACATTTGTTCATTTTTATGCTGTCTTTCTCTAATCAGGTGGTTTTCACTATGCTTACTCATCTTTCTCCATAGTCCCCAAATGAGTGTGGCTACACTGAAAAACAAGCAACAGATGACTTGTAGCAATGAAAGCCGGGCCAGCTGAAGTTTGCTAAAAGTAAATTCTTGTAGGCATTCAAGATAGCATATTGGAAATCACTAGCTCAGGAAAAGTTTAGAGGAAGTGTAGACACTCACCTTAAACAGATTAAAGACATCAGCCTCACTTTGGTACCACGGTGCGCCCATCCAAGCCTTTTTGTGGGGGCTGGGCTGCTGGGGCAGACAAGGGTATCCCTCAAAGTCTTCCAAGTGATAAGGGAACCCTCGTCCTCCAATTGTGAAACTGTCTTCAAAGACCTCATCATACAGCTGCAATGGAAAAACAGAGGTCTTCAAAAGGAGCCGGCCAACAAGCATATGTATGGGTCAAATATTTGGACTGTAGCTCTCTACTACATTTTGTAAAGCTTTGCAGTTGACAATGTTGACATTGGCCCAGCTTATACAAAAGGACATAATATAAAGGAGTAGAGATATATATATATATATAGGATAATATACACTACAGGACACAAAGCCAAGAAGTGGATGTAGACAAGTGGCTTTTAGTCTGCAAGACAGTTCAAGCCTTTCAACTCTAGGCTGCAAAATTAGGAAAAAAATGCATGATTCAGTTTGAGCACAAGGCATTGGCACATCGGACTTACATATTTAAAGATTACTATTTCATAGGCCTGTTAGTAGATGATGCAAATGCTCTGCACAAGAAGAGCATCCCTATAAAATGGAACACCAGATCACACTGTGGGCCCTACTTACAGGTACAGCATGTCCCCCCCAGATTTGGTGAGGCTTCTTTGTAACAGTCTGGGCTGCTATAATTTAACTCACAACTTTCCACGAGGCATATACCTGTTTTATTATCTCTGGTATACATTGTGGAATTATGTCAGGATTTTCAATTTTTGCAGCATTTTTACTCCAAGATTTTAATTCATTCCTCTGAAACACACAGCTGCTTTAAGGTAAGCTCCTCCAATCCTTCTAGATTCTCAGAATGCACCTGACAAAATCCTGACCACTTTTCACCAGCCATTGTGTGCTGCCTTTATCTCCTGTTTTCTAAAGAACTGCTTAGGTCCTCAGCTTGATCTGTCACATGTCAATTCAGCAATGGTTGGGGCAGAGGGATAGAAGAACCCTACTGGGCCAAAATTCCATTTCAAAGGCTTAGCCTCACTGGTGGAAGACAGAAGAGCAGAGAGACAAGTGGAAAGTACCTCTTTGAAGCTGTTCTCCCTGCCTACCTCTGCACCCACGTGGCATCCACCACTCTTCAGGCAGCGGCCCAGAGTGCAGGGCTGATGCATGAGGAACATGATCATCACATAACTGCTCAAAAGAGGCCAAAGCAGGGGAATGGCAGCGCACCCACCTAGCATTGTAGCTATGTCCTGGGATGTACTATGGGCTTCCTCCTGCCCATTCATGGAGACAGAAGACAGGTAGGCATTAGGGCATTGGTAATGGCTGGCTGCACTTACACTGTCTGCTGTTAGGGTGTTGTTATTCTTCAGGAGGACGCTTTTGTCAACAGCTCGGACAGAGCACAAGGACCCTGGAGCAGCCTTGATGTTCAGGCCAACTTTTGATCCTGGGACTTCCTCCTTGTGTGAGAATTCTAGTGCCACCTGCAAAAGAAGATAGGGCCTGGGGGCTTAGTGCTGGACGGTGGGACCCTGTGACTTTTATATGTCGTGGTAGCAGAGGGGAAGACAGAGAATAGGGTAGGGAAGGGGGATGAGATGCTAAGACAGGCCACCTAGAAATCCATTGGGAAGGTTAAACAGGCTGCAATGCACAGAGCCTTAGCCGTAAGTCCTCTACCACCACACATCCACCACACTCTGATCCAAAACCACCACAGAGAGCTAAGCAGACAGGCTTCTCTTCTGTGTTAGGGAGAACATGGGGGACACTGTGTTCCCAAGTCAGTAATAAAGAATGGGAGGAGAAAATAGAGTTCAAGGGGGCCTGGTTTACTCCTTGAGCAAAGCTTGCCAGTCAGTGTTGTGGAGAGCAGGACTAGGAATTCAGGGAAGAAGGAGGTTGCCTGTTTTTTTTCCCAGCCAAAAATACCGGGCATCTGTTTTTGCGTATATCCACTTTATACCATTTGGATTAGGATAAAACAGGACCAGGAGCCACAGCAGACCAGAGCACACCAATGATGCTGTCACACTCCTTGTGCGATTTCTACTCACCTTGTGTCTAAAGCACTTTTCTAGTTCAAACTGTTCCACATCAGCCACCACCTCTCCATCCGGGAAGACTGCGTACACTAGAAGCTTGATGTCAGGCAGGAAGTCGTTGCCAATAGTCAGAGGCAATGAGAAGGAGCCCTGCAAATCTACACAAGATAGGGAGGGAAAACATCCAATTCAATCAGCTCATTAGGGTAGGATACACATTAAGAATCAAAAGAGGAGATAACACACCACACACATACGGTCACAGATTAACAATAAACCCAGGATACTAGCCATTTATTTCACTCACATCTCCCAAGGTACCAACTAGCAGCAAAGTCATAAAATTGGATATTAGATCAATTAGATGGGAGGAGGACAGTTGCTAGAAAGACACTAAACTGAGAGGAGATTGTGTTGGTCTAATGGTGTGAACCACCACTAAGAACTCAGTTCAATATTTCCCACCTGTGGATAAGAATAACACCTGCAGATATAGTCACTAGAGAGTGGTGAGTTTTCTGGAGTGTGTTATAAGGCACTTCATATGCTTTTACTCACTCTCATGCTGAGTAATTGGCACCTTCTTCTCTCTGCTGAAAAGGATCTTGCCTTTTGCTATCACCTGAAGAGCAAAGAGAAGCACCATTCAAGAGTCTGAATTCTGAGAGCTTAAGGAGAGTGTGAAAAGAACATGAGAAAAGAGTGACATCTGACAGACGTTGCCACAGAAATTGGTCTCGCAGGTCATGACTTCAAGAGCCCTGCAGCAGAGATCGTGATAGTATAGCCATGTAGTACTTGAGAGAAATTGGTTAGGCAATGAGAAGGCATGCCTGCTTGCAAAGCCAAACGTATTTCTGAAGCTAAGAGTAGCTGCTCTTAAGACCCAGTTCTGATGTTTGCATTACTAGAATACAGTACTTGTTGATTGTATGAATTAGTCCAGCTCAGTAACCAAGATACTCATAACCTCTCAGCTAGGCTGTAGCCACACTCTTGCTTTGGACTCAGCTTCTTGGAAGTGGACTTCATCACAACATTATTACGTACCTCTGGTGTGCATCAAGGCCCTGCATAAGGGCCTTTCAAGACTTTTCCTGTAAATACACAGGCCAGGGGATGTCAGCTGCCCCAGAGATTGCCTCTTAGTTCACAGACAGGTTGCTCCAGACACTGATGGATTCTAGGCAGAAACCAGGCTGGTCCTCCACTGCAACCCATGTGAACTTAAGAGAAAGTAGGGTGAATGGGAGGCATCTATCACCCAAGCTTAGGTCAAGGCACTAATAACAAAGCAAAGCAGCTGGGGGCTAGGAACAGGTTCAGGAACTGGAAACCAGGTGGAGGTTTGGCCAGAACAGAACTCACAAACTGACTTACACTGGTCTTGGAGTAGCTTAACCTTCCCTTTGAGTATCTCTGTGCTGTGTGAAAAGGGAAAAATGCCAGTAAGCACACTCTTGCCCTGAGAATCAGCTGTTTTCTGTGCTCACCAAATAGTAGAAATCAATGTGGTCTTCTTCAGATCTGAGTTTATTCCGGTCAAGTATATAATCCACTTGCACTTCCTGCTCTTGATCACAGGGCATCGCATCATTCTTGGCCTTGATCTCAAGGAAACTGTTGCTCTCAGAGTAGAAAGGTTTCAGCCAGTGTAAGTTACCCTCAACTTCTGTGTTGCTTTCAGAAGAATCTTGCTTATCTTGATTTTCAAGGTTGTAGGTACCCTTCCAAGCACAAAAACATGAGTTGGCAATTATTATTAAGTGATGCAAGAGAACCTGTACATCTGCTGGAACATTGCTATCAGCTGAGCTGATGGCAGAACACATATTTGTATTCTTAGAATGATATTTTGTTTAAGTATCATTTTGAAGTCCATGAGTTTCTCTTACGAAGTCTTAGCAAAAATTAAGTCTAGTAGATTTGACCACAATCTGATTTTTCCTCCTTTATCTTTTCATGGGGACACATCCCACACCATACTTAAACCCCAGCACAGGTCCCCTGTTTTCAGTTTGTCTTTCTGGTCAGATGTCCTGAAGCCCAAGCACCAAAACAGCTTTTGTATAGTGAAGCTCTACTTCTCTGCAGATAACGTGAGGCTCTGTGGACAATGGCCGTGGGCCTAGTAACAAGAACTAGATCCTATCCTCACATTCCATGAGGACAGAAAGCTACATTTTCACAGAATCACAGAATATGCTGAGTTAGAATGGACCCACAAGGATCATTGAGTCCAGCTCCTAGCCCTGCACAGGACCATCTCTAAGAGTCACATCATATTTTAAATTACAAAACCTCTGATCACCAAATCCCTCCTAACCAAAATTAGGGAACCTCACCCTGGATAGACTGGGGTCTCAGGGAAAAAGATTTGGAACAATAATTGTGGTCTCTGAGAAATGGATGGCACTAGGAGATCATAGTGCTTGGGCATGAATCCCACATCAGCTGCAGGAATGCAGGTAGTGGGAAGATGGTTATACTGTCAGGCTGATAACAACAAGCTCCAGGTGGAGGATCAGAAATCATAAGGAGAAGAAGCCAAGTGCTTCAAGGTCCGATATGAAAAGAGCAGCTACCTGCCAAGCTGAGCCTGGCCATGCTGCTGCTGCAGACCAAGGGCAGCCACTAAATATGGAGTTCAACAGAGAGAGGTATCAACTGCCAGTTCTGCGGAGCCATCTCCAACATGTCTCAGAGTGGAGAAAGCGGAGATTTCCCCTGAAGAATTATTCTGGTTAACAGATGTTTTTAGTGGAGTCAAAGGAAGGTGAGGGAAGACAAAAAAGATTTTCAGTGGCTGATGCTCACCGTCAGCGCAACCAGCGTGCTGTTCCAGCTGGTAGTATCCAGTGAGAAGTGAGCTTCCCCTTTCTCATCTGTGAGGAGTGACAGGTGTGTCTCCTCATCGTTGACATCAACTTTTAGGTAGACGGTTTCATTTCTGAGGGGAGACTTGCCGCTGGAGCAGAACATCTGTAGAGAAGGGGAGGAAGTTAAATACCATGTTGTGCACAGAAGCAAAGAAAAGCAAAGGAAAACAAAGAATTCATTCACTGCTCCCCACGAGCAGGCAGGTGTTCAGCCATCTCCAGGAGAGCAGGGCCCCATCACACATAATGGTTACTCAGGAGGACAAACACCACCTCTCTAAGCATCCTCCTTTCCTCCTTCTTCCTCCGACTTTATATACTAAGCGTGATGTCATATGGTCTGGAATAACCCTTTGGTCAGTTTGAGTCACCTCTCCCAGCTGTGTGTCTCCTCCCAGCCTCCCATGCACTTCCAACCTCCTTGCCAGTGTGGCAGTACAAAAAGCAGAAAAGGCCTTGGCTCTGTCTAAGCCCTGCTCAGCAATAACAAAAACATCTCTATATTATCAACCCTGTGTTCAGCACAGATCCAAAACTAGCCCCATACTAGCCACTGTGAAGACAATTAATCCTACCCCAGCCAAAACCAGCACAGAAACAAATTGTAATACTGGCAAAATGAGACACCTATACTGAGGAACCTGAGATGAATTCCTCAGATCCTGAGCTGGATCTTGGACAATGCTGCAGGATCCTTGATGATCAGAAAGATTCTTGTCACCAGCAACTTAACTTGCTGTTCCTTGTCCTCCATGCTGGGGTCAGCAGTACTGGCCCAGTTGAAAGTTTTTCTAGCCCCAGAACAGCAGTATCGCTCTAGCATCAGCCAGGATACTTGGCTCAGAAATGAATGCCAGTGAACTGATATGCAAGGTTTTAGAGATTTCTGCAAAGTTACCATGTGCATTTGTCCGAAGGGAAAGGTTGACACCACTCCCATACGCACAGACTAATTTCAGGAGCTACTCCTGGGGAAGCCTCCAGAAACTGCATCTGGCCCCAGAATTCCAGTCCAGGGAATACAGTAGGTTGGGATAGGGAGAAGAAATTGCTTCTAGAGGAGGCTTCACTCCTAGTTGCTGGGTGCCAGCAGAGCAGCATTTACTTTCCTGGAGACTGTTGCTTTTTGCTTACAAAAGGTTATATATCTGTGATGCATTTTAAGAAGAGGAGGGATCTGTTTGTGTTACCTTCCCTGTGTATGGTAAACCACGTTTGTAGAATGGATGGAGGTTGATAAACTCTATAGATTTCATTATTGTCGCAACAGGAATTTGAACTATTTCCACAGAATATGCTTCTGTATGGAGAGATGAAAAATCTGTTAAATCCTAAGTAGTGCTCTTATGGAAGCAGAAGACAAAAATGCACTTCAACACTACTTACAACATCTACAACCTCTAAATTTAGGAGAGAAAATACATTCTTCTAGGATACGATTCCCTCAACCTTTCTTGGTTCTCTGCTTCATGACACGCATCATACTCTGTAAGTATTTATTTATAAGTATTGATTTATGTTTATTGAAGATAAAGAGAAACTAGATGACTGTTTAGTTATAAACAGTCCAGCCACTGTGAGACTGGCTGATGAACACCTCATTGTCCCAGGCAATCACTAGAAAGTTACATACATGCTAAGAGAAATGAATGGTGGAGAGGATTAGGAAACCTGGTAATAACAGCTGGTTATAACAGATGGAAGAGGTACTAGAATAGAGACCATTACCATGACGGAAGATTTGGGAACCCTTAAGTTATTTTTTCAAAAGGAATTCCACTGCCACAGAAAGGCCAAAACCAAAGAAGAGAATACTTCACATATTCTCCAGTACTTGTTCCATTTTCCACGATTTTTCCTCCTGCAATTATGTAGCTATCAGCTTCATTTATTTCCAGAGCTTCTGTCTTCACTGTAAAAGTAGCGCAGCCATTCTTGTTCGTCTGCAGAGAAAGAGAAGAACAGAGAGAAAGAACATGGTGTGGAGGAAGATTAACTGTTCCATAGATGACAGGCAATCCCAAATAAGTATTTCCAAATATTTTTGAAACAGATGGAAGCTCACAAATCTTAACTGCAGAAACCCATCACGGATACCTTAGCCAAAAAAGAAAATCAACGTGTTTGGATTAAACAGTCACCAAAAAAGCAGCAGAAAAAAGTATTTCAGGCAAATCACACAAGGGTTAATTATGTCACAGACAAACTCAGGAGATTGGATTCAGCCCAAATCCCACAGCTGAAAGACCCTGAGTGTCATTACGTGATCTAAAGGTCTCCCTGAAACTATATGGCCCTGATGAACAAAGCCTGACAATGTGGCTTTCGAGTCATGACCATCTCTGAGATATGGCATATTAAACAAGGACATCCTGCCAGTTAAATATTGCAAGAGCTTTGCCAAGAATTAAGGCAGAGATTGGGTACAGCCAGTGTTTCTAGTCATGCTTCTTAAGTGCTTCACAGAACCTTTCAGGGCTTCTTACATGCCATGTGGAGCTGGCATTCAGTTGGTGTTTTGCACAGCTAAGACTGTACAGCATTCCAGCTGGAATGCATTTTAAAAGATGCAGAGATCCAGTTACATTTTTATATTCTGGCTTGTTGCTGGCTGGTCTGATATTTAGAAATATTTTCTTGTGACTTTCAAGGCAGAAGAGCTGCACCTGAAACCCACAAGAAAAACCAAGTGTGGAGCTAAACCACAAACATATAATTACAGAATCACAGAATTATAGAATCAGCTGGGTTAGAAGGGACCTCTGAGATCATCAAGTCAAACCCTTGACCCACTACCACCACAGTTACTAGACTATGGCACTAAGTGCCACATCCAGTCTCTTCTTAAATACCTCCACGGACAGAGAATCCACCACTTCCCTGGGAAGCCCATTCCAATGAACACAGGTGAACAGAAACCATAACCAGAAATGGACACAGGTCCATAGACCAGACCACTAACAAGCTTAAGATGATCCACTGTGCATGGATACAGCAAGAAACAGAGCACTGAGACACAGACCATCTGATACCTCTGATAGCCTGTTTACTGGCGGGAGTGATCACAGGGCTGAATAGGCCAGTGATCTGATTGCATACAATATACGATACAGACCCTTGGAAAAAGTCCCATGAATCATTACTTTGCATAGTTTACACCTTCTCCTGAAGCACCAAGTCAGATATGAGCAGCTAGAGCATTAATTCAAGCAACAGAGTCACAGGAAGAGGAATCAATGCCTAGCAAATAGGAAGACACCAGACTAAATAGGTTGGTGGCCATCAAAAGTGCATCAAGGCAGGTTAAGGGGACAGACACACATTTCTAGCATGTTATACTTTCCACTCTGCTATTTGTTCACCTACCCAGCTGTTTTGCTTCCTCGTATCAGTAGAATCCGGTATATTGCCTTCCTTATCCTGGGAGGATGTCACAACAATAATATCTATGTTCCCTTGAACGGGCTTCCCATAGGTATACCTGTGTCAAAGAGGAGAAACATTCACCTGAAGATTGTCTGCTTCAGCAGAAATATTGACTCAGGACATCTCCCATGCTCATCAGCGGAAGTGGAGCCTGGAGAGCTTTGTGCTATCATGTACTTACTTGCCACAGATCTTCAGCAGAAATTCCTCATCTGCTGTAGTGATAAATGGAGGGTGCTCAATCTTTATTTCAAATTTCTTCAGCACTGCATTGAAGAGAGGAAAATCAAGACAGAGGAAAAAAAAAATATTGAATATGGACACTGACTGAAAGTTCTGTTACAGCTGTGGTCCAGATGAGGGGAAAGACAGCAATGTCCCCAGTTATTCGTCACCATGCTGCAATAGGAGTTACTCCCTTCAGCCACACAACCCTGTATTTGCTGCTACAGTTGCACATGGGACAGCTCTCTACTCCAGCTCAGTCAAGCATAAACATTTAAAATGGCACAGGGTTTTGTCCTTACCACTGCAACTGAATGAGACCAAGGCATGATTCCACTTCCTATTACAGCAGCTGACTGGTGTGGACAGTAAACCCAGCCTAGAAAAGGGTGACAATGAGCAGCAAAATGTGCTCATCACAGGGCTCAGATGCAGGTAGAACTAGTTGTCAGCTCACAACCTCTCCTTTTTACCCTATGCAGCTGCAGAGCCTCCAGCCCAAAATGAGATGCGCACACAGACATCCATCCTTGTCCCCAGTCTGTTGCCCTCCCAGGGAGAAAGGCCTGATGAACACAGCTGCATCACCCTTCTCTCTCCTCAGCTACCCACACGGCTTTTCCCTCACCTCTATTGTCCAAGTCTCACCATATTCTTCAACATTGAAGGTTTTCTGAGCCATGTCTTGTTGCACTGAGATGGTATACTCCCCAAGGGATGCTTCGGAGGCCAGGGGAAAGGATAGATCCACGATGCCATGACTTGGCTTTACATTCAGCCATTCAGCAACACGGTTGTGTTCAGGATCCTATTTGGGAAAGGACATGCAGAGCCACCAAGTCACATTGGGGCCATATCCAGGCACAAGAAGGCACTACAAGAGCTTACCCTTGACCCAGTAGAATGGATTCCAGATAACTGAGAGAGACTCCTTCATTTCCCTCCAGTATCATTTTAAAGAACATATGAATTGCAAAGGCTGCCAAGAACAGTAAAGCTACTGGGAAGTGGTAACATCATAACACCATGGGAAGGAGAAGCAGCTCTGCTGCATCTATTGAGCACTCATCCTTGTTGAGCAAATGTTCATTACTGCCCTGCCTTTATCTCAGCTATATGCATTACAGAGGTACTGGTTTGAATAAGGAACCCAGGCTGACCAGGTAGAAAAGCATTCAGCTGAACCTCAACCATAACCATAACCTTATGAAGTTACATTTGTGGCATAACTCTGTCCAGGAGTAAAAGGGCACAGTAGAAGAGACAGACATCTCCCTTTCATCAGTTCTTTGTCACTTACCTGAAGCCATATCTGAGGATACTGTAAAAACAAAAGAAACACAAACTCAGTTTTGTACAGTGCAAAACACCATCCATGTGAACCAGTATAAATAACTCTGCCTGATGTGGGCCCTTGATCAGAAAATTCTGCCCCATCCAGACCCCACACTAGGTCTTCTCCTCCCTTTGTGCCAGCTTCCACTGCAATCTTTCTCCAAGGGATCAGTGGATGAGCGGTTTCCTCCAAAGATTATTTGTTCTTATGTTTTAATAGGCATGAAGGGAGATGTGTCTCATGAGCTTCTCAATAAGTATCATGCTGAAGCTCCTACTTCTAGAAAAGCACAAGGTGACGCTCACCTCATTTTTAATGACCTTAAGGTCCTCATCAAGGTTCACAATTCGAAATTTCACTGTAGATATGAAGAAAAGCATAGTAAAACATTCTGGCTGCAACGTGTCCTTGCACAAATCTGCTTCTCCTTTCCTGTGCTCCAGTATTCATGTCTCTCTGTTTACCTCAGAGGTATCTAGATCTTTTCCCAAACAACCCACCCCAGAGGACTTTGCCTGCGAGGCTTATATGCAAGCTGCAGGCTGTAGAAACTCACTGCCTTTACCTGGAAAGATTACAATATTGAGGTAAACAGTGGGGTTGTCTGCAGTGGAGTCTGTCTGCAATCCGTTCATATTGTGAAGACTGTGGAGTAACTCTCTGTAATTCTACAGCTTGGAACTGTTGCTCTAGACTTTACTCAAATATTAACAACACTCTTTAAAAAACAAGGGGTTGTCCAGTGTCCTGGAGAGCCCTGGCTTTCCTTTCAGGTCTTACTAGAGGTATTTCCCTAAAACAATAACCAGGATCAGCAGGCTGGGAATTGCTGTAGCACATCTTGGAGGGGAACATCCTGACTTAGACTGTTCCTGGAAACATCTGATAATAGAGACCTGCTTTCTTCCATCTCAAATAAGCTTAACTTGCTGCATTTGGGCACATTTTCCATCCAGGTGTGACTGCTGCCTTGACCCTTCCGTCCCCATTTCCACATGCCACCTTCTTGCCTTACCTGTTTCTCCAGGTTTGTATAAGCCCTTGTCTGTCTCTATCAGAATTACATTCTTCTGGGGCCTGACCAGAACTTTCTTGTGACCCTCAAAGAGTACATTGTCCCCGCTGCGGATCAGGACATGCAGAAAAGCCACCTCCTCTGGCTGTCAGGTTAAAAAAAAACAAACTACCTGAGACTACAAAGAGCTTGAAGGAGAAACAGAGGCACTTGTCCTACCAAAATCTCCAACTTCCCCCTCCTCCTTTCCCCTCCTTTGATTTCTCTCCTTTCCCGAGAAATAGTCTTCTCTGTTCTCCCCAGCTTCCTCATTCTCTTTTCTCTGCATTTCTCCTTGTCATGTTTGCCTCTTTCCACGTTTCTCTTTCCTCTTTACTAACTTTCCCACCCTGTATCAACAGCATTACCATGGCTCAGACACAAGAGAGGCTGAAGCCCTCTAATTTCTAGGAGGAGAGGCAGCCAAAAGAGGGATCTTACCTGTGGTGTGGAATCATCTCTTTTCCTGGGAACGAATTTGAACTCTGGCACCTAGATTGATTGGCACAAGGAAGTGGAAAGCAAATTCATCAGAGACTTTGCTTCTTATCCTAGATGTGAGACATCATCTCATTGTTAAAACATGCCTGAAACTTCAAATTCCACTGTATGACTCTGTCTGTAACCAACTTGTCATTATAGGGAGAAGAAGCAGTCACTGTCTGCCTCTTGTTCATGAACCTAAGAGTGAACCAACTGGCATGTCATTCTGCCACTTCACATAAATGTGAGAGTTTTATGGAACCAAATAAAACCATAGGGAAGTCAGATCTGCAGTAATGGGAGATGAGATACTGATCAGAACAACACAGGACATCTCAGTATCAGAAAGACTGAGTTCATCAGAAGAAAGAGTTTTGGCTTTTGGGTTTTTTTAGCTAATGGCAGACTTCCTTGGCTTTCCAGAACCAAGAGTTGCTCTCCCCTAAGAGCTGGCACCAAACTCTTAGTTAATCATTGTCGTGTTGATGCAAACCCCAAAAGTGACCACAGGCCCTCCCTGAGTTCTGCTGAATCTGAAGAACAATCAGGGCATAGGCACAGTGACTTTGTACAGTGCTGAGGAAGAGAGGGGCAGTTTGTAGAGCCTCGGCAAAAGACACATCTCCACGGCTCTCCAGAAAAGTAACTGATGGTTCTGTAGTCAGTGTGCCTAGTTAAGCTAACTACAGCAGCACAGTTGCAATGACAGGAACTCAAGCCACTCAAGAAATACCCAGACTGCACTAGGTGAAATTCAGTTCGTTGTGGGTTCAGCACCACCACAGCTAAATTAAAGCAAGCTCAATGTCTATGCAGACTGCAACTGTATCTGGCAAGACAGATACAGCTTTAAAGCAGAATGGTCGTCTTGGAGCTGGAGGGGCAGGCTCCTGAGGAAATGAGGATGAAAAGAATGTAATCCCAATGTATTGACTTTCACTG
Source organism: Cephalopterus ornatus (assembly GCA_013396775.1). Taxonomy (NCBI): domain Eukaryota; kingdom Metazoa; phylum Chordata; class Aves; order Passeriformes; family Cotingidae; genus Cephalopterus; species Cephalopterus ornatus. Next base: position 118,733 of record VZRE01008661.1, on the reverse strand, counting down.
TGATATACAAGCATCTTTAGGGACAAAACACTGAGTAAACTGAAAGCAAATGTTTACCACCAGGCTTTAAGTGGGATGAAATGGGCTGATACACATTGAAAGTACAGATTTTTTTCTACACTGGAAAGATTCCCTACTTTCCTAGACTTCAAGACACTGCTGTATTTTGGCTGACACTGGTAGGGAAATACACTTAACCTGCTTGCAACCTATGGGTAGAAAAAGGACAGGGTACCCAGAGAAGTGCTGTCCTCTTATCTGAAGCGAAGGTGAAAGCATCAGTCAAATCAGTAGCCACGTGAACACTCACCTGGAAGGTGATGCACTGAAAAGTGCCTGGCTTCTCCACATCTTGTTCCACCAGTGTGTGATTCTGGGTTGTTGCCTGCAAGGTGACAGCCAGGTGCACAGCCTCAGTTAGGGAGCTGAAGTGAATATAGAGCTTCTCCTCTTGGGAATGGTGAATGACAGCAGGGAACACCACCATATAGTGGCTAGAAGAGAGCAGTACATGTTTAAAAACAATTCAGAGGCTGAAGTGGACAGGCCAGAATCAATCTCTGCCACTTTCATGAAGAGGTAGACCAAGGGTGAGAAATGTCTGGAGGACTGCTGTGAAGGAAGTTTAGCACAGCTCCATTTCCAAACCAGAAATGAAGAATATGCCCAGTGTGGAATTAGAGAGCTCCTGATATCTCTCTGCCATCACCTTGCCAACAGCCAGGACCCAACTGCCCAGTGTATGATACCTCAATTGCAAGTACACAGAGCAAGGCTGTGTGAGGAATGAAGCCGAAGACTCAGTGGCTGAGGCATAAAGCTTCAGTCGTTACACCAAATTTCACTCCCACCACCATAGGATGAACAGAGATAAAGCTTCTGCGGCTTCTGTAGGACTGTGGTGTGTGCAGTGCCTGCACAAGCCAACACCAGGGGCTGCACCTGGAGTGGTGCTGGACTCCCTGTGCTCCAGCGGGACTCTGCAGGACCTGCTTCTGCCCAGCCTCTCTGAGAACAAGGCCCCCACCATTCAGCTCTGTGGTGCTGAACAGTGCAGCATCTCAGCACCACCCTTTAAGGACAGCCCCTTCCACCAAGCCCCCAAAATCAAAAGGAGATATCTCACGGTTCCAGGCTTGCTGCAGCTGCAACTGGGAATAGGGTCAGGACTAAGAGGAGCAGTGGTGCTCCCATTGCTTGGGCTGGGACAGACAGCTGACAAGATCCACAGTGAAGGAGAGAACTGCCTGTACTGATCGGTTGGGGCAATCCTAAATACACCCTCAGATGCCCCTAAGTCCAAAGAATAGGGGAGTTGATATATGGAGGTAGTATCTCTTCCAGGCTGATGACATTAGCTAATATTTACTTGCTCCCACCACCAGCAGAGTAAAGGTCACACAGCACAGTTCTCCACCCACATCTACATTCAGGCAGTATTCCAGGCCATGGGTGCCAGGGCACTGAGGGGTATATATGGGGATATATGACCTCTAACTGAGGCTGAAGGGGACTTAGGAGAAGAACTCATCTCATCTGTGGCTGGTCTGTATCCTGCCTGTAGAGCCAAATCTGAACACCAGCTACTGTCTTCCACTTGTAGAAAGCATCCTCAACTTTTAAAATGCATCCTCACTACCCTCTGTGCATCATTAGGGATCTTCTTCTCATCCAGTAATTACTCAGAGCTTGGACTAAACACCTTTCAAATCACCTCTATTCTGTGCATTACCATTGTTTCTGTCCACCCATCCATCCCAGCCATGTTTGATTCTCCCGAGTATAGAACCTTTTCCAGGGTGGCTTCTGCCACCTACTGTCAGCATCTCTCAAAGCTCCACTGTAAGGCCTTTCCAAATTAAGCATGACATTTTAAGTCCACACATATTTTATCAAATCTCTACAGGCCCCAAGCTGGATGTCCAGTCTTCTGAGAGGTTCCTTGAGCAATAAAGTGATTCTACACTGACACCACCATCCATCTCCTCCAGACTCTTCTTTTGGGCACTGTTTGGATGTATTTGCCCTCAAGTTAAAACCTCATTTGGAGGTGGGTGTCCTCATTCTGCCATGGCCCCATTTCTGTTTTAGCAGAGCATAACCAAAGGTACACAGTACAGAGTGAATTTGCCATCCAGCCTTGCCTGGCTCCCAGATAAAGCAATCCCCTGGATTTACTTTGGCACAGTCCCCATATGTGTGCTTAGCACCCACCCTCTTAGTGCACAGTCTGATGTAACAGGGACATACCAGCCTTTAATCTAGCACTGACACTGCAGATAAACTTCAGGTTTAAAGCACTGCATGTCACTGATCTGGGAGCATATTTGATTCTCTAAAATTAACAGGGGTTTGAGTTCAAGTCTAAACTAGCAGGACAAAAAACACTCTGAGTTCTGTCTGATTTAAGAAACGCTCCACATCACCCTGCACCTCTGAACAGTCATTAAACTGGCCATCTCTGAAGTTAAACGGGAACAAGTAGACAAGAAAAACATAATAACATGCTGAAGTTCTTCCCTTCTTCTGAGGAAGAATGGGGACACTGGCAAAGCTGCATGTGAAGCCCTGGGCTGGTCTGGCTGGAGGCTGCAGGTCAGTAGTGAAATTTCAGTAAGCAAATAATACATAAAAAAAGTTTGACAGAATAAGAACCATAAAGCAAAATTCACTGACATCACAAAGAATTAATTTGTCCCTGGATGTTTCCAATGAAATCCCAGTACCAAAGATAGTAACTAAGAATTCCTGCTGCCATCAGCCATGCTGCATAAGGCAGACAAGACATCTCCCAGAGAAATATCAAGAAACTCTACAAAGTCTCTAAGCAAGTGCCTTTGGTTTGTAGGTAACAAGCATTGACTCCACCCCTTTCACCCGCCCACATCCTGGTCCCAGCCACGCACAGCATGATTTCCACCTTCTTGATTTTGAAGCCAAGAGAGAAACGGGCACCCTGTCAGGGCAGGAGCTGCATACTCCTTCAGCTCTGGATGAGGAGGAGAAGGAAAAAGGAATACAGCAGAAGCAGGAGCGAAGGGAGTGCTGAGGAGAGGCTAAGCTTTCCGAGGAAGAATTTGACTTGCAGTCAGCTATGTGGAGCATCGCTTTCCTGTGGGGCAGCATCCTTCTCCTGCCTATGGCGGCTGGAATGCCTGCAATGCTGTAAGAACCTCAGCTGCTTTGAATACACAATGTGGTCTGTGGGGGGTCCTGAGGGGGTGGCAGAAGTCCTAAAGTGAGGAGTGTTTTTCCAGAGAGGTATAATTTCTCATGTTCCAAGGGTTTCACTTGGTTTTTGTGTGCCCTCTTCCCCACACTCCTCTTACTACTTGGCTCTCTGCCTTTGATATAGACCATGTATTCCAGCAAAGACTAGGGCAGAGCAACTCTGCCAGCTTTCTGCGTGTGTTCATGCCAATATCTCATGTCTCCTACTATGTTCCAGAATATGTTGCCTTTTGGGCTAAGCTTTTCTCCCAAGAGTCATAGATCACCATTTAATACTTTAGGGATGCTCTTTATAAACCAGTGTGTTCGTTCAGGCTTGACCTCCCATCTGCTCCCACCATGCCTTTTCTCAGACCTCTGTCAAGGACAGTTCTCAGCACTGCTTCTCTTCATATACTCTGTCAGGAATGCAGCTCCTGTTCCAACAGGTACTGCTATGACATCCTGGCTTGTGAACTTGTTCTTACTTTTGGAAGGCCTTTGCTTTTGCAACCATGGCTCAAGCACAAACAGAAGCATGACTGTGCTTGAACAGTAGATATTACAGTGAAGAATAAGTCACTGGGTTGTAGCTGGGTTCCCTCCTGCTGTGTGTGGTGTGGCATGCACAAGTCTAGTTTTAAAAATCTTTTCCAGCAGGAGTATAGCATCTTCCTCTGGGACATGTTCCATAGGCTGACACAGCTCCACACGAATTATGTGCTTTAATTACTACTACCTGTTTGCCATTGCTACCTTCAGCATGAAGTTTTGCTTTATGGAAATACCGCTTGTTTCAACAGACTCTCTGCTGTCCCACCAGTATACCAATATTTTTGTAGATTCATAAGAAAGGAATTCTTGAATGACAGCCTCTGAGATGCTGTCTTGTGCTTTTATAGCTCAGAAGGCAAGGGCAAGGGGTGAATTGTCAAAGGCATGTAAAAAAAAACGTTCCAGAGTAAAGGGTCATTAGGAAAAAGGGAAGCATGGGAGGTTCAAGCAGTGAGTCTTTAGAGTTCATCCCATCCTTTGGCCCAAGTGGCAGGAGGAGGTGCCATGAGTCAGCTCAAGTAGGAAAATCAAAATGTTTTTGGCATATGTTACCAGATCCCCAAATATTAGCAGCAGACAAGCTGCTCAAGGCAGCTTGGCGGCACTCAAGTGTGAAAGCGCTCAAGGCTTCTGGCCAGCAGGACTTTGACTCCCTCTTGCCAGGGTGCTGAGCTGCAGCTCAGAACTGCCAGCAGGTCATCTCCCTGCCTCCTGCTCTTCTGATCTTTCCAGGCCCTTCCCTCCTACTTCTGTAAAACATGGTGCTGGCTGAACTTGTCCAGAGTCAGTATGTGGGAGGAGTCAGTGACAAGAGTTTTGAAACCTGCTTGAATGTTGGCTTCTCCTTGGTTCTAGTTGCTGCAGTGCAATGAAAGATGAAAACAAACAAACAGTATGAACAGCTTCTTGGTATTATCGTGGTAGCCAAGGTCTGCTGCTGATCCCTTGGGTGACATGGGGAGGTCCCTTCACCTTATTTTCCCTTTCAGTTTGGGAAACAGTGACTTTATCTTTTTATATGGGCATGCAGCATATAGTGCAGACTCAGTGTTAATGTCCACTGTACCTATGATCGTGTCTCACTGGCTTTGTGACAGCAGAATGAAGAAACCAGAAGTACTTCCTAAGTACCTAAATCCTGTGGTCAAGACCTGTCCTCTTAGAAAATCAGTTTTACCTGTCTTTGTTTTTATTATTTTTTTTTTAATAGAAACTATGCCGTGGCAATACCATCTCAGCTCTACTACCCCTTCTCAGAGACAGTGTGTCTCCAGCTCAGCAGAAAGCAAGAAGTCCCCATCCACGTGTCAGTAACCTTGCAAAGCAGAGCTGGGAACGAGACTCTGATCACTCAGTCCATCTCTCAGCTCACCTTCTTTGACTGCACAAGGTTCCAGGTGAGTAATGTATTTTCAAGGGTTGTCGGTAGGGTGGAGATTGTGTGAGTTCTGCTCCTGTTGGGCAGAAAGGCAAATTGTGTATTCCCATGGGGATATCTTAATTAGCCAGTGAACCTTCCACTTCAGCTGTACAGGTCTGCCACTGTCCTTCCTGCTGTGTAGCTCCACTACTATTTTACTCTCCTAAAAAACATTTTGAAATGTTCTATGAGGTCTTTCAGGGCAAGAAGAACTGGAGCTATACAAAAGTAGTATCATAATCATTATTCCAGAAACCTTGGGATCAGTGAATGGGATCCACCCTGAATGATGGTTATAACTATACCTGCAGGTCCCTCCTCCTGTTGGAAATCCTGATGAAGTGGCTTTTATTGTTATCACAGTCCTGGAAGCCAATTCAGAATTTCAGAAGAAGCAAAAAGTCCTAATCAAGCATGGAGACAAGAAGACTTTTATCCAGACAGACAAACCTGTGTACAAACCTGGACAGATTGGTATGGACAGAATGCCATGTCTTGTGAGAGAAAGAGCAGTCCTCAGGACACAAAATATGGATTACCTTCTAGTGCTTGGAACAGGGCCCGCTCCTCAAGGGAAATGGGTCACAGGCCAGTGAGACACTTCTCCCTTCTTGGCTTTGAGGGATTTCAGAATACTTCTCTCGTATGTCAGCATGGCATATGTTTTCTCCAGTGCTAGCCATATGCAGACAGCATGCCAGTGTGAACAGGGCGTGTGTGTGTTCACTGATGTGCGAGAAAAGGTTCAGATACCACTGTGTTATATTATTTATGATTGCTCCAGTCAAAGCCACGATAGTCTGTCAGGCCCCTAAATCCCTCTCTTTCCCACAGACTTCCTCAGATGAGGATCACAGTGCTTCAGGCCTCACCACTACCCTAGCATAGCTCAGATTGATGCAGGGTACAGGTGTTTGCCCCATGCCTCTCCACCCTTTCCAGTAGGATGAACTTCACTGCAGGCAAGACTTAGAGGCCCACCAGAGGTCCACTGTCCAGAAAAAAATGCTGTTTCTCACCAGCACAGCCATTCTTCCCAGAAAACCCCACACCGCATCTTCTAACACTTTTTTTTCTAGCAGCCTGCCAGCTCCCAGCAGGGCTTTGAATATAAGCCCAGGAGTGGATGACTCTAGCTGTTGCCCACATCCTCTCACTGAAGCACATGGGCACATCTTTCTTAGACATCCATTCTTGTTATTTATTATTAAGAAACTTGATTTCATTTCAGCCAGTCCTGTTTTTCTTTTGCTTTATAGTCAAGTTGCGGATTGTAACCTTGGATCAGAACTTTATTGCCAGCAGAGAAATGGTAAGTCAAGAGGGAAGTCTGAAAACGCTGTGGGCAGCCTCCGTGACTTCTGGATCAGTGCTTGGCCCAGCTAGGTGATACAAGTGTGGACAGCTAGTCTCAGTGTTGCTTTTGGTGCTTACAAACAGTGTCGAGCACCAGCTGCAACGCAGGAGCTGCTCATGGTGTTGGGTTATGGGCAGTCCCTGGAAACTGCTTGGGGAAGACTGAGAGGTGGTTGGGGAATAAAAAATACTATGGATGTAGATGGTAATTCACCTGGAAGCATCCAACCAGTAACTGTTGTTTCCTCCCCACAGCAGCATCTGGTGGAACTGAAGGTAAAGCACCTACTTTATTGAAAGTGGTGAACTCTTCTCATCTTGGGGAAGGCGCAGGTTTGGAGATGATGGTGGGGAAATACGATTGCATAAAGTCATTTACCTCAGAATGAATGGGAACGGTCCTTGACTTCTTGCCCTTCCCTCTTTCAGTGTCCACAGAAGTTTGTCAGTGCAGTGTCATGACACCAATCACACAGGGGTCCCTGCATAAATGATGAGTGCCATTGAAAACCATTCCAGCAAACCTTTCTAGAGTAGTCAGGAGACTTTTAGTCCCTCTAGCCTAATGAATTGAAGACTTGTGAAAATCGTGAAGTTTCTTCAAGGAGACGTGCAGAAAACAAAAGATTGACCAGTTACTTTTGTGACTGCCCAGCTAGAAAAACTTCCTAAAGCAGCTTTCAGGCTATTGTTCTTAAAATTAGTTTAGTGCAATCACCTGAGTTGAGGAAAGACACCTGAAAGTTTTTTGATACCCATGCTGAGAGGTCACAGTTCTGATTAGCAATTGGCAGTAGCTAATATACATTTGCATGCAGTACCAGGAAACAATGAATAAATAAACGCATGGTTTCTGAGATACCTATGCAATACTATGCATAAAGTATTATACATACACAGCACTCTGATCCAGCTTCACCTTTTCAAACAGCAGTTCCCACTTGTTCCGTATCAAGTACCCATCAACTCATCATTAAGTTTTTACTGGCTGGGCAGTGTGACTGCACCCAGAATTCTGCATCTTGCCCTCACAAGAACCAGCAGTGGGAGACACTATCCTTCATGACTGGGCTTTAGTGGTTCCCTGAATGAAGTCCTGGACTCATTTACCCATATTTCCCTGGGGATTTAAGACATCAGACTTCCCAGAAATCACTCCCCAGTAGCTCGTGTCTTAGGCAGCATGTGTCTCTGCAGTGACCCAGGAGCTGTGCCAGCTCAGATCATCACAGACGTTTCTAAGAAGGGCCACCTCTATTTCTTAGTTAGACCTGCAGCCAGTAAATCACAGTTTTTCAGCAGTTAATGAGATGGCAGTGCCCTTGACTTTGTCAATGAGGCAGGGAGAAAAGTTGTTTCCTTGTCAAGCTTGGACTCACCTGAGCACTGTAGCTGTGTCATAGACCTGGGCTCTCAGGACAAGAGAATACATGGTCAGACCACACTCTGGTAGCTTAGACATCCTGCAAAAGAGTCTTTTTGCACTGTCAGTTAACTACTCTGTACTACTATCTGTGCAGGACCCCAAAGGCAACCGAATTGCACAGTGGCAGAATGTTACACCCGTGGGTGGTATTGTGGATCTGTCCTTCCCTCTGGCTGCAGAAGCACCTGTTGGAGAGTACACCATCAAAATGCCTGACCGCACACGTACCTTCAGGGTAGAGGAGTATGGTAAGAGTCTCAGGAAGCTGATGGCAGCAGAGAAATGTGTATTGCCTCCAGCCCCTGTCTCTCATCCAGAATTGAATAGGCCATGCAGCTGTGAATAGCTGTGCCAGTTGTGCTATCACCTGAGATGTGTAACTGCCTGCCAGTAAGTGTAATCACTTTCATTCAGGTCCACTGGCTTTCTCCTCCCGCATGTCCTGAGGATGGATGGAGGCAGTGTCCCGCAGCTGTGCTCTGGGGAGGAGACTAAGTCTGTCTGCTCCCGTTACATTCTCCTGGCTGGGCTGCTGGTGCATTCCTACCAGGCCCTGTACTGGTAGTCACGGAGTGAAAGGAGAGATTTCTTTTCTGTAAACAACCACTTAGGAAGGATTGGAACAAATGAACTCTCTCTGTTCTCACTTTTTTTCTTGCTTCCACACAGTGCTGCCCAAGTTCAGCGTCTCCATCCAAATGCCTCAGGTGGTTACCATCTTGGAGGAAAACTTCCGTCTCCATGTCTGTGGAATGTGAGCTGACTTATCGTGGTAGCATATGCATTCTTACTGGTTTGGGAACTGCACAGCCATCAAAAGTGAACTCAAAATGGTCTCTGACAACCCTACCCCCACCCCAAGATTTGGTATCCCGCTATCTTTTGCTAAGTAATTCTCCTGGACTTTCACCGTCCTTCATATTCTCTCTCCTTAGTTCTTTCTGTGAGTTTGAAAGTGTGGCAGTGGATTCCCTCAGTGTAGCATGTGGCCTACAGTACAGTAACTGCTGTATTTATTGGTGACAGTGTTGTAGGAATAATGACTCAGCTTATGGCCAACACAATGTCCCTTAGCCCTGCCCGGTGGGACTAGAGTTGTCTTGGAGAGAACTCACCCTCTACTGCCTTCTGTCTCAATCTGATGAGGTCGTTTTTACTTCCTGGCCTCTGCTGAGCTCATGAACCATAAAGATACTGCAGGTTTCTGGGCTGTATAGCTGCAAACCACAGGCTAAAGCTGGTGTTATTCACTCTTGAGCCAGTGTTTCTGTATGTAAGTCCTCTATGTTCTGTTTGCCAGGTACACATATGGGAAACCAGTCCAGGGTAGAGTGAAGGCTGTGGTGTGCCGTAAACATATCCACTACAATCGGAAGTCTTCCAAAGCCAAGCGCAGTATTTGTAAAGATTACACTGGTGAGGTGAGCACATGGGATACTCCTCTTGCAAAAGAGAGGAACAAGGGCAAAGAGGGGGAATACTAAAGGAAGGAGTGGGGTAGACATTGGCTATTGAAGCAGGTTGCCCTTTGCTTGGGGATAAATGACTGTTATGTCCTTAATTCCACAGTGTAGCAATCTTAGCCCTTCTCAGTGATTTCTCTGACTGCACTTAGATGCACTCAAAGGAAGAAGCATCTGTAGGCAAGCTAACTTGCAGACTTTACTACAAAACAGGTATTGCGACAGGGCAATAAAAAACACAAACACTGTTCACATCATTTCACTTCTACTGGATGCATTTTAGCACCACTTTTTAATCTAGTGTAAACACCTATGTGCTGTTTCCAAGAAACAAGTGCTTAGGAGACTCAGAAATTACCACTTGTATCTAAGCAAGCAATTGCACTTCATCACAGACTTTACTCATTCATGTCTATGGTTGAATGAATTTACCTGTATTTGTTTACATATTTTTAAGAAACCCATATCTTAAAGCACGTGTCTTAAATCCTGCCCTAGCAGAAGAAATTGTGTTGTCAGGGAGAAATGACAACTCATGTTTGCTACTGCTGCATGAGTGAGCATGTAAAGATGAGAGATGTGTGAAACAGCATCTCCTGTGAGTGACTGCTTCACAGAAAAGGGATGTTTCACACCAATATGGGAATTACTCCTTTAACTCAAGTAGAGTCATGCAGTTTTAGACTTCTAGGCTTTGGGTTTGATCTGCACTGCAAAATGGATTAGTGCATTCGTGATTGTTTAACAAATACAGTTTCATATTCTCAGACAAACGAGGATGGCTGCTTTGCCACTGAAGTGAATATTAAGAATTACCACCGGAAGCATGGTGACAAGTATGATTTCAACCTGGAAGCTGCAGCTTTTCTGAAAGAAAGTGGAACAGGTAGCAAAAACTGATTCTACACTTTGTGGAAAAACTTCTACGCTACTCTCGTGCAACATGCTTCTCTTTGGGTTTTTATCTGTAAGAACCCTGACAGATCCTCGTGTTTTCCCATCAGACCACTGGAGCTTTCTGCAATGGCTCCCTTGAGGTCAAATGTTCAGAGGGCTGTGTCTTCCGTGGGAGTATCATGACAACATGAGTGGTTTTGAGTATCATAACACCCAGGTCTGACTCACATAGGATATGTGAGTTCCCCCTGTTTCAGGGCTTTGCCAATGTGCTTGCTCCTCCACAAGCTGCTGTGAGCAATCCAGCTCTGGCAGTCACCTTGGTTTGACAGAGATGGGCAAGAGCTGCTTTTTTTGTCTTCTCATCACATTATAAATGTGTGTGGCGGTGGGCCAGGCCAGGTTCTCTTGTTCTTAAACCATATTTTAGGACAGTCTGTTGGAATGAGGAGTTAAAGCAACTAGGGCTAACCAAGGCCCTGACTGTGTACTGTTATTAGCTCCTCATTAGATTTACCTCCACGTTCCAGATAGGGAAATAAGGTTTCCTGTAAAGTTCCCTCTCTCACACAGTTTTACAAAGCCTTCCTTGCAAAAAAATGTTTTGCAGACCCGTGCCAAAAGCAGACTGCAAACTAACATGGTGAAGACAAGCAAAACTGATGCCTTCTAGTGACTCTGCTGTGAGAAGGGAAAGAGAATGGAAGAGGATAACTGGGATTAGGACCATCTTTAACAAAGGGGGAAAGGGCATTTGAGAACTGTCTGGCAGAGACCTCCTAGTAGACTGCTGTCATTCTGATAGGTCAGACACATGATATTCACCTTCATGTACCTCCTGTCTTTCCTAGGAGTGGAGTTCAACACCACTGAAAGCTGCAAGGTCACTTTTGATATCACAAGTCTCCAGTTCTGGGAGACAAGTTACTACTATCAGCAAGGAGTTCCCTACTATGGAAATGTAAGTGAAAAGGAAAGAAATATGGAAAGCCCAGCATCTGGGCCTAAGCAGGTGGCAGACACAAAAGTGTCAAGGGGTCCCCTTGTTCTGAGCTGCCCAAAGCTGCTAGCAAAATTCTCTGTCCCAGTCTCGCCTTTGACATATCTACGAAGAGGTTATGCAGAGGTGTGGCCACAGGATCTGTGGCTTGGACAGATGAGAGAGCTGCTGTATAAATGGGGGGAGAGGGGTTGGAAAGTTTACATTGAGAGTCCCTTTGCAGAGAGGGGAACTGACTCTTTCTGCATCATTACAGCTGGAACTCAAAAGTGCCAATGGGACGCACCTGAAGAACAAGAAGGTGCTTCTTACAGTGTCCTCTGGTAGTGGGAAGCAGACCAAGACCTACTTCACAGATGACACTGGGATGGCCTCTTTCATCTTAGAAACATCAGCATGGGACAACAGCAGTAAAGTTGTGCTTCAGGTTAGGCCCAATAATTACACTGGATTTGGTTAGCAGAAAGCAATACATCCCTCAGACCTGTAGTCTGTGTCATTGTCTTGGCCTAGCCAGGGAGATGGAAGCATGGAGCAGTGAAATAACAGATCTAGGGCAAGAGGAATTGTTCACAGCAGAGCCACATTTCTGGCCCCTAGAGTTTCAGCAGTCCCTGAGCAGTCCCTGGCAGTGGACAAAGACTCCATGAAGTTGTGACTGGGTTCTACCTACACAGCACCTCTGTCTGAGGTGGAAAGGATGTAGTGGGACTGGGCAGGGACAGGGAGCAAAGAAAAAACTTCCACATGGTATGGAACAGGAAGGTAGGAAAAAAGCTAGGGAAGAACAACCTGAAAATACATGTGCAGAAGAAAGTGTCAGTGACAAGTTTGTATTATGTTTCCTCATAGCATAAAAGTTACAAAAAACCTGAGATATAAAAGCCAGAAAACTTAAGGGAAAAAGAAGGAAGGCTAGTAAGGAAGCAGTTGCTGCAAACCAATATGGAGCTAAGCAGGTAACCAGAACATAAGGAGCTATATTAGGGATGTCACCGACAGGGAACTGACAGACAAAAATTTGCCTCTGCTTTCCCATGAACAAGGATGGCTCTCTTGTCTGATTGTAGGTCTAGGTTTCTAATACCTGTCCTGTCTAACTTTGAGGTCAAAGCACTTTAAGGCAAATCCTGTCTCTAATAATATCAGAGGTATCTTAGATGATGGATCTTGACCTTTCTGTAAGTCCACAAGATGTTAATATTATAGTCTCAGTACAGATAGGTCATAGGTCAAAGTTGAGCTATTGATCTTCAGTTGTCCCCTTGCCACGTCTACCCTATAGATCAGGGAAAGTGCTGAAAGAAATATAGTGTGTGAGTGGAACAGCACTGAACAGTAAAATATATTATCAGGGCAGATTCACGCTGATAATTTGCCCACAAGTACCAGACAGAAGCAAAGGGTTCAGTGGTTTGGTGCAGGCACTAATAAGCCACTCTACTAATAAGCCAGCCATCTGGCTCGCTCCCAGGGTAGCAGCAGCCTCGCAGAAGTTCAGACTTCAGCCAAAGCTCTAGTAGTATAACAGCTCCCTGCCCTGGTTTAGGCACTAGTTATTGCTGAGTGTGGTAGAGCGGGCAGTGCCAAGCTTCACAGCAAGAGGTTTATTGAAGTTGGCTTAGGTGGAAAGAGACACCTTACTCCTGGGAAACTTCGGGGTTCACTGTCCAACCAGTCTTGGTTTTGGCATGCGGGGAGATGCAAGAAATCTTCAGACACTTTTTCTGTACCACAGGCAAAGACCCAGCCAGAGGACTTAAGCAGTCGAAATGTGAGGGTGTCTTATGGCACTGCATCCCTCACACTGAGGGCCTTCTACTCTACCAGCCACAGCTCTGTGAGGATCCAGCCAGTGCAGGCAATGCTGCCCTGCGGGGATGTGCAGCAGGTCACTGTGCACTATCACATACTGGCCACAGAGCTGGGGGACGGGGCTGCCAAAGCACACTTCTACCACCTGGTGAGTGCGGGGCAGCGCCGGCAATGAGGTCAGCTTTGAGACGGGTGTGTGTCAGCAAAGGGCCCTTTTCTGGCCCAGGAACATAGAGCAGAGGCACTCTCAATCACTTGTTCTATTCGTTACCCTTTAGGTTTTGGCCAGAGGATCCCTTGTGCATCATGGCCAAACAACAGTACTTTTTGATTCTCCACGAGGTGAGAGCATCTAAATACCAGGAACAAACTAAGGCCCCAACAGAAAAGTCCTTTCAGCCTAAATGGAGAAGGAGAGAAAAGAGATCTGAGACCACCAGAAAACCACAGAGCTGGCACAAAAAAATTTAGAGGAAATGTCAAATATGTGGTCTCTTTTCTGTCTTTTAATTGCCCTTTTTTTTTTTTTTTCTGATCAAATGATGAAATTGTCAGAATTTATCTTCCAAGGAGGAGATTATCAGAGGATACTTATGGAACCTTTTTTCTGGACTCAGCTGGAAAGGTGTTCACTGTTGCCAAGATCCCTCATGATATAGGTCACTGCTATAAAATAGCACATACATATATGTGGCTACGGCTGTCTAGCAGTGGCCTCCCCAGAAGCAAGGCAGAATAGTTTTTTCCCAAGAAACTGTACAGAAGTATTACAGAAAAAGAGTATGTTGCTGCTGTAATCCTTGGATTGAAGAATGCCTTGCTTTTTCCTGTGCTTTCCAGTTTTTCCTTCTTCCTTCAGGTCAGTATAGTGGGTCTTTCAATGTCACTCTGCCCATTGACCTCATTTCACCCATGGCTGCTCTCTTTGTTTACATTGCCTTCCCTGAGGGACAAGTGGCAGCTGACACCTTCCGTCTCAAAGTCTCCAACTGCTTCAGGAACCATGTAAGTAGTGCACAAAACATAAAGGGGCAGGTAGGCTGGAGGGGAGCTAATTAACTGCACATTGGCAATAGATGTCCAGCAGAATCCAGTAGCTAGTCTTCCCTTTTGTTTGTCTGTCAATGTCATTAGTCCTTCTTTCTTCTGCTGTTTCAGGTGAAGCTTGGCTTCTCAAGCACAGTGGCTCTTCCAGGATCGTCTGTCCGTCTCCATTTGCAGGCTGCATCAGGCTCCCTATGTAGCATCCGTGCTGTAGACCAAAGTGCCCTTCTTCTGAGGCCAGAGGCTGAGCTATCCAGGGATAGTGTGAGTCACTTTAGTGCTGAACCTTGCTAATATTGGAGAGATACCTTTAGATTATCTGGTAGCAGGAACTGGTTAGTAAGGCACAGTGGATATACCAACAAGTGTTTGAATGGGGACAGGCCAGGGCTTAATGAGAGAAAATGAAGGCCAACATCAAATACCAGTCAAAATTTCCAGTCTCTACAGAAGTGTCTAATAGAATAACCCACTGTCATCCCCAAGTACAGCCCAAAGTCACATCCTTGTAACACTTTGAGTGCTTTGCCACAGTGGCATACAGAAAAGTGGCAAGAGACATCCATCTCCTGAACCAATTCACAACAGTGCTCTGGAAAAAAGAGTTATGTTGAAAAAAATGCCAAAGGTGTGATAGGCTCCATGTCTTTGTTCCAGCTCTCATAAACCAGACAGTCCTTCCGTTCACAAACTGGACTTTAAGTGATGCCTTGGCAGTGGAAGGGCCCCATTTCTCCTTTATGCCTGGGTCTAAGGACACTTGAATTGCCTCTTGACACTGTCTTGATGGATCCAGGATGTGCCTTTAGTCAGACAAGAAGCTGTCTAATGACTCAGATGGAGAAGGTGTCCTCACTGTATGCTTTGAGTTCACAGGTACAATTAATGAGCTAGAAGTGGCCACAGCTATGCAGCCATACCCCAGAGAGGTTGGTGTTCATCTCTGGTGCTATGCATCTAAAATTTGTGGAGGCTCTCTATAAAGATCAAAAATGCTTGGGGCTGCGATTTGCGGCAGGCAGGATTTGAGCTCTGCCTTTGAGGTCATAGAAAATCTCTGGATAGAAATGAAAATCTTCCCACCTCTTACTGTATTGTTTTAATTTTCTCTCTACAGGTGTATAATATGTTCAGCTTTTCTCAGGAGCATCCCAGCACCCTCACAGACTTCTACAGTGACTACTGTAATATCCACGATAGCCCAGGAACCATTGGTTCTCCTCAGACCACCCTTCCACCAGGAACAATGTCACCATTCATGTACAACAGACACTCCTATGCTGTGTCCCAACCAGATGTTTATGAACTTCTGAAGGTAAATCTGATTTCCAGAAACCCTGAGATACCAGAGCTAAGCCCTTTTGTATCCCTGGGCAGCACTGGGCAGCTTCACAGATTGTCTTTTCAGTAAATGCTGGCAACTTCAGGTTCTGAATTTGCCAAGCTGCTGAAGTAGATCTCTGACACTCTCTGCTTCCATCTTGATAAATTCCCATTGGTCAGGTAAATTCCTACAACCCAGCTCCCCATTAGTCCCAAGGCTGAGACCTCTAGACTTTGTAGGTGTTGAAAGGAGACAGGAGTGTCAGCCTGCGTCAGAGAAAATTGGAGGTTGGAAAAGCAAATCATCAGAAAGAAAAGAGGCAACTGGGGAAAGGAGGGAAAGAATAATAAAAAGTAATAGCAGATGAAGGATAAGAACAAGTCTGGGTTAGAGTGGGGAGCAAATTTTGGTGCCAAAATAATGGCTTTGTGTGCAGGCATACACATGTGAGTGTTTCACCCCCACAATCCTTTGGCATGATGGGCCAGGACTGGGCATTGGGAGCAGGGTGGTTCTGAATCCTCTGCCTGTACAAACTCACAAGTCAGGTTGAGGTGCAACAACACAGGGTGGCTGGTAAGCTGGGGAGCGGGGGCAGAG
Source organism: Cephalopterus ornatus (assembly GCA_013396775.1). Classification (NCBI taxonomy): domain Eukaryota; kingdom Metazoa; phylum Chordata; class Aves; order Passeriformes; family Cotingidae; genus Cephalopterus; species Cephalopterus ornatus. Next base: position 102,623 of record VZRE01008661.1, on the reverse strand, counting down.
ACAGACCCCCAGACACACCATTCCCTCCACAGAAATATACCTTCTTTTTTTCCCTTTCTTTCCTCCAGAATTCAGGTCTAACATTTTTAACCAACCTTAAAATCAAATCTCCAGTTGAGTGCCGCACCCAGACCACTTTCAACTACGACTACGACTACATGTGTACATCTTGATTTTTCCTGTTTCTTGGGAAATCACGGGTAACATACAGGCTGCACATGGGCAGCTGAACATGCAGTGTTCTTAGGAACTGGGGATGCCTTCCAGAGATGAGTGGGAGGTTGCACAGGAGATGTGCAACAAAGGAAGAGGGGAAAAGTCCTGGCATGGATGTTTGTCCAGTGCACTGGAGAGGCAGAGGGGTGGCTACAAAAGAAGAACCTGCTTGGAAGTTTCTGCTGTCAGGCAGGAAGATAACATGATTCAAGGGTGAAAATGGGGGAGCTGTCTCAGGAAGGAAAATTGGTAAGACTAGGAAAGGTCTTGCTGGAAATCAGGGAATCAGCCAAGATTGGCATTGGGAAGTATCTAGGCTTTTCACCAGGATCTGAGAGCAAAACTGTGATCAGGTAGAATGCCTCCTGGGGGAGCACACACATACTGGAATCCACTGGTCTCCTGAGTTGTCTCATGGAAGAAAATAGTGAAGTAGGTTGAGGGCATTTTGAAGAGGACAAGTGGGATTGGGGTGGGAGTAGGAGGAATGGACAACTGAGCTTTCCCCAGCTGAACTCTATCCTGATTTCACAGTTGCTCTGCCTTTTGAACGAATGCTTTTATTCCCAATAGCTTATGACGACCTGGCAGTCTCGAACAGCTTGGACACAGAAACAGATGATGCTGTTGAACATGCTGAGTCAGAGCACACTGAGCTGGGTAGCGAGTCAGGGCCACTACGTACCTGGTTTCCAGAGACGTTCATCTGGACTCTGGTTCCCATCAAGTGAGTAACTACGGACTGAGACCCCATGTGGATCCAGATTTTCTACCAGCCACAGCAGAGAGAATGGGCAGGAGCAGAGCCATGGCATTATTGCCTTCTGTGCCCAAGAAAGAAAAGGGAAGTGTGAAGAAATGGATAAGGACAATGGAGTTTTGGTTCAGTTCCTGTCTCTGATGAGATTTTCCAAATGCTGCTAGGAATTTAACATCACACACTCCTATAGGATGGAAGAGGCCTCCAAAAAAAGTCCGTAGTTCAACATCCTACACAAAGCAGGTCCAGTTAGATCAAGTTGTAGTCAAATACTCTGTATCTCCAAGGATGGAGATTCCACAAACTATCTGCACACCTCTTTCGTGTTTGACCATACTCATGGTATTTTTTTCCCTTATCTTAGGTCAGAATTTCCCATGTTCCAATCTGTGTCTGTTAGCTTTTATCCTATCAATATGCACTTCAGAAGAGACAGGTTCAATTGTCTCTACACCTTCCCAATAGGTAGCTTTAGAAAGCTGAAATATCTCCCCTTAGCCTTTCCCTCCAAAGTTTAAAACCCCAGTTCCTTCAGCCATTCTTTGTCCATCAAATGTCCCAGCCCTCTGACCACCTTGGTAGTCCTCCACTGGATGCATTCAATTATGTCAGTGTCTTTCTTATACTGGAGGGCAAAAATGGGACACAGTACTCCAGATTTGGTCCCAAATGGAGGAATACAGGGGAAAAATATCTTTTCTTAACCCACAGTCCAGAAGTAATGGTTTCCATTGTTGTAAGGGCACATGAGATGTCTCATGCTCAACTCGTTATCCACCAGGACCCTGCACCTCTTTTTCTGTAAAGTTAGTGATTTTGTAGCCTGTACTGTTGTACAGTATTATTCCATCCCAGATACAGAATTTACCCATTTTTACAGCTTCTCAAGGTTCCTCTTAATAACAACCTTTCCCTTCAGATATCCTTCCTGATAACAGGAACCCTTCCCTAGCAATCTATAGTCTGCTAATACATAGTAAGATTAGTCTGCCAATCTTGCTAAGGATATCCTGTCTCCTATTACCCAGGTCACCAATAAAGCCATTAAGTGGTATTGCCCCAAATGTTGGTCCCTGAGTGATGCCGTGGGTAACCAGACACTGGCTGGACTTCGTGTCACCATAACCATCCTTTGTCCACAGTGGTCCAGTGCATTTTCTGTTTACCTTACCATCTGCTTGTCCAGTCTGCATCTGTGTGGCTACAAGGATACTATGGGACTCTCTGTCAGAGGCCTTGCTAATTTCAGGTTTAGCAGCACCCACTGTTCTTCCCTTATTCATACACCTCATCTTTCTTAATTCTCCCACGTGCTCATGTTCTCCACCTGTAAAAATGGATCCCTGCCTCTCTATCTCATTTGGCTGGATTATGATCTTTCAGGGCAGGAACCATCTTCTGTTTTGTGTATGCAGATCTGTGAGTGACAATCACAGTGATGACTGCTGAGCTGTGGTTGGGAGTTTGGGTGATAGTGTGGTGGAAATGCCACACAATACTCTGTGGCACTGGTGTATGACGTGTATGGGTGTATAACATGGACCCCTGGGAGCCCTGTGTGCCCACACAAAATAAGAATTTCAGGTGCAACACTGCTCAGAAGCAAATTTTGAGTTGCATTTTCTTCTCAGTCGTTCCTTGCCCACCTATTTGCTATCCTTCCCATACCTCTGTCCTACTTCCAAGCAGTCCCCACACCTTCACACACACTTCCATTTCATGGTCTGAATTTCTGCATTTGTCTTACCAAGAGAAATCTTTCCAGGAGTGGGGACAACCCCTTTCACTCTGTTTTCTCCTCAGTGACTCAGGGGCTGCTGAGCTCACTGTCACAGTACCTGACAGTATCACAGACTGGAGAGCCATGACCTTCTGCACCTCAGAGAGCCATGGGTTGGGAATCTCAGAGACCACCAGCCTGCGGAGCTTCAAGCCCTTCTTCGTGGAACCCATTTTGCCATATTCTGTTTTCCGGGGAGAGTCATTTCCCCTGAAAGTCAAAGTCTTTAGCTACCTGAAGCAGTGCATGGCGGTGAGTAACTCCCTCTGAGATGGTTTTTGGGCAGAGGGGTGTGTGGTAACTACTTCACTGATAGAGACCCAGACAAGGAGCTGTCTCCTCAGGCACTGGCCAAAAGACACCAAAGAAGATATTCAATAAAAGCTCCAAACAGAGGCATCTCTGACCAGTTTATCTCTCCCCAAAAGATGAACCCTACATGAGTGCAATATCTGTGGAACACTGTTGGTATCCCACATGTATTGCAACAGGGCCATCATCATACTTATCCTGGGCTTCTGGGATTGATCGTCATTGACTCCTCACAAGGAGCTGAAAGGAAAAACACAACAGCAACTCTGTAACCTGAACTCCTTTCTGTTTTACCTCTAGCTTCAGCTTAGCCTAATGGACTCCAGGGATTTTGAATTTGTGCATGCAAATGTCAGGTTCACTATTTGTCTGTGTCCAGAATCAGCAAAAACATTTTTCTGGGATGTGAAGGCCACAAAATTAGGTAAGGGGACAAGGGAGTGGCAGGAGTGGGAGGCCGCGGCAGAGCTACCTGAGGAAACTAGAGCTGGGCTGGAAGGGAGGCTGGCCTGCTATGGGAAGCATGAGTGAGCAGCCTTAGGCTGAGCTAACTAAAGCACAAGCATGGATGTGCCAGCTGGCCTCGGTGTTTTGTTTTTTAGGGAAGGTGAATTTCACTGTCACTGCTGAGGTAATGGAGCAGGACGATGTTTGCACTGAGAGTACAGCTGTTGTGCCAGAGTCTGGAGGGAAGGACACAGTGGTTAAACACCTGCTGGTGAAGGTCAGACTACGCTTCAGAGTTCTGGCGAGGTTGGAACCGGGTCAGGCTCAAAACAGCCTGGTGGGTGGCTGTGAGAAGGAAGAGTCAGCTGGGTAGGTGGGCACGTTTCTCAGGGAGGCTGGTCAAGGAGTGATTGTAAGAGTAGGTTGAATTGGAGCATGAGCTCCTCCACTCAATGGAACAGAAATGTCAGAACTGCTTGCTGGCAGGGCAGTAGAGTCAAAGGTCGTGTAGCAGCTTAGCAACCTGCTTCTCTGTAAAACTTCACTGTTGGCACACATATCCCTGCTGTTTGTGTGAGGCCCTTTGCCATGGCCCATGAGGATGGAAAAGAGGCTAGGAAGGGTGCAGGAAGGTGCGGTGATGCACAGCTGCTGTCTCATTTTACTGCTCTCACTTCTAAGCTGACCGGCCTTTTCCCCACCAGGCAGAGGGGCAGCTGGAGGAAAAGACCCACACCTCACACCTATGCCCTGAAGGTAGGTGCAGAGACTCCAGAGACCATCTTACTACTGGGGCTGTACATGTGAACAGAACAAGGAGATCAGACAGAAGCAGTGTGGTATCTGAACAACTCTAGGACTATCTGGAGGTGTATAGGGAGCAGAAAGGGATTTTGGAGCTTTTATGAGTAGGCATAGCCATTCAGCCCTACCCAGTACTAAAAACTTCTGGCAGCACCAAACCACAGTCTAACCACATCACAGTCCCTTATCAGTGGGTGGCCTGATCTCTGTGTTATCCTCTCTTCTGGATGCTGATTTCACCAACTCTTGAGGTGATCCCGGCCCTTTTTACACCATCTCCTGGAGGATGCCTGTGATTCTGCCATCTCCTCTGAGCCCACTGTTGTCCTAATGTTTTTGCCATTTGCAGGATCTTCAGCTTCAGAGACAATCACTTTCACGATGCCAGAGAACATTGTCCTTGGGTCAGAGAGAGCCCACATCTCTTTCTTAGGTGAGTTTTAGAGGTGTCTTGGAAAGTAATATTTTTCCCTGCATGACACTTCTCTTCTGGTGCCACTGTGTCTGCTTTAGCAAACAGTAAGAGGAAATAAGTACAGCAAGGTGTGATACTGTCTTCCAGAGGAGTATCTCATCTCTTTTATGTAAGTGGCACGGGATGGACAGAAAATTTCACCAAGTCAGGGGAAAGATAGACAAGTACCACATCACTGTTCCTACACTCTATAGACATTAACATCATGTGAGCAGAGGTGAACTGAGATCAGCCTTACCAGGTTATCTGGAGAATCAGTGATACCAGAATTGTTTTACATGCAAGAATATGTATAGCTCCCAAAACTGTGGTTCTGTCTTACAGGTGACATTTTGGGGACAGCACTAGACAACATAGATGAGCTCCTCCAGATGTCCAGTGGCTGTGGTGAGCAGAACATGGTTCATTTTGCCCCAAATGTCTATATCACACAATACCTTGAAGAAACGGGACAACTGACTCCAGAAATCAAACAGAAGGCAATTGGCTATCTGGAAAGCGGTGAGTGGATTTCTGCTCATTAAGCTGGTGATGTCCACTACATTGGTTTTGCAGTAGAAATCTCAGCAGAGGCTTGGTGCTGAACAGGATTTGTGCACCATCACTTGCCTGACACCATGGTAGTTGCAGCAGTGTAAATCAGGCTGCTGTGTCTCAGCAGAACAAGTGGTACACGGCTCCCCTCTCTTAATTCCTTAGAGATAATGCTCTCTGTAATGATCAGCAGGATTGGTGGGGCAGGTTGTAACCCTGAGAACATGACGTACACAGAGCATCTTCGCTACCTCCAGCCTCTTCCTGCAGGATATCAGCGGCAACTGCTGTACAAGCACACAGACGGCTCATACAGTGCCTTTGGGGAAGGAAGTGAGCCAGGAAACACTTGGTAAGCAGAAGTACCCAGATATAACTGAGGAACAACAGCCTGATCAGGCTCAAGCTGGCTTGGATTTTGTTCTGGGGAAACTGAGGAAGTCTGAAGGTGTGGAGTTTTGAAGATAAGTTGCTCCTGAGATATTTTGGAAGGGAATTGTTCCAATGAATTAACTTGAAGTACTCTTGTTGGATTGTTTGTGCTTGAGCACCCCAAATGAGGCTGATTCTGAAAACTTGGCTGCAAAGGCACCTTCTTTTCAGGTTTTTCAAAGTGCTTTGTGCCCAAACAAGATTGTAAATGGGTCTGAGTGAACTCACTAAATGTCAGCTCTTGGAGGCAACCATGCACCCTGCTGGAATTGACAGAGCTCTGAGGGAAGCACTGAACTGTGCCTGCTGGGGATGACATAGTAGACATAGATGACATAGTAGAAGACACATAGATGACATAGTAGAAGACACAGAGACTCCTGTCTCCTACTAGAGATGGGCATCAGTGACTGGTTCAGTTCTGTTTTCTTCTTCATTCCTTGGCTCTAGGCTTACTGCCCTTGTCCTGAAGACCTTTAGCCAAGCCCGGAACTTCATCCACATAGATGAACAAAACATAAAGGATGCTGCCAGTGCCCTGATTAAAAGTCAGACTCCATCTGGCTGCTTCAAGAGTGTGGGGAAACTCTTCAACAATGGCCTGATGGTATGACATGTCCTGAAGGTTCATCAGATACCTCAGAGCTCCTTCACTTTCTGGCCCAGTTTGGTGAAAAGAACAAACAAACTCTACCGAAGGAGGAAATCTCTGATGTGCCCAAGGTCACCCTTGGGTGACATTCAGGCTTACTTAGTCATGGTGGTACTTTTTTCAAGTTAAAAATGATGGAGATTTGCATTAGGTGACATGCACATGGGAACTGAACCAGTGACCTACTCTACCTCCATCTCAAAAGCTAATACATGCCAACTTGCAGAGGGGTTGTGGGAAGCACATTTCTCTGGCACTGAAATCTGCTCATGCAGATTTTATGCAGGGGAGGGGAAAGGCGAATGTGTCCAACAGATGGTAGATACCAGCCCTGCACTTCCTTACCTGAAGGAATAAGACCAGCACTTTTGCCTGTTCTGGCTTTTGTTAGGGGAGCAGAAGGTACGGGAAAACTTTTCCCTCTCCCTTCTCACAGCAGCCCCCCTCTTCTCTGTTTGGTGATGTCTGCAGGGTGCAGTGGAGGAAGGACTGGGGCTGAGCTCTGTGATCGTCACAGCTCTCCTACACTCTGGAATGCCACGCTCCGTGAGTATGGGCATCAGGGACAGGCTGTGTGTGCAGCCCCTCGGCAGGCAGTGCGTGGGTGCTCTGCCTTTGTGCACGTGGGGGTATGTTACCAGTTTTCTCCCCATGTATCCTGTCCCTGGTTCTACCCTCCTCTGCACACATCAAAGCTGCATTCTCTTCCCAAACACCCTGCCAGTAATGAGTGTGCTTTCAATTCTGTCCTAGGACCCAGTTGTGTGGAAAGCTTTGAACTGTATAAAGGACTTGGTCAATGCTGATACTGGCAGTTCCAACCTCTATAGCCTGGCACTAGCTGCAAATGCCTTTGCAGTAGCAGGTGATAAGGCCCTCAGGCAGAAAATCCTCAAAAGATTGGATAAGGCTGCCATAATATCAGGTACCAAAGACTGTGGGATGGGAGGGAGGACATTGGCAGAATTGTGAGGAAACACCTGGGTTGAACAACCAAGGGATTGGAGGGCAGGAGCGGGGGCCACTGCCAGAGCTTTGTGGGGAGTCCAAGGCTTGGATAGTGTCTGTTTGCCAAGCTGTCACAGGTTATATCCATACTGTTAGACAGATTGTCTCTATGGATGGTCTCACAGTCCTGGCCTCCCAGTCGTCCAAACCAGGGTAGATTCATGGATGTTGTATAGCCTGCAGGGCGAGGTTTTTACTGGGAAAAGCAGGGTGTGGGAGGTTGATAGGGAGATATGCACCAATATCTTGTCCAATGTACATGTTCACTCAGTACCTAAATACAGGGGCTGAATAGGACTCCAAGATTATTAGATACCACTACACACTCCATAAGTGTTCCCACTCCACCACTAGATGACCAAATATTCTGGAGTCAACAGTCCAAACAGGAAGAAGATTCCCTATATTGGTATCGAGCTCCATCTGTTGATGTGGAATTGACATCTAGTATCCTCAAGGCTCACCTTACAAAGTCAAGTTTGTCATCAGATGAAAGCAGAAAGGCATCCCAGATTGTGTCTTGGCTCACCAAGCAGCAAAACCCATATGGAGGCTTTGCTTCAACCCAGGTAATTTGATTACCTTGATTACCATCATCATCAGAGATGATGCTGTTTTTTGAAAGCAATGGGTTCTAACAGCACATAGTAAAAAAGAAAAAGAATAAATAAAAAGAGGATTTAGAGCTCCTGGGAGTTGGGAAAAGATGAATATTTATATTCCTCAAACCTTACTGTGCTGTAGATGCAATATGAGCGAGGAAAAGGCTAAGGACTGAGTGTGCATAGGAAGCAGGAATCCTGATTTTCCCAATGTTCATCTCTTTTCTCAGGACACAGTGGTGGCTCTGGAAGCCCTAGCCCTGTATGCAACCAAAATCTTCAGCAAGGACGGCCCTGATCTCCAGGTTTCTCTCACTTCTAAGGAGTTCAAACAAAACTTCCGAGTAGACAATAGCAATCGCCTCCTGCTGCAGACAGTGGAGCTGCCAGCCATCCCTCAAGATTATATTGTGCATGTGCAGGGCCATGGGTGTCTCTTCCTGCAGGTAAGTCCAGCCAGGAGGAAAAAGTCTAGGGAAAAGCCTTGAAAGCCAGCAGATGTCTTAGCTTGCTACTTAGCCAACACTGAAAATAAACTGCTGCAGTAACTTGTAAGAATCTGGGCTTCAAGGCTGGTGGGAGTAGCTGTGATCCAACAGGAATGGAAGAGCAACTCCCCAAATGAAATCTGAATTATCTCCACCCTCTCCTCCAAGAAGTCCACCAGGAGCAGTGCACTACTTGCAGAACCTCTGCTTCTGCGACATAGTTTTCTCTTACACCAGTGCAAGACAGAGAACAACAGCCAAGTCTACATAAGTATACTCTCCAGCAAAAAACCCTGCTATTCTGTGCCATCTTTCTTCTTTCTGTCCTGGCAGGCCGTTCTGCGGTACCACATCCCTCCACCAAGGAGCGACGCCACCTTTGCCCTGTCCGTGCAGACAGAGTGCACCACACCCAACGCCACCCAGTTCCCTGTCATCGTTCATGCTCGGTAGGAGACACTCAGTTGCCCCTTCCCTCCCCTGTACTAAGAGGCTTCTGACACCACACCAGTCTCTTGATGGCAGGGCTCCCCTTCACTCATGAGGTCCAAGTGCTAAGAAGTCCCCACTCATTTAACTGTGTTCTCCTCAGCTGGGAGAAAAGTACGAGGCCCCAGAGGAATGGCTTGGGCAGTAGTCCTGCCTTGTTACCATGCTAGTCACCACACGTTCTCCCAAGGTCTATGGTTCTCATTCCCTTCTAGGGTTAGGTCTCAAAACACTAGTGATGTGAAGGTCCTGTGGGACTGACACATATTCCTAAGTCTTCCCTCCTCTGCTCCTGTCCGACTGTCACACCACTCTCCTCTGCTATACTCCTGCCTGACTTGGGACAGAACTGCCAAGAGAACAGGTGTAGGATGTGACATTCCCTGCCATGCCTAAAGAAGGTAACACCAGAAGGCTTCCAAGGAACTTATTCTCCTTGGCTCAGCACAATTAAAAAAGAGATCAGGAGAAGCACAAAGATTTATTACAGTACAGAAACAGGTATGCTTACAGGAGAGACACTGGAAAGAAAGGCAGATTCCTCCACCACCTGAGTACAAAAGCTGGGCTGGAGTCTCTAGAGATCATGGCTCAGAAAGTAACATTAGTGCTGTCCCCTGGGTTCCTGCTGCAGCTACACAGGGAACCGTGTGTCCACCAACATGGTCCTGATCCAAGTGGAGCTGCTGTCTGGATACAGCCCCGTGGCAGGTTCACTGGAAGAGGTGAGACTGCGAATTTGTGTCCAGCTGGGATGGGAACAGTGATGGATGCCCATCATGCAGGATTGTATGCAGAACTGTGATCAGTCCTGTGGGCAGAGAAATGTGGTTATTTTCTTCCTTAGAAACCCTTACACTCAAAGTCTCTTCCAGGCTGCACCTTGCCTTCCCCTTGGGGCCTTCCTTGGCCATGCGAGTATTTTGCCCATACTCTCGCAAGGACAAATATCCCTGAATTATTTCTGCTTTTTGTTAAATCCTTCCTCACATTATTCCCCTGTTTTCAGCTAAAGAAAATGCCTTCAGTGAAGAAAGTTGAAAGTGAAGCTGACCAAGTCGTTCTCTACCTAGAGGAAGTGAGTGTAATTTGGGCTAACACCATCATTAAAAGGCCTATGGACTAAGAGATAGCTTTTAGCTTACTCTTTTTTATTGGTTTCATTAGTATTTTAAGTATCCAGAGCTGTTGTTCCTGCATACCAGCCACATTTGCTGATCTGAAAAAGTGTGTTGTGTCAGTCTGCAGCAGTTCAGCTGTAGAGCCACTTACAGGGCCGCTTAACTTGAGTGAAATGAGGCTAACTCTGATGTTAAGCCTACATCTGTTGGCGCTGTTCAGAGGCTTTTGAAAGTCCATATACAGTGCACAAGGTGCAACCCAATCAACAGCAGGTCGTGTAACTGCTACCATCCAGCAGATGTTCATCCACACCTTGTATTTGCTTAATAATAAGGGTTGTGTGAAACTGTAAGATAAGAGCTGATGTTATGGGACTGTGTATAAGGAAGCAGATGCTGAGGCAAGATGCATGAAGGAGCTCAGAGCACACATGGATGGGAAGGCAGGATTCGTTGGGAACACTAGTGGGATATTCAGGTACCTAACGCATCCTGACTCTGTAGGTTTGATATTTCTCACAAGCTGAGTTAAATTTGGTGACTGAAACAAAGAGCTAGTCACAGAATGGGAAGTTAAAGATATTTTTCAGGTGGACTGGAAATTAGAACAGACCAGTTACAGTGGTGAGGTCTCCATGGAGCCTGAGTGCAAGCAGGTGGAAGGGACTGTCTTAAAGAACTTTGGTTCTGGCTTTAATCCTTGCATTTCTTGGTCTTAGCTGACTAGACAGCCTCAAACCTACACTTTCCTAGTGGAGCAGGACATGCAAGTGAAGGATCGTAAGCCAGCTAATATCAAGGTCTACGATTACTACATGCCAGGTGAGCTCAGATGCTGTACTACAGAAACCTCCCAAATGTACCACCGGAAAGAAATTTTCTGAATTTGTCAAATCTAAGATAATACCATCCCTGCCATGGTTATCTGACTGCCCCTTAGAAGCTCTCTAGGGATGAACTTAGCCTGTCAGTTTTCAGAATGGTAATCCTTCTCTCTCTGGCCCCAGAACTTGCAAGCCTGAAGTCAGCTGTAAACCACTCAGGGTCTATAGCTCTCCCAACAAGTGCGGAGGAAAGAGCCATGCTTTTGAACATTCATTTTGTGGGAGGCAGCAAAGGCAGAGGGACCGCAGTGAAGGGATGACTCAGAAGAATAAGGGCCCCCTTAGAGGAATGACACCAAAACCAACTTATCTTCTATTCTGTGGGGTCCCTAGTGGGAGGAAAAGCTAGAAATGTGTCAGGGATTGCTATTTCTTCAGAAAGTGAGGAATTCATAACTGGAGTGGAGCTCTTTTGGACTTACATCCTCAAAAGATCACAAGCCCCATGACTTGGGTGAATCTGGACTAGCTGCACAAAGTCATGGGCGCATACCAGTGGTTTCATGTGTCACAGCAGAGGGCAGTCATAGTCTGTAAGCTGAGGGAACACCTCTCCTAGGAACAATGGCACAATGCTGGGTTGCTTTAGTAAGTTTTGTGCAAATATATCTCACAAACCCTTTTTTCCTTGTCTTCCAGAAGAAACTGCAGTGATGAGCTACAGTGCCCCATGCGAATGAGGTGAGGGCCTGACACCTCTTTTGTTATCATAGGCATGGTCCTGAAGAATATGGAAAGGGAGGGAGACACAGGCAAAGGCCCTTGGTCAAGAAAGTTGCCAGACTGCAGGTCCAGGGTAGGAAGTGATTGGCAATGCCAATTAAGTGTCAGTTTCATTATCCCAGTGGTTAAACTGAGGGAAAGAGAAAAGTGAAATAGAAGATTTGATGTTCCCACTCCTGACAGAGTTGGAGGTATGTCACAGAAAACAAGGGCTGCCTGTCACAAGTACTTTCACCAGTTCTCACAATTTTGCATCAAATATACTTAAAGTCAACACGGTTCCCTTTGCTGGTACTGTCTCTGCAGTTTCACATCCCTCCAGCCCTGTGCACACAACATGCCATGTCCACCTTTACTGCAGAGTGTCATTCCATTTCAGTGCAAAGCCTTTCATTGTCTCAGCCTGGCTTCTGATCCACGCTAGTGAATGGACACTTGCCCATCTTCTTTCCAGGCTGGGCAAAGGCAAAGCTTGAATTTGGCTAGTGCCTGCCCTTGCTCTAAACTTTGAACCTGCATGCTTTCATGCCCACAGCCCACAAGATGGAGAAAGCTACCAGCTTCATGAATCACCTGTAGGGAGGCACACAGCCCTGTCTTTGGATGCCTGTCACAAGTCCCACACTCTTACTGGAGATTCTGCTGTAGGCTTTGTATGGATAGAGTGAGAGGGAATCTTAGAATCATACAATATCCTGAGTTGGAAGGGACTCACAAGGATCATTGAGTCCAAGTCCTGGCGCTGTACAGGGTAGCCCCAAGATTCACACCATGTGTCTGAGAGCATTGTCCAAATGCTTCTTGAACTCTGGCAGGCTTGGTACTGTGACCACTTCCCTGGGGAGCCTATTCCAGTGCCCAAACTGCCCTTTGGGTGAAGAGAGCCCTGTCCTTGTTGGCCTGACAGTACTCTTTGGTCATGAGGTGCAAAAAAGGCCCCTGAGTTTCTAGGCTCTCAGTTAAAGGCAATTATTAAAGTCCCAGCTTGAATACTTCAGGAACACAGTTTTGGGTTTTTGTCCTTTGTTGTCTTCACAGGAACAGGGACAGACACATCCACTGCAGTCTCTGTCCATCAGTCCTGTCACCCTTGTCAACTGCCACCACATGGAGAATGAAGAAAATTCTGGCTGAGCAGTTAGTTTCTGAAAGGCTCAGGCTGTGCTTGGCATCTTATTAAAAGTAGGAGACTAGAACTGTCTAATTGAGTGATTTTTCAGGTTTGCTGTTTTTCTCCCAAAGCAGGAAAATTACGTTTAAGAGTACCTGGGAAAAATAACTTCTCCACCTCTGCTCTGTGTGTGTGTGTATACATGTACATGTACAAAACTCTCGTTGTACTGTCCACTCTTTTATATGGATCTGAATCTTGGGTCATTTACCGCTACCACTTACGACTCTTAGAACGCTTCCATCAACGCTGCCTCCGTACAATCCTAAACATCCACTGGAGAGATTATGTGACCAATACGTCTGTTCTTGAACAGGCAGGAGTTACGAGTATTGAGGTCATGTTGCTGCAAACGCAGCTGCGTTGGGCAGGGCACATCTCCAGGATGAAGGACTACCGCCTCCCTAAGATTGTGCTCTATGGTGAACTTGCCACTGGCTGCCGCAAGAGAGGTGCCCCGAAGAGGAGATATAAGGACTCCCTGAAACACATCTCAGCCTTGGCCATATTGATCACCATCACTGGTCTGCTCTGGCCTCCAATCGGGAGGCCTGGAGACACACTATCCACAACGCTGCTGCTTCTTTTGAGAATACACGCAGGATCACTCTTGAGGAGAAAAGACAACGCAGAAAGAACCGTGTCCTTTCAGTACCACCTGGGGAGTCATTCTGCTGTGCCTTTTGGAACCGGACGTGTCTATCTCGCATTGGCCTTTTTAGCCATCAGCGCGCTTGTAGCAAGTGTGGGTAGAGTCCTTCACAAATCTTCGTTCGCGAAGCCTAGCCATGACAAAACTCTGCCCTTCCAGTTGCAGACTTGCACAGGAGGAAGTAGAGCGTGCACCACTGCCTCAGACAACTGATGGCACGAGGAACTTGCAGGAACGGCACAGGAGATACAGCTATTGCATCATGTTCAGCTGTATCTTGTACTCCAAAGCTGCCAGAGTCCTACTGCAGGAAGCATTAGGAGAAACAATGGGAAGCATGAGGAAGCTCCTCCACCCCTTTCTGAGGTATCGAATGTGATTGTGGGGAGAAAAGGTAAGACTAACAAGGATGGCATGATCCAGTCCCTCCATGGTTATCGTCAGGCTGTAGAAGCTGTCTTGTCTTGGCTAGTAATGGGAGGGGCTCTTAAGGCAGGTCTCTAGGCAGCACTCTCTCTATGGGATGGTGTCAGGATGCAGCATGTACCATGTCAAGATTCTGTCTTGTCCTTCCTGGAGGGAATTCTCCAGATCTGTCCTGGCTTTGGGCTACTACTAACTAGCAAGCTTCCTTTAAGCCTCTGGGTATGTCACCCCACAAGACAAAATATTATATCTTCCTAGCTTCAACTTGCTCCTTTGGCTCCCTGAATCCCCCTTTCCTACCATGCAATGGATACAGCATGGGGTAGACAGAATGCAGCCATGTCTGGGTCTGAGGGCCCTTGTTAGCACAAGCTGCTATAGACCTGCATTCTCACCCCATGTGGTGCTCAGCCCTCCTTCCTCACTCTACTTTGTGAGACACTGTCCCTTTCTCCACCTTCCACCAGTCTTCCAGCTGCCTCCCTGGCTGCAAAAGAGCCCCCATCCTAGCTCCACACACCTAGGCACAGATAGTTCCTCTTTCTAGATGGATATACACTCCACACTGACTACCATTCTCCTTCCTGTCTTTGCTTACATTCCCTCTCTCCCAACCAAGACCCACCATTTCCTGATGCCACAGTTTGTGTCACGCAGGAACTTGCTTCCTACCTCAACAGGCAGCACTGTAGTCAGCCAAGGCTCGCTCCTCTGCAAAAGGAAATGAGGAAGTTGGTTACACATGGATGCACACAGGGAAGACTGCATGTCTTTTCCCAGCCCGAGAACTAGAAGCCCAGCTCCCAGCCTGAGTAAAATCAGCAACCCACCTGGCTGGTAGTAATCATAGATTTTGATGCTGGCTGGTTTCAAGTTCTTCATCTGAATTACTTGTTCCAGTTGCAGAATGAAAGTCTGAGATTCATCGTTGAGCTAGTGGAGATGGAAGGAAATTAGCAAGGAAGAGGACAAAGAAGTCATTGCATCTTCATCTTCCCTAGTTTGAATGTTTTCCTGCACAACACCTCTCTGATCCCTTTAGAAAATCTGGATTTGAAAAATGAAGTATTGTGTGAGGAATGGCAAATGCTAACCCCGTGACAATGAAATTGGGCAAGCTTCCTCTGCCCACAATTCTACCAGTGCTCTTTCCTTGCCTAGACCAGCCTTTGGCTTCTCACACAACTCCTTGTCCTTGGCCTCTTGCTCTCCCTATGCCAAAACAAATGCTTTTGTTCCCACTTACCTTCTCCAGATAAATGTAGACCACATTAGCTTCCACTTCTATTTTCTTAATGATGCTTCTGTGCTCCAGCTGGGATAGGAAACAATAATTCAAGGAAATTTGTGAGCACTTGCCTTAGGGCTTCCTGACCTGAGGGACCCACTGTTGTACTGAAGGGATGGTGTAGAACTGGACTCTCCGTGGAACTGTGTCTTTCTCACACACAAGGGCTTTCTTTAATGGCTATATCTTTGCTATCTCTCCAGGACATCACTTGTGAGCATCACAGATATGAATATGCTGCCCCTGCTCAGTTAAAGGAATCTCCCACCTAGGGACAAAAAGCTGTGTGAATAGTACATATGACTGATGTGTTGGTCAACAAACAGGTCCAGGCACCAGTAGGGATTCGTGTTATCTCGTCTCACTGAGTGTTAGACTGCTCTTAAAGACCTGCGTGGAGGCTGTGCAAATCATTGATCTTCCAGTTTTATGCCTTAATAGGAAAAAATTAAGAATCTTGGGTAGAGCCGGAGTATCTCTAAGAAATCTTGTCTTAGAATTTCTGAGAAAGAAATCCAGGTATTAGTACACACAGCAATACATTTTGTTGCTGACCAAAGTCAGAACAGTGTCAGAGCGACAATCGGAACCACCTCTTATCTCCCTTTTGGGGCCTGCATGAAAACAATATGTTTTGGTTCAATTATAACAGCAAAGGTCCCCTGCAAATTTAGTTACCTCATGGCCTGAAATAAACAGTTCCGGACAGGAGTAAGCAGGCAGGATCCATTTATCACAGCTGGGGTTTTTTTTATTCTTAAGTCCTTACCAACATTCTGGATCTGGAAGCCAGGATGAATCCAGACAGCAGGGAGACCTCTATGATCACCATGTTGGATGTGACTCTGCTCCCTATGTAGCTGGAGAAGAAAAAGCAGACAGACTCTATGGGAATAGTACCCTCCCAGCCCCCCTTCCCTCCACCACCATCCCCTGTGTGCAGGGCCCTGAGCCAGGCAGCCCGTCTGGGACTGGGGACATGGCAGCCACTGCCCCCTCCAACAGGAGTTGGCCAGCACCTTCCTTTCCCATGCCCGTCAATTTCACCCTCTGTCTTGTTCAGCCCAAGTGCTGGGTCCCTCCACTGGAGCCCTGGCTGCTGTTCCCAAGCATAGTACATCTTGCTGGAGGAGGAAAAAATCCTTGGGGTCACCTGGCAAGGATGCGGACAGTGAGGACTCGTGGATTGGCCTGGCTACAGTTGGTCAGCTCTGTGCTGACACGCAGAGTGAAGATCACAGCAGCACGTGGGGAGGGCTCGTGGTACCTCAGCACTGTCTGCAGGATCAGGGCCAGGAGCAGAAAAGACAAGCCAGGCATAATCTCATGCAAGAGAAAAGAGGCATAGTTCTCCTCCCTCCTCTCTGCACATTCATCCCACCACCTCACCTGAGCAAAGACGCAGCTGCTGCCGTGGACCTGCACCAGGAACTGCCCCGGGATCTCTGTCAGTGCTGCCTGCTGCACCAGCAGCCGCCTCTGGCGGTTGACTTGGAAAGCCCTCCCAAAGGCCCGCTGGGATTTCACCCTCACAGTTGCCTGGCCTGATGTGCTGAACGTCCTTGCTGCGTATTTTGCTAAGGCTTGCAAGGCAACAACTGTGTCCTAGGGAGGGAGAGATGGTCACCCCTTTGAAAGCATCAACTCTAATAAAACTTACTTGAAACAGAAAGACCTGAAGGGGACTTGCCCCGCCAGCCTTGGGTACAAAAGTATATCAGTCCACAGGGAGCTACTTGTTACCTGGGTGGAGGCAAAACCCCCGTAGGCATTCTGCTGCTCAGTCAGCCATGCCACAATACCAGCTGCAGTTGTCATGTCACCTGCGTGCACCCGTGGCTTAGAGAGGTATGCCAGGAGCACGTAAGCTGTCAACTCTACGTCCACTGACTGAGTACCAGGCCAGAAGTCTATGGAAGCTGGAGAGCTGGGCTTGGGGCTCCAGTGGATTTGTCCTCCTGCAGAAGGAAAAGGACCATGAAGGCTATTTGGTGAGGACATAATTTGGGGGTCACAGGAGACAAACCCCATAGTGCTTTCAGAGCTCCTTCAGCTCATTTGCTGTAGTCAGGCCAGAATCACTTTCTTCAGTTTATTCTCCAGGGTTTCATCTGGTCTTAGATTCCTACCTCCTCCCTCAAAGGGATCTTGAAATCCTCCAGGCTGAGGAAACTATTTCTGATAAGTCACCCTCACAGCTTGTGAAATATTGTATTTTCAGTCACACAATGCAGTTACTGCGTGGATACAAGGAATATGTATATATATGTTCACTTTTAACTGCTCTAGCTGGGCATACATTGGTCCAGATCCCAGCAGTCCGCACCTGATCTGATGGCCTGTTCCTCCAGTTTGTACAGCAGCTCCTGGGTTGTCTCATAGTCCCCAGCCAGAGCAAAGGCATAGGCCAGCATGGCTTCTGTGTAGACGTTGGTGATGTTGTGAACCACTTGCTGCAGGCAGCGGAGGGTAGTCTGCATCAGCTTGCCCTGCGTTGGGAGGAGACACATGCCAAACTCTGACAGGGGTAAAGCAGGGGGCTGAGGAACTCATTCCAGGGAGCCACACTATGTCTTCCTGATGTAGCCCCAGAGAAACCCATTAAGTTACTCACTCTCTTCAGAAAACAGGGAGTGCAGCGCCAGTGCGCATTGGGAGCCATGGCAACGAAACTTTGTTGCACCATGCCAGTTTTACAGCACTGACTCTTTTGAGAAATAAGGAGCCACCATTTGACTAAACACTGGCTCACTCCAAAAGCTCCCTCCCTGTTCCTGGCCTGGAGAATACCAGCATTACAAGCTGGTGTATCCCCATAGTGGTACTCAGATGTGGGAGTGCACAGGAGGGCAGGAGGGAGTGTAGGCATCCTCACCTTCAGGGGCTGACCCATCTCCAGCAGTGCTGCAGCGACATACGCCCCAAGGGAGATTTCATCATCCATGCTGTCCTGTGAAGGAAGTGCACCTTTCACTCTCTTCACTGGTGTTAGGAGAGCACAGGCAGTGACTCCTCAGAAGGAAAAGCATCCCTCTCATGTTTCCCACCCCATACCCTGCTCTCTTTGAGGCTGGTGCACAAGTTGCAGATTGACTTTCTAGAATCCTTTGGAATCCCACAATCTTTTGCTGTCACAACATCTGTCCAGACATTCCCCAGCAGTGCTACCTGGCTTGGCTCTCATTTACCTTTAGGGACGAGTGAAAAAATCTCCCTTTGCTGGCAAAGCAGCCACTGGGGAGTTGGTTTTGCTCTAGCCAGCGTAGGGCATCCTGGATATTCTTGTCATCTATGTAGATGTATTTTCTGGCTTGACCAAAACTCTTGACTACAAAAGCTGTCAACCTAGGAAGAGGATGAGTTGTGAAAAAAACAGTCAAACACAAAAAAGGCAAAGAGAAAGTCAGAGATCTCCTGGTGCTTGTCCCTGAAGTTAACACTTGGGGTGCCAAAAAGAAACATATTGGGGTGCCAAAAAAGAGAATTTTTCATAAAGAAAGGTAACCTAAAAGTGGAAATGGTCCACAGGTTTCACCCAAGTGGCTCCTCTCCTTACCCCTGGCTCAACAAATATGCTACTTATGTACCAGTTAGTGCTTTACCTGGTCCTTTCACAGGTGGAAAACTTCCTGCTCCTTCTAGTTTTACCTGTTGGACTTCCTCTCCCCCAAAAAACTACAGAAAATCTTGAATTCACCATTTTCTTCCTTCCTTTCTCCATTGGTCCCAGCCTAGATACCATGGGCACAAGCTGTGCCGAGGCAGCTCTTTCAGCTCTCCCAAACAACACCATCCCTGAGGAGAGGATTTTTTATTGCTCTTACCTGATCTTTTTCCAGTCATATGTACCCTTTTTGGCTGCCAGTTCACCAGTAGTAGTACCTGGTGGTGTCTGTGGGGCAACAGCAGGGCCATAGAGACAAAAAAGGACCTCCCATCCCCTGGGACCACATCTTTGTTCCACTTCCCCAGAAACTCTGCAGCCCTGCCTGACTGCTTTTTCAGGTGAGTCAAGTCCCTCAGTCTCTCTCCCTGCCAGAGTTCCTGATGACTCCATCCAAAAGAAGGAGCATACACCCTATCAGCTTTCTCAGGCACACGAGCTGCTCTGACCCAGACAGGAAAAATCAGAAGTGAGGGATGTTTGCAGTGCTTACCAAGTGTTTCCTTCCCCATCGTTCTGTCCAAAGAAACTGTAGGAGCCATCTCTGTGCCTATAAAGAAGCTGCATCTGATACCCTGGGAAGATGGGAACAGTGATTAATACGGCACAGAAACACAGAGTGAGTGCAAGGGCAAAAGCTATTGGTATGTTGGACACAGGAGAAGGCAGAGGAGCAAGGTGGATCTCTTGTACTTGCCATTGCTCAGGAATCCTGTTGCTCTCTCCCTGATCTCAGGGGTCAGCTGCCTTGTCCTCTCCAGGTACTGCAGCACATAGACAATGGGGGCAAACAGCACCATGTTCTGCTCCCCACAGCCACGGGGCATCTGCACCAGGTTGTCCAGGTTCTGCAGTGCTATCCCCATGAGGTCACCTATACAAGGGTGTAAGAAACAAAGAAAGTGTAAGTATGATTGGAGGTGCTTCTTCAGCAGTGGATAACAGTGCATAATAGTGGAGGCAAACACTGGAGAAGGGAGGAAAGAGGAGTAAACAGAGTGCAAGATGGAGACTGGTGACTATTTTCCCTCTTTCCACTCTGGCATTGTGACACAGGGTGACCAGACTATGGACTCCCTGAGGAACTTTCCCTTACCAGCTTTTGCAGTCTGAAGAGCTCCAACCATAACAAGTACTATTTGTAAAGGACAATGAGCAGAGCTGCAGCTGTTCAGTCTGTGTCATACAGACAGATAAATATAACAGCACTCAGGGAAAGGTTGAAATGTTCTGGTCTTTAGCCAGGCCTGTTCTACCTGGCCATATGTGAAGCATCACAATGTGAGGAAGCCAGCAGGGGTGCTAGTCAGATGGTTTGAAGGTGTCCATATGTCCTCCAGCCAGTCAGAAAAACCTTGTATTGTTTCCTCCTTTGGGGTTTTGTTGCACAATATTCATGGCTACTTATGCTAGGCCTGGCTTCATACCAATTCTGGCCTGGAGGTAAATGAGCCCAGTGCAGAGAGGTGTATTAAATGGTAGGTAAGTCTGGTCCCAGTAGCCTCTCCAAAGTGTTCTTTTGCAACTTAGTAATGCTGAGAAAAATTTCTTTTCAGGAGCTTCTGTTGTAGCAGTGAAACTTAACAGGGAGGCAAGATGGTTTTGAGCTTTGCGGTTTGTATCTACACAGAAATAGCCAAGGTCCTTAAGTCCCAGTAAAATTAATGGTCTGGAGTCTCTGCTCCAAAGTCCTAGCTAGAAAAAGAAGGATTATTCTCCTCTGCAGATTACTCTTCCCATGGTAGCCTAAGTGCTAATCCAAAAATCTGAAAGCCTGGTGTTTGCAGGGAAGAGAAACACAGCAACCTCTCTTTCGAGCAGTATCATGTCAAATGGATCCTCTGACACCATTACCAAGTTAAACCTTGCTCTTTGGTAAGAGCAGTCTGTGAGCCTACAACAGAAGTCACTTACCTGAGATGGAAATGGAAGCCCTGGCAGATCCCTTTACTACATTGTCAGGGAGGCGAAGGGACACAGGTTCTTCAGCCATGTTTCCTGATAACAATAGGATAAAAGGTGTAGCATGAAAAAACAAGCCAAAAGCTTCTAACTGGAGGGACAAGACTAGCACCAAGCTCAACTGCCTGGAAACTTTTCAGATTAGGACAAATGTGAAAGTTGCTGGTCAGGCTGAGGGCTCACTGAGCTTCACAGCTCAATTCGCTACGCTTCATAAGCTTCACAAGAATCACAGTTGGACATCACTGAACAGAGGAACATCCTGGAGAGATTTGCAATGCCGCACAGACAGGGTGGGAGGGTTGGAGCAGCTGCCACTGGAGACTATCAAGCCCCAGGAACATCCGGGAGCTGCAGTGTGGGAAAGAGACTACAGAGCAGGATACTATACTTGGTGGCAAATTCAGTAGGACAGCACATGTGGAAATAGGATTTCTTGTTCTTTCCTGTCTGTGGGGCAAGTGAAATTTCCTTTGTGAAAAATCATTTGAGAACATTCTTTAATCAGACCTACAGTTTAGTTCTACTCTCAGGTCTAATTATTTCAGGCTGCAGAACCCATTCAGGCTGTCCACATACCTCATATCGGGCACATACCTCGTCTTGGGCACAGAAGGGAGCTGTAAGACTTCTCCACTAACACACCTTCTGGCTGCCAAGGCAGAAACATGAACATGGGACAGGAGAAACAAGAATGCACATAAAATTCCCAAAAAACAGTGACATTTCAGAGCAAGTTCAGGTCTGAATTCAGTGGTTAGTCTCCAGCTGTCAGGGACCCTATCCTCCTCACCTTTGACAGGTCTGCACTGAGCCTTCCTGCTTCACTGCTCAAGAGATCAAGAGTAAGCCCAAGGGACAGGGCTCTCTGGTCAGTGAGCATATACAAAAGCTCATGTACAGCATGAAAAGCAGGAAAAGGTCCAGGGAGAAACACAGATGTTTGAATGAAGCTCAATAAAGGGTATCACAAGAAGGCAATAGATTTGGCTAGGTCCTTGGGAGAAATAAAGTGAACTAAGCCACAGTTTTGTTATGCTATTGCTGGCCAAAAGTTGAGGAGGAAAAACCTTTTAGCCCATCTCAGTCTGCCTTTCTCCAGGGGCAGTGATGCTCAGAGGCAGAAGTGAGCCTGTTCTCATACTCACCTGGACCAGCAAGTGTTTGATCAGTGTGTGCCTCCGCCTCATGGTAGCTGGCAAGGGCGTCCTGCCCCCACACCGTGACGTGGTGTCCAGTACCTCTGTCCTCACTGTGATATTCAGAGTCCCTAGCAAATAAATTCAACAGAGCCGTCTTCTTATACCTGTGGCCAAATGGAGTCAACTTGCTTTAACTGACAGTGGTCTGAGATGCTTTGAGTGCTTTGGCCAGTAAAGCTGAGCCAGCCAGCACTAACAGCTTGTTCAGATACCCTGAGCACGAGGGAGCTTGGTGATGCCTCATCAGCAGTGACTTCATTACACTGCAACATGACTGTAACCACAGAAGGTCCAGCAGCCCTTTGGACCCCTGTCTGCCCTTCCTATTGCATATGGAGTACAGGGCCAGCAATCCAGGTTTCCCCCACCCACATCCATGCAGCCTCTTCTGCCTCCAGCCCTCTATTCAAGAGTTTCCCATGCCATGTTTTCAGTTCTGCCCTCTCTGATGAGTCTAAGTAGAAAGGAAGAAATCAGACACGATGGATAGCATGTTTGAACCATTAAGGACAAACTTCAGGATCCAGAGGAGGCAAGGCTCTGCCAGTTTCTTTGGACCTCCCACTCCTTTTCATTTCAGTTTTAGGGTTCCCCATCACTTCTCCCTTTCTGCTACCATACCCAGCTGGACTGCTGTCACATTCCACATGAAGGTCTTGGACTCCTCTGCACACAGACACTCCTTGTCTCTGCAAGTCCGACATGGCTCCACCTGGAAGTCTGAGGATTTATCTAGGGCCACGTGGATCTGAGAGAGTGACAGATGCAGGCAAGTGACTGGGCAACTCAGGTGAGATGGCTTGGCACAATGTGCTCTAAAACCAGAGGACATGGTAGGTCTGTCCCACACCTCTGGCACAGGCACACACCTGTATGCACTGTTGCAGGTAGTTGAAGACAGTAGCTTTCATCAGGAAGGTCTCTCCATGGATGACAGAATATGGCAGCATCATGTCCACAAAGAAGGGCTGAACGGTTCTGAGGCTCATGGTTGGGGCAAGGCCAAATCCCCTCCCAGCCAAGCAGTACATCTTGACTTTCCACTCCGTGGCAGTAGCAGGTGCTGTGACAGAGACATTCCTGCTTCCATTGGAGCTGAGAGGAAGAGAGCACTTGCATGAAGAAATTAATTCCACTCTGCTGCAATGGGGAGTACTTGTGGCCTTTCACTGACTCACAGCAAGGCAGCTCTCAGCAATTTCTTCCCTAAAGCCATAAACCCTACTTAAATGCCGTCAGCAATGGCTTTATGCTCTTCTCCTGAGCAAGATACTGCCCAGCCATTCCAGTTCTGTACACTCACCCAGTGTTCTGGAGAAGCAGCAGCACCATATCCTCCTGCCTATTCATCAGTGTTAACATAAGCACTGTGGCAACAGGGGCTACAAATTTAGCTAGTGCACCCACCAAAGTGAGAAGTTAGTAGAGTGTTCCCCAATATGCGGTGGTTTGGTCTTGAAGTGTATCGCCGTTTTCTAAATCTGTGTACACTTTACTTCTGCACCTCAAAGTTTACTAATCCTTCAGTTTGACACACTACGAATGCAGTGAAGAGCCACACAATTTGCATGCAGAGCTCTCTTTACATCTATGGCTGGATTTGGCACTAATGCAAGTCAGCCAAATGTAATAACAAATTATAACACCTCAATAACAAAGAGGTGATCCTTCTGTTCATTTGTAAAGTCAGGAATCACTTACCCAACAGGGAACAGATTCCAGATCCAAGTTTCAGATAAACAGTAGTGAAGTCTTCTGTGTGTTGCAAATTGAGGATGTTCCTTAGTGATTCTTTGGTCTTCTGTAGAAGGCAGCCCTGAAAGAAAGAATAAGGAGTCCCACGAGAGTGGGAGAGGTAAACCCTGCCAGTGATAGACAGCCTAGCACTGGGGCAAGAGGCAAAGCAAGGAGTAAGAGAGATGTGGGAAGAGTCTAACAGAGGAAAGCACAAAGGAATGGGCTGATTTCACAGAAGAGAGAAAACATGAAGGGAAAAGAGAGTGGTAACAGGAGAACTAGCTTGCAGTGAGCTGGTTTCAAGTTTTCCAAGACTTGGTTAGATGAAGCCCCTTGCTGATCTGATCCAGAGTTAGTGCTTAAGAGACTAGGGACCTTCAGGGAGCCATTTTAACCACCATGTCTGTAATTTTGTGAATAACAGTACTGTTTGCTTGCTGCATAAATCTCACAGACCACTGCAAGCAATGGTTTAAATACAGGCAGGATGTGAGCCAGCCTAGTTTAATTATCAAATGCAAACTGAGATATAGAGGAAGAACATGACTGTCCCTGTGGCCACAGGTGGTGACAGAAGCCAGGTCTCATCACATCCTAGGGGGATAGTCACAGGGAAACAGATCCTGGCCCACACTTGTGTTTGTCTACGCCAGGAAAGGGAGTGTCATCCTTTAATGTTAGGGAACATCCAGGTAGTGACATTCTTCAGAGCCCTGTTTATAGGGGCTGGTCACTCCTACTGGTGGACTGGGCAGCTAGACTGTGGCAGCAACACCCATCACTCCTCAGAGAGCCGATATCCACCACCAGCAAAGCCCAAAGATCAGAAGCCTCTTGTATCTGATGTGACCCCATGTCCCAGGTAGGCTGAAAGTGCAGCTCACCCATGATAGGCTTCCTATCTGTCCGACGAGAGCACTGAGATGGCTTCTTGATTGCAAGGTTTGAGAAGACTTTCAGTCCCATGTTCTATTAGGAAAAGAAGGAGGGCATGGAAGGCAGGAAAGTGTCTGTGAGTGGGGAACAGTGACTACTGCTCTTCAAAATTAGTCAGAAAACCACTGGGGTCAGGACAACGTGGTGCCCAGGCAGCCCAGAGCAGCACTGGCACAAGTAGACACAGTGCTGAGGGAGGCATAGCACAGCTTCCCCAATCTCTTCTTTCTCATGAGATCACTAAGCTACCACCACTCTTCTGGGGACACTGGGATGTCTTGTTCCTCTCAATGTATTTTCAGTGGCAAGGATATATAGGAGAAGTGTCAGTGTCCTGCCCCATCCCCTCAAGCACAGTGGAGAGAACAGCTGTGTGAAATCTGCCCTCTGAAGTCTTACAGAGGTGTGGCAGGAAGCACACCCCGCATTTAGTTACTAGGGCTGTGACCTGGGCCTGTCCACAGGCAGGAGAGATGTCTCTCTTTTTTCTAATACCAGAGACAAACAGTACATAGCCCAGGACCTCATTCTCAAGCCCAAAAAACTGGAGCTTGATGGTCCAGTATCTCATCATCTTGCTTTCTGCATCTGTGGAGGGAAATACAGGTGTTCATACACATAATGGGATTGTACATCTCTTAAGACAACACAGCTAGATCAGGGCAGACAACAGGGTTTGTCTGGAGAAGGCAAGGCCTTCGCAGACTGCCTGGGGAGAAAAGTGATCTCAGATGCTCATAATTGCAACAACTTTGGGAAAAGTCACGAGGTGATTACCCGGAAGAGGTTAAAGATGTCAGGCTGAAAGGAATTCCGTGGCTTCCATTGTAGCAGAGATGACGTAGACTGGGGCTGAACACAGCGATCTGAATGCTCTTCTACTTGGGCAGGGTATCCCCGTTGGTAGGCAGCAGGGAACAAACCATAGACCTAGGCAAACTCACAGGTAGGAAAGAATCGAACAAGAAGCAGATACCACCTCCAGATGCTTCACTCCACCTTCCCCTAGCATACACATCTGTTCCTTACCCATCTCCCTAGGCAGACCCTGCTTTCTCCTCCACAGAAAGACCTCCTCGTTCATCAGCCTCCAGCTCCCCTTGCGAGAGCCCCTGCCTGCCTTGCCCAGTGCATCCATCACTCCCATGGTTTCTGTCTGGTTGCACAGACACTCACCATTTTGCTTGTCAGCTCACTCTCTGTTCTCATGAAGAACGTGTTTTCATCCACTGCCTGTACTGCACAGAGAGAGCCAGGGGCTGCCTGCAGTTGGAGCTGCACTGTTGACCCTGTGTGGGCTTCTTTGTCTGGGAATCCGACCTTGACCTTGAGCAGCACATCAGGAAAGGAATATGAAAAGGAGATGAGGAGGGGTGAGGAGGCTGACAGAAAGAGGGAGACCAGCTGGAATCTCCCCCGCTCAGCCACTGCTATGAACAGAAGTCACTACTGAAGCTTTCCTGGCCTCTGGGCATTGTGCTGCAGACATTCTCTTTCCCTCTTCTCCTTGGTTGTCTCTTTGAAGGATCTGAGGGTCTCCTTCCCTCAGGTCTCCTGGCTCTTGCTCATCAGCTCTCCCCGAGACACAGAAGTGAGCCTCACCTGGTTTTGGAAGCACAAGGCAACATCGAAACGGATGCTGTCAGCTGTTACCCCTCCAGTGGGGAAGATGGCATACACCACTAAGGAAGGTGATGGGGAGAAGTCAGCAGTGAAGGTCAAAGGGATGGAGAAGGAGCCCTTCAACACTGAGGAAGGAAAGGCAAAGTGTTTTTATCACAGCCCCACTGAGACCTCCTTCTGCTCTTCTTCCTTCTCTGCTTTATAATCCCACAATGTCAAACCAATTCCTGCTGCTGCACTGTCTGCCCTCCCTCCATTTTCTGACCCTAGGTACTCCATCTTCCCTAGGACCTCCCAGTTTCTCTTCCCAACATTGTTTCCTCTCCTCTGTTCTCCCTTTTTGCCCTCTTCCAGCTGACACAAATGCTTCGTTAGCCTCCCTCTGTCCTGTTTGCTGACTGCTCAAGACCCAGAAATTGAGGGAATTTGGGAGAAACTCTGGTAACTCTCACTGTCCAACCTAAAAACCCACTGGGCACAGCTGTTTCCCATTGTCTGGCTGCCACAGACTTACTGTTCAGTTTTCCGACCTGGATAATCCTCTGGCCCCTAACAACAATTCCAGACTTACCAGTAACCTGTAAGAAGAGGGACAGGGGATAAATGGGATGAACAGACTGCTGTTTGCCACCAGAGTGCAGCCACACTTACCTATGTGCATCTTGCTCTCATAAGCAAAATAAAACCTCCAAAACAAACTGTGGGTCAAATCCAATCCCAGACTTCAGGTCCAGCAGATTTGCAGACATCACAGTTGGGAGGAAAAGCTTTAACACATGAGATTCTGGTCTAATCTGTCCAGTTTGGATAACAGATGGGTAGTGAGTTTACTGGAGATTAGTGAGTGACAACTAAGGTATTTCCCCCCAGTAAAATAGCCTCTGGGCCAGACCAAAATCCATTTCCACTGAGCAGCTGTTTGATAACCACAGTGTAAAAGTGATCCCCCCTCCAGTTTAAAAGGGAGAAAAGTTTGACAGCAGACTTTGCACAAGACACTTCCAGCTGCAGCCTTAGCAGAGGCTAAGGGGGTGATGGGCCACAAAGTCAGAAGCCTCCTCCCATCCATGGAAGTGGCTGGGGCCCCACCAGATCATGGTGTTGACCATGTAGGCTGAGTCCTACTGGATGTAACATTCTCACAGTTCTCTGAGAACAAGTGTTTCCTGCCATCCCTCCAAGGATGACCTAAATTACACCCTCACCTTTTCACTGGGGTCTGGTCCCATCAATGCAGCCATTTCCCGCAGCCCATACCCTTACTCACATAATATGCAAAACCTATACGGCTGGTGTCTTCTCCCAGGTCATCCCGGCTGAGTGTGAAGGTCACCTGGACATTCTGCTTCAGTTCACAAGGCAGTGTTTCTGTAGGTGGGTGTATGTCCAGGAAGCTCTTGGTTGTGACATGGAAGGGCTGCAGGTGGTGGTACGCATTCGTGTAACTGAAGTCAGTTTTTCGAGGTGTGTGCATGTGATCCTCCAGTGTGAACCTTCCCTGAAAGGGAAGACACATAGAAATCAAGAGTTTCAAGCTTCAGTGCTTTGTTAGGATGTCATCAGCTTGGTTTGGGAAAGGCTATTGGCTCGGTGCCTTCCTGCTGGCTCTACACAGGCAGAGCTGTGTGGTGAGCCCAAGACTGAGCTGGCAGCGGGCCTGCAGGGTAGGAGTGGGAAGCACTGACAGAACTCAAGGATTCTAACTTTGCTGTATACAGAGGTGGTATTTACCTCCAAAGAGACTGATGAGCTGTTCCAGGCAGTTGTGTCCAGGTTGAATGATGCTACTCCACTGCCATCTGTGATGTATGTTTTGATAAACCGACGCCTCATGAATCTTATCACAAGATAAACTTTTCTGTTTTTCATACCAGTTCCATAGTGATCCTGAACCTTAATCTGATGGCAACAGGGTGATGCAAGAAAGGCAAAGTTAGATATTTTTTCCCAGTGTCATAACCCAAAACCTTCCTCTTTCTGAAAAGCATAGATCTTCCTTTGTAGGTGGTCTTAACTTCAGTCTGGCCCCAAGAAGGCAGGAAAACTGTAAAGCTCCCTCATCTCTAAAACTAAGCTGAGCATGATTAAAATCAGTCTGCTCCAAAAGGTGGGTGTGGCTAGACCATGGGGAGCCATCTCCTAGCCAACAGTTGAAGCATTCTTGCATCCCAACACCCCTGCTGAGGCAGCACTCATCATTCTCAGTAGGAGCTGGAGGTGTGAACTCAACGGGGAATCTGAAATGCAGAAACTGGAGCCAAACTGTCAGGTAATGTGACACAATGCAAGGTAAAGTACTCTGTCTGAGAAAACGGTATGGCTTAGCAAAATTTACTAGACACTGCATTCCTTGGCAAATGATGGGGAGCGAGAAAGCAAAGGAAGAAAATCACCTTCCCTCTGTAGGGTACTCCAGGGATGTAATATTCATTCGGTGTCTCAAACACTGCCCTTGCAACTGTCCTGGAGATGAGGATTTGGCTGGAGGTGTTGATCTGCACCCCTGTTGGAATGCAGAGTGCAAGGGAAGCTGGATCAGTTTTGGAGATGACTACTCTACCCTATTTTAATCTCATTTTTTTATTCCCAATGCCTCTAAGCAGAGTGTCTCAAACTTCCATCCCAACACCAGCATTCTTCAATGCTTGGAGGCTGCTCACGTGGCAGCTCCTTTTTTAGTTAAGATGTCTGCGAGTGCTCTTTGTCGCCTCACTCCCAGTCAGTCACACTTCATCCGCCTGCTGCTGGCAGAGCACCTTTCTGTGTCCTGTGACAGTCCCAGTAGCAGGGAGGAGGAGAGGAGCAGGTGTGCCCTCTCTGGCCCTCAGAGCCACAGAATGGTTTCTCTTGCCCATGTGCCTTCCCTGCTGAGTGCCTGGGTACCTGTGCCCATCTCCAGGAGAGAGGCTTCTGCATAGAGTTTGCTGTCTTCCTCGCTGGGAGCCAGGTTGAAGGCTGATGTGCTCACAGAAGAGGTGAAACAACCATTGCTCGCTGTCTGCAATAGGCAGTGGTGGATATTATTTGGGGCTGGAGAGAAGGGAAGTACTTAGAAGTACAAGTCATCTTGTCCTAACAGTTGACCACAACAAATAATAATGCAGTGAAGCACTGGAAGAGGTTTCCCAGAGAGTTGGTGGATACTCCATCCCTGGAAACATTCAAGGTCAGACTGGACAAGGCTCTGAGCAACCTGACCCAGTTGAAGATGTCACTGTTCATTGCACAGGAGTTGGACTAGATGAGCTTTAAAGGTCCCTTCCAACCCAAACTATTCCATGATTCTATGATAGATAGATATGGTTTATCTTTTAAATTCTATATTTTCTATTTTAGGTGCCTGAATATGTGTAGTTCATATTGTAGAAATATAAATCAAAACATGCATTATAGTTTTATCAAAGCTACAATATTGTCAACTTTCCAGCTTTAGTAGAAAACATAATTCTCCTCTAAGTGAATCACAGAGCAAATGCATCAGTATTTTAATAGATTTAGCTAGAAGAATTGGAGAATCAAATGAAGATTCAAAGTAACAAATCATTTCCAGAGCTGGAAGATTAAAACTACTGTAACAAGTCATAATGACAAAACATAAAGCATGAAAAGCTTTCAACTGTATATGCACAAGGGAAGAGCACAGCTATGAAATACTTTGTTAGGAATGGAAATGTACAATGAGGAATCTGTAAACATATAAAAAGACAAAACAAAGTATGAAATCCACTGTGTGATTTGGCTATGGAATTAACCATGCCTCTGCCATCTTTGTGCAGCTCCAGGATAGCTTCACCATAATATGGTAGTTTTGTACCTGAGAAAACTGTTAGTTGTTGTTTCTTACATTGCACCAATTTCTGGCAAGTTATGCTTTTTTCCAGAAGAGAAAAGAACTCTAAAACTTTCTGTGAAATTCCTCTTTTCTAGACCCTATCATTAATAAGCAAAGTTACAAAAAAGAACTTCTGAGGCTAAAGGTTTCTTAGCAGGTCAAGGCAACAATAATTGCATTAATTGAATAAAACCGTATTTGTTAGTCTACATCTAATTATGGAGATTGGCAAGCATGAATGAACATTGCAGTTCATTCTGTTCACTCAGCCCTTGACACTTAGTCCTGTGTGGTGCTTCTTTACTACCAATATATCTTCCAGGATTTTACTCACTGGACCTCTGTATTCCCTGCAGATGTCCTTGCTGGCATTTTGAGGCCTCCTCCTTGCCTTCTGGCACAAAGTCACCCACACAGTTCCTCTCACTGCCTTCCCGTAGCTGTACCTGTGGGGAGAACACCAGAGGAGCTGTCAGGCAGAGGCACTTTTGCAGAGCACATTGGTCCACAGAGGTGCCCTTCCTGATGAAAGTCTTAATGCAGCTGGCAAACAGGTAGGCATAAATTAAAATATAGCACACTGAGTACTCAGGGAGTGCAATAGCATGGTCTGGCATCCAACAGATGCAGAAACAAAAGCACAGACAGGAACAGACACACACTCCCTGAAGTTCTCCCACTTCTGGGCACTTGTTGTCCTGGAATTGCAGGCGGACACAGAGAGCTGACCTGGCTTATCCACACAGCACAGAGCAGCATTCAGTGAAGATATTAGTTCAGGTGTGAAAGCAGCAGAAACCAGTGTCCCTACAGAGAACAACAGCAAGTGGCAGTAAAAGAGCTACAGACTGACCTCAGACCTGCCTCACTATGGGCTTATCTCATGATCTGGATTCTTGTTTCCACCATCAGACCTGCTTTGCTGTTTTTTGCAAGGTATAGCAGAAGTGTGCCCTTGTCATTTAGAAATTCCCTCTGCCTGCTTTGCAGACTTTCCTTGATTTGACTCCCTCTGATTTTCCCTTTGGAGCAATGATCCTGACAGTATCAGTAAAAAGAAGACATTATTACCCATCCTGGAGATTCAGTGCTGTACTATTTGCTATTACAGTTTCATATGACCTAATTGTAACTGTCCCAATTTATGAGAAATTATGTTAGACCAGTGGCAAAAGAGACACCAGAAGTCTCCAGATAATGAAGCTCCATATACAAATGAGTTCACCCCCTTTATCTGTCTAAAAAGTGCTTTTGAGACAATTCCCCTTCCTCCTTTGTGCTTATATTGTCAGAGGTCCTGCCTTCCTTCTCACCCTCAAATGCTCGGTTTTTGCTGATGACCACATAACTAGAGAAGTACACCTGCTGCTTCTAAGAAGGTAATCAGTAGCATACAAGTGAGAAGGAGCAGCATAAATCCCTAAAGAAATGCCAGTTGCTGCTCCTTTATCTCAGCAGATCTGCCCCATATCAGATAAGTGCTTTTCCCTGTGCAAGGTCTTTCAAGGCTAGGCACACACAACTTCCAGAGCAGGGTGTCACTTGCCTAGAATAAGTCTCCCTATAGCTGGATGGTCTCTCTCTCGTATGGCTCATGTACCTCTTCCCCAAGGAAGAACACAGCAGTTTGACTCTTGCACTATTTGGGATTCTTCAAAAGGAACGGTTGTGCTTGGCCCTTCTTGGGCCACTTCTCTTTGATGGATTCAAGAGATAGAAGATATGTGGAAGGAGAGACACAGTTTTGGTGAGCTCTTTCCTTTTCCCTGAATATTCTCCTTACCTGCCACACACACGCAGTGGGAAAGTTTTATCTGAAGCATAAATTTGAGCTGGTCCCTCGAAGAAAACATCAAACTTTTGCAACACTGGAACAAAAACCCCAGAGTTACTCCATCAAAGGCATAAGACTACCTGGACACAGGATCACAAAAGGCAAGAGTGTGTTCATGTAAGGCTGCAGTCCCATGAAGGAACATATTAATGAGGTAAAAGCAGGCATTAATTAAAAACAGGGAAACCAAAGGAAGAATCCCCTTTTTTTTTCTACACCAAAAACAGTCTTGTAGGAGTCTTCAGTGTATTCTCACTCTGTGCCAGCCTAGTTAGTTATTAGCAGATACCTTCTACTGGAATCTCCAGCACAATGTGTCTTTTGTTCATTTCTGATATTGCACATTCTATACTCCATAGATTTCTGTTCAGTCCTAGCCCTCAGGCTAGGACTTAGTTTACAATATTTGTTAGTTTACAGAACATCTTCATTTATAATATTTGGCTTTACATTGTTATAAAGGCAGGCAAGCAACAAACAGGAAACTTCTTCCATCCCATTCTTTGTTCTCCTTACCACGTTCCTCCACCTTAAAGGTACTGGACTGGACTGAACTGGACTTAAAGGACTCAGCACGGACAGTATAAGTTCCCAGAGAGAGTTTGTCAGCTAACTGGAAGGAGAGATCTACAATGCCCTGTTTTGGTCTCACATCCAGCCACTGGCCAATGCGGTTTTGGTTCGGGTCCTGCGGTGCAAGGGAAGGAAAGAAGAGGCAGTCATCAGCAATACCTGCTATTCTCTATCCAGATCCAACTGGATTCAAAGGCATTTCAGAGATTTCAGAGGCTTTTAGGCAATTCAGAGATTTCAGAGGCTTTCAAAGGTTCCTGCTGGTTTTTCCCAGATCACGGTAAAGTGACCTGGGCACTGAAGCACCAACAGAGGTGAACCCAATCCACCCAGGTTTACTCTACTCTCTACTGCCATGGTAAAAGAAGGTATGAAAGATCTCCAGTCTTATGTAACGATGAACTGTAAGAGTTAGCTGAAGTCTGGCAGGCATTCCTAAATGTAGAAATGGATGAAGCTGAACCATTTGGATCATCAAGGCTTGTTAACAGGAAGCATTTGGACAGAGAATGTGCATGCAAAGAGCCTAAGAAGAGTAGCTTGAATCAGAAAGACAGAAGCTTAGGTTCTATCCATACCAAAGTACCTTTCCGCATAACACCTGAGGATTCTGAAACACCCACCTGGATTTCCACCATGGAGTACTGCAAAGCAAACAGACAGCAATGTCAAGAAACTGGCATGCCATAGCAACCTGCATATAAACTTATCTTACCCACCCAGCAAAAGTACTGTGACAAACATTACAATACAAGAAGCTTGTTCCTATTGAAACCAGGAGAATTGCTTTGAAATAGTAAGTAAAATACATAAAATAAAAATCTGTGCTATTCTTTAGATTTGCTTTTTGATCCCTGAATTTTTAAGATGCAATCTGATAGATATTCTACTACTGTGAAAGCTAGAATTTGCTATAATAAAAGGAGAAGAGTAGGAATACTAAGAAATACCATCATCCCAAGTTCACAAATATTAAATGGCCTCAGTTTTGTAACATAAATCTCAAAAATTAGCAAAACTGCAACACCTATAAGAAGAATACACCCCACATCTTCCTTTACAATGCCTGACCTAGGACGTAAGGCTTGCAGATATGAATTAATGCTGACTGCAGCTGGCAGTAACAGAGAGGGACAAAGGAGGACATACTTCAGCCCTTCTAGGCCCGTTAATTCTCTATTTGTTCTTATATCACTATATCTATCAGCCAGGAGGCAGTACTGGTGAAGAACATGTAATTTGTGAGCACAAGGCATAAGGAGGCAGGAACAGTGAGTTGGGAGAGTAACTAGTCTGTAAACACATAATTGACATTTAATTCACATTATTCACCATTTTAAGCTTTGATACAGATTATCACAGGCAACTCTGTTTTCATTGAAATAAAAAATAAATGCAGGTTAATTATTTTCATAAATTGAATCTAACATCAATGCTAGAACAAAACATGCTGGTGAACGGTACCCTTGTTATCTTCAACTCATCTAATTTAAAAACTATGTATTATAGCTTTAATGCATAGTGCATTCAAGCCTTATAATAGCTTTGGCTAAATCTGACCTCTTCTGAATTTTCATCACAGCATTATTAACAGTTTTAGTGCTAATTTGCTTATACTCACACATAGACATCGATCAATTATGGTCAAATAACTTCATGAAACAACAGAAGGAAATGTATTGCTTACTCTATATTATCTGACTAATATAAGAGATATGACTTCTCTTTCAGGAGAAGAAAGGAGTGGGTGATCCTAGGACATCACCAATAGCCCAAAAAGGAGGGAATTTAGTCAGCAATAAAGAAGCCAGAAGGATCTCTTCCTTTATTTCAGTCCAGAAGGATTTGATCCAACTCTCCTCATGTGTGCCCTTCAGTATTTAATTGTCATGGCATGAATTCCTATTGGCTCTCCTGAGATTGCTTGAGGACAGAGGAGTGTGAGATATCTATAGCTGCTGGCTCCAGGTATAATTGCTCACTGTATAAAGTTGCTAGCCTTGCAGTTTCCTGGACAGCAGATATGCAAGTCTCTGGCAACTTCTCACTCCCTGGACATGGGGAGAAAGAGCTGCTGCCAGCAGCAAGTCTGTATAATTTGATTATACTGTTTTCTCTCTTTTTTTTTTTTTTATGATCACTTCATGTATCTCCTTTCCCATATCAATTAATTTTCCTTTAAATTTTCCATCTTCTTTCAGACTCTCCTGCCACACTTAGGTGCCACACACTCCACAAATCACTGAGCTTTCCAAACCTGTGGGAGGGCAGCTCTGGCAGCTTGGGTCTGGCTAAGTCTGCTCACAAATTTGTCTGACAATTATGCCTGTGGCCAGCAGCCCATGGATGTCCCCAGAAGCCCTGCCTGCTTTTTTGGCAGCAGGCAGGTGCACGCAGCTAACTCAGCTAGGTGGGAGCGCTGGCACGCTCCCTGAGTACCACCACCAGCACCAACCTTCCCACCTGCCAGCAGCTGCCCTGTGAGGGCAACAGCAGAGTCAGTGGGAAGCAGGCACTGTGGTCCAGTTGGTGGCATTGGCCACCCTGGGTGCTGGGACTGTCGCAGCCTCCCCAGCGTGGGGCTGGTAAACGAGGCAGAACCATCAGAGGGAACGTGGAGACTTCCTTGCCTCCGCTTAGACATGATTTACCTTGCTGTTAACAGGAACAAAATCTTCAGTCAGCGTCACAATTCGGAATTTCACTGCGGGGCGAAAATGGATAAGAGCACGCTATAGACACAGAGTGCATCTGGGAATGGACTTGCCCTGCATTTTTCTCACCCCAAAATCACAGCTCTCAGCACAGCCCTACTGACAGCCCAAGCTTGCCCTACAGCCCCTCTAGCCCCTTGCTCAGCCCTGCTCACCAACTTTTCCCTGAAACACGCAGCAGCAGCAGCGCAGCAGTGAGCCTCACAGTTCAGGGGTTTTCCCATGGGCTACATCCAGTTACCCTTACATTTTCTTGTCTGCAGTGTAGACAGACCAGTCCAATGTACCTGGCCCTGTCCAAGAAGACCATGTTCAGGTTTACTCCCTCTTCCAAGCCAGCTCTGCTCCTAGAGCATGCGAGACTGACTTTTCCAGTCTCCTCCTGCTCCTAAAATGTGGTTCATGGATACATCACTATGGAAGGCAGCACTCCCCCTCTGTCCTCATGGAGGCCACGTAGCACAAAGCACTCAGCACACCCCTCATGGGAAACTGGAAACAAAGTTTGGGCAGGCCAAGGCAGAGGCACTGTCAGGGTGCTCCTTGCAGTGCTCACCTGTCTGTCCTGGGTTATAGATGGGTTTATCCATCTGAATAAACGTGCCTGTCCCAGCCCTGCGGATCAGGACTTGCTTCCCTTCATTTGCACTGAAGTACTGGTCATTGGAGATGCGCAGGTGGACTGTGCCCACTTCCTGGCTGCCTGCAGGTCGTGGGACCTGGGACACAACAGAGGAAAACCACTAGGTTAGCAGTGCTCTTCTCCTCGCTTCAGCTGTGCTGCAAGGCCAGCCTATTCACCATCTTACTCCAAAGGCCAGCACAGGGTGTCTCCTCAGTGACTGAAGGCTATGTCTATGGAAGCACAGGGGACAATGCATACCAGTTGGGATAGATCTTGGACAAGAGAAAAAGGGAGTCAATTCTGGCACAGAAATGGTGTTTACCCCTTCAAGAGGTCACTGTTAAAGTCTGCATGGAGCAAGATGGAGTAGACTTAATTCAAGGGAAGAAAATGTCTATGCTGATGAGAAATCTGTTTCCTATAGTGTGTGGGTCACAGAGACTCAAATCCTCCATTATTCATCAGTGCAAACAAAAAAAACAAGGATTGTGATTTTCGAAAATCTGAAAGACTTGAGCTGAGATTGTGTGCACCCTCCCATGGCTTTTCCAGTCCCCCAGCACATTTTCAAGCCATTAAAGCAAAGCTTGAAGTGAAGCAGACGTGATGAGAAGCTGGCTGAGATGAAAAGTCCAACTCTTTCTGCATCACAGATTCAAACACCCTGTGACAGTGCATCCTTCTCAGAGGAGAGAATTAGCTGCACAGCTGCCATTTGTGTACTTTTCTATTCTCCCCAGACCTTTGGAGCCCGGCCAGGCAGCCTTTCCTCAGTGTGCCACCAAGGTGGATTATGAGATACCCCACAGGAAGAGTACCGAGTGGACAAAGCCAGGGAGCAGAGAGCAGTCTCCCACTAAACACTCTCTCTGATTTTGCATTCGCTCCTTTCCATGCCCTCTCTTACTCTTGTCATCCTCATTTGCTCTTTCTCTGGTAAGAGGAATCATGAGCCAAAAGAGCACGCTGGGAGCTGCCAGCTAGAGGTCCCTGCCAAGAATGATTCCGACCTGAAATCTGGTGCACTCGAAGATCCAGTTGTTCCGGACGACCTTGCGATAGAGGCTGAGGTTGCCAGATGGATGCGTAAGAGTTAAGGCCACACGAATAGGCTTTTCTACCCCACGGAGGTCCAAGCACACCCTCTGGACTGAGGGGTAGGGCAAGGATGCTGGAATGACGATCAGGTACCTCCTGCAGTGGGGAAAAAAGACATCACATCTTGGGAGCAGTCTCACTGACACTTAGCACTAATACTCTGTTCTGAGGAAACAGGACGGTTTGCCATCTCTCTGGGGGCAGGAGGTGCTGCTCTGCTGCAGTGAGGGGGACAGATTAATAGTGAGAGTGTGAACCTCTCACAGGAGTGATGGAAGGTATATAGTTAATTTCAGATAAATACAAGAGGAATACTTTTAGGTGACAGAACAGGATTCATCCCTCTTGCTTTGACACGGCTCATTAACTACCTTAACAGCAGATTGGTTCCTGCTTAACTATCGCCAGCCCTGCAGCCCTTTTTTTTTTGCCCTTCATTTTATCTTACACCTCTCCCTTCATCCTGTGTCAGACTGCATCAGTTCCTCGCTCTTGTTCCCACCAGCAGTCCTCACCTAGTTCTTGAACTGCAGCGGTATCCTAGAGGTTCCCACCTTCAGGAGGGTCTGTGTTCATAACACAGCTCATGATGTGCTGCATACCACCCCATGTCTATCCCTCCCAGGAGATGACTCTCAGGGTCTCACACTCTCTCCCAGCTACCTGGGCCCCTCTCTCAGCATCACAACTGTCAATCACTAGACTTTTAAATAGCACTTACGGTTGTGCCACTATCCCCAGGGTGTAGAACAGGCAGCTCAGGAGGAAAGGAGTCCACATTTTTATGGGAGACCCCCAGAGGGGTGAATTCCTCTGGAGGGCTGGTCAGGAGAGAAGGTAGGGTGCTGATTCTCTCCTTCCAAAGTCTCCAGGCCACCTACAGTTATTGCTGTTTCTCCCAGGAAGCAGACAAGAAGCCCCAAAGTTTCCCTTCTTGCTGCTCATTCCTGTGTTTATAGTGTTGCAGGCACAGGGTTGTACCGTGCAGGATGTTCCCCAGCCAATCCAAGTCCTTTTGGACTCCAGCCTCGGTGCTTCCTACGCCCCTGTGCATGGACCAGCATTATTGCCTTTTATTCTGCTAACCAACCCTGTTGTCTGTTCACTGCACTGCCCCTGTTCCCTGTGTCAGTTGCAACCCTAGTCCCATTGTTTTGCCTCCAGATGGATTGTCCCATGACCCTTTGGCATGTGCACTCAGCTGGAGCTCACTGTGAACTCTTGTGGTCATGCTGTCCCCAAGCTTTCTGAGTCTGTAATGCCCAAGGTAGTTCTCAATCTTGAAGTGGAGACCAGGTTTGTACAAAACCAGTATACACACATAGTGCTCTGCTCCTTTCCTCCATGAGGAAAGCAGAGGGAGCAGGCAAAGCTGGAGTCCTCACCTTGTCTCTGCCCTACGGGTATTTCAGGTTGAAGAGAAAATCTGACAGCTGTGGTTCTCCCCAGCTGTATCACACAGTCTTCTGTGGCCCAGTTCAGGGCCAATTTACACACACTCACTCACCAGTGCAAGTGAGTGTTGAATACTGGTCAGGCAGGTAAAAAGCTGCATGGCTTAAGTCCTACCAGGTTTTCTCTAGCTACCAAAAGGCTGTGGCTCTAGCCCTAGGTGATGGGAACACACGTCATCTAGTTTGGGAGCTTCTTTCCATGTGCTTATTTTACACCTGTTAGTCTAGCGATTATACCGAACTTTTCCGTATCTTACCATACATTAAAAGAAAATCTGGTTCTTGGAACTATTTATTCTCAAAATAAGGAAGTTCTTCTATTTTAGTATTAAGGCCATTTTATACCAAAATGCACCACTAATTCCGTGCCAAACTGAACTCTTACATATGCAGGGCCTAGTAATATTTTCTTTTGCTTTAGGACAGACTGATGCATAACAAGGAAACTAGGGTTTGGCCTTTTTTTTACACCCCTTCCTCCCCCCACCACCTCCACTTTGTAGGCAGATACAAATCCTCCCTCTCCTTCCCACCTGCCCTGGGCTTTGCTCAGCTCCAAGTGGCTGGTGCCAGTGGCTGAGAAAAATGTGTAAATGCATCTGGATAAACATGAAAACAGGAACTGAAGCAAGAATGTGAATCATTCTCTGACACTAAGATGCCATTCTTTTCTTTTCACAGGTCTCAAAAAGTACAGTCAGCGCCTGTTGAACAATCCCACCTGACATTTGTTTGTTCACAGTAGATCCACAGCAGCTCCAGGGGACAGAGATCCCTCATAACAGCACGGGGACTCACAATGGCAAAGGTGTTGAGAGTCCTGGCTCCTACTGACTCCAGCAGCTGTTTTGTGAGAATAGACATGTAAACACCTCACAGCTTCTGAATTTAGCACTGATTTGAAATCTACATCCAGAGCACTCAATCCAGTCTAACTCGCAGACAGCGAAGCAGAATGAAACAAATGCTGGAGCAGCAAAAACAGTCACAGGATCAGTGTGTGTGATTCATCCGACTCAGCCCCATCTCCGTCTCCCATGACTGTCATGGTGACCAGATGCTGGTGGCCAGGAGGCACTCAGGAAGGGAGCACCTCTTAGCAGGGCTCTGCACCCACTGGAATTTGTGAGAGGACCCCCAGTGCCTGGCTGCTGTCTTGTACTGACATCCTTCCCCAGTCCGCAGAACCATTCACTACTTGGCCCAGAGACAGGGAAGAGACACACCAGTAGTTGAGGGTGGATTTGTGTCCCTGGAGGCCAGCAGTCCTCAGTGCTCAAGCAGTGGAGCTGATCAAAAGCTAGATAGAAGCATGCACACCACCAAACTCTGGGTTGAATCACCACAATCCCTCAATTTTGTGAAGGATAAAAAAATTAGTGTGATGTTTGACATCTCCTGCTCTAAGCAGAGAAGGGGAAGTTTAGGCCAAAGAGAAATCAATATGTTTTGGACAAAAGTGTTTTTTTCACTGTCTTTAAATTCTCTTGGAAGACAGCCACCTCCCTCCAAATGCTCTCTTGTAGCCAGACATTACAGGTACTAGAATTTAAATCTCAGAAAAAACATTTTGAAGAGCACAGAAGAGATGTTAAGAAAGTGGGCATAGAAATTACAATGTGTATTGAGTCAAAAACGTCACCACGTGCAACTCTTACCCAGAGAGTGTGTGTACACAGGGGGGTTGTGTGTCAACTCCCTCTGCAATAATGGGCTCATGCATGAGCTACCCCTGATGAGGTCGGTAAGGAGTAGGTTGAATTCATGTGTGTGTGTGTGTTTAACCACCACAGCAGTTGTTTTCCCAATAAACCTCTGTTCTGGGGACTTTTACCAGACCTGTGCTTTGCTAAGCTCTGCAAAACAGATCATAACATGGTGGCACCGGCAGCGATAAGTGGAGTCTCCCCCTTTCTGCAAGAGCCCAAGCTGTAGCCCATGGTGCTCTCTAAGCACCAGTACCAGATGCAGGCCTAACTAGCTCCAGTTCTGCTTTTCGATATCACCAGAGGTAAAGGCAAGGGAGAGATAAGACATTGGCAAAGAAAGCTGCAATATTTGCAAAGTGTTTTTAAAAAGTTTCAGAGAAAGTAGTAGTCTGGCAAAAATCCTGTTCTGCAGAGTTGAAATCTGCATTGCTCACGGACTGCTGAGGAAATTGAATAAAGAGAAGAAAAAAGCACCTGTTTAAACAAAGGTGCAGAAGGAGAGAGAAAATGGCACCCGGAATGAAGCCAACATCAACAGAGGGCACTTCTGGCACTGCACAAGGCACTGGTAACATCCAACTGCTGGGCTGAGTTTATGCATTCATTCTGGTCCTGTAAAACTGCGCATGAAGCACAGAGCAGGCTGTCAGCAGCCTGCCTTGCTGGCACATCTCCTCACTGTGTTTGCTCTTAACCAAAAGAACTTGAAATGCTCACGTCTTTGCCTCACAGATAGGACTTGCCAAGTCTTCAGGGTTACTCTGGAACGTCATAGTTAAAATTTAAATATGCTTTCCAGATCCTTCCCTTTAAACCACCACAAATCCCAGCCTTACTGCAGGGTCTGGAGAGCCTTTAGGGCTGTAGCCAAATCCTGACCCTCAAACCTCAACTGTCTTCCAGAGCTTCCACTCCTAAGCCTGCCTTTGCTCTTAGCCATTCAGACTGTTACAGCCAGCACTAGCGACGGGCTGTGGGGATCTACCTGTCTGTAGAGACATATCACTGCCAAGTTAGAAGATCCGTGATCACCAGCGCTTAAATCGTGAGGTAAAGGTTATTGGTGTGGTGGGTTACATTGGGAAAATGATGGGTAATCGATCAGTTTCTCTGTTTGCCAAACTCCCCTAAACATTTGCTATGAAGAGATTTATTGGAAAACTTGAGGTAGAAATTAAATTTAAAAATGGGGACACTGAAATAGTAATTCCTGAAACTGAGTATGTAGAAGCAGCAGCTCTTCTTGTGCAGGAAGTAACTCTTGTTAGCAGCAACATCCTGACTGAAGTTGAAGACATAGGTTGTTCCTACCATGTGTGCCAGTGGAATTCCAGGAAAATTGAAAAGGGCAGAACCTGCAAGAATTACCCCTAAGCCAGGATCTATATTGGTGAGGTATAAACAGTATCCTTTAAAATTAGAAAGCCAAGTTGGATTAGTTCCAATAATAGACAAATTTGCTAAGCATAGTTCGCTAGTAGAATGTGAATCCAAGTACCTATAAAGAAAGCAAATGGAAAAGATTATTGATTAATGCAGGACCTGAGAGAACTACCTTAAATAACAACCTAGAATAGTTTACAGGATTAGATTTAAAAGATGCCTTTTTCTGCATTCCCTTGAACAAGGGAAGCCCAAGAAATCTTTGGGGTTGAATGAGAAAATCCAGAAACTGGGAAGGAAGAAAAGAAGCCAACCTGTCACCTTCCTGAGCCACAAACAGTTCATGAGCTGCCTTCCTGGGAATGGTAGGATAGTGTTGACTCTGGATTACTAACTATGGACTTTTGGTAAGACCATTATATGCACTTTTAGAAACAGTCTATAAGAATTTCCTCACTTGGACAGACTATGCAAGAGCAGCCTTTGAGCAGCTAAAGTGTTACCTGAGGAGAGCTGTGGCTCTGGGTCTGCCAGGTCTCTCAAAACCATTTGATCTGTTTGCCTATGAGAGGCAGAATGTTGCCCTAGGAGT
This sequence comes from Cephalopterus ornatus, assembly GCA_013396775.1. NCBI lineage: Eukaryota > Metazoa > Chordata > Aves > Passeriformes > Cotingidae > Cephalopterus > Cephalopterus ornatus. The sequence continues at coordinate 60,421 of VZRE01008661.1, read as the reverse complement.
GCTTGCACAATTTTTAGGGGATCAGTGAAGAGCCACAGCCTACTCCAGATGACCAGAACTAAAGGATGTTCCTCTGGAAAATCCTGACTGAGAATTGTATATTGATGGAAGCAGCTTTGCTCGGGAGAAAAAACAAATGACAAGGTATGCAGTGGCCACCACCAACAAGATAATCAAATCACGGGCCTTCCCATCTATTGTCTCTGCTCATAAAGCAGGACTAACTACACTTACAAGAGTTCTGGTCTTAAGTCAAGGAAAAAGAGTAAATGTTTGGCATTGAAAACTTTCCCTGAAACTGGAAACCATTTCACTGACAAGTCTGCAAAAGTGGCAGCAGAAAAAGGCATTCTGGCTTTAATCTCAGAAAAGGAGGTAGTGTTACTTAAAATTGCCCCAAAGTACGATAAAAAAAAAAGGGGGGGGACTTTCAGTTAATTGAATAATTTTCAAGCTACAGGATGGGCTGTTACCCCTTCAGGGAAGGTGATTGTTCCACCTGCAACTATAGAAAAATACTTAGAAGAACTGTACAAGTCACTAAAGCTAGAAACCTTCCTGGAAACTATTGGCAAATGGACTTTTCTGAGTTTCCTCAGAAATAAGGCCTTTCAAGAGAAGTAGTGAATGTGCTCTTAAAACACATTATTCCCAGGTTCAGAATTCTTCAAGGAATGTCATCAGGTAGAGGATCACATTTTACTGCAGCAGTGACACACAAGGTAAATAAAATTTGTCAGAAAACCTCAGTGACATGGGTGCAGGCCCTAACTGTCGCATTGCTGAGAATTCAGGTTCAGCCTAGAAGAAGGGACAATTTAAGCCCTTATGAACTAATGTATGCTTTAGGACCTACTAAACTCCAGAGACTCATGGTGACATCTTGACTGGTGGGATTAGACACCATTCCTGCCTGGCAACTGGGTCTATGTCAAGTAGTGAGGCTCTGAGCCCCTACAAGTAAAGTGGAAAGGACCTTTCCTGATTTTGTTGATCACATTTAAAGCAGTTTAATTGGCAAAAAAGGGACCTTGGATTCTTGAGTTAAGAAAGCCCCATTTGATTGGAAAGCCAATCAAACTAGACCCTTAATATCATCATCTGCATTTGTATATTAGCTTGTATTATGATTCTACGTTGTAGCTGTTGTAGTCACTTACCGTTCAAAGTATGCTATAAATAATGAGACATTGGCCTCATGGCCAAGGCTCAAGACAAAGGGGGGAACAGTATCTGAGTTTTGAGATGTAACAAGAACTAGTAGTTTTTGCAGCAGCATGTACCAAAGAAACTACATATAGCTGAGCCAAGTGATTTAAAGGAACTAACCAAGCAAAGTAAAGAAACAATGAGGAAGGGAACTGAGGCAGCCAGCCAAGCAACACCAAGTTACTCTATAACCAGGTGTGTTGTCTCTAAGTTCATAAGGCTCTCACTTACAGCTCTGGGGGTTCCAGACAGAGAAGATCACTGAAGTCCCTCAATGAAGCCCCTCAGAGACCTTATAAGGATATATATATATATATGCTAATAAGTGTTGGGAAATATTAGGAATATGTAACAGGAATGCAGGGAGCGAAAAATGAAGAATCATGTAATGCTGACATATAAGCTGTAGCGAAGATACCTCTGTGTGCACTTTGGTGAACTGACTCCCAGGGCACCCAGTCTGTTGAAATCATTCCAGCGCGCTGTAATAAAGAGTGCCTGCCTGCTAAAACGCACAAATTGAGTCTTAGAGGTATCTTTTAAGAGCCAATTTTAGGCAACAGGGGTGCCACCCCTGCCTGACAACTTGTGTTTGAATCATCCTGTGCAAGATCCAGCTTCACGGGAGGTGCAGAAAGTAAAATTCTCCCCTTCTTCTTTGTATGCTAAAAGGACAGAGCTAGTCCATGGGATACACAGCAGGGTGTATGTAAAGTGCAGAATCAGCCAAGACCTTATTGCTCAGCTACCTCTGAGTGCAGTAAATGATGCTCAGTGGGATCAGTCTCCATGCTAGGAGTCCTCATCCCATACTAGTGGCTGCATAATGACGCTGAAGGGGAATCCAGTGCTGGAAAAAATGATTGCCAGTTAGACGGTTCAGATACTGAGTTTGCTTCTGCCGACTCCTCCCAGGTAAACTGCGACACAGAGTCCAAACACACACCACAGCACCCAGATTTGTGATTTATATTTTACTTTCATTCTTTTTACAAGCAAAAAAAGCCCTGGATTAAAACAATCAGAATTAATCAGACACTCCAAAGAATTCACCAGGTAATGGCTGTCAGGATGAGCAGCATAGGTTGGGCTGGAGTTAGTCCTGAAATCCAACTTGAGGTGTGTCCCAGCACCAATATCCCAAGCCCACTGAGATGTGACTTTCCAAGTGATGCATGTCCCATGATACCAGAACCAATAATGCAGCAGCCCTGCTGCCCTCAGGCATCTTGCACTAGTTGGATCCCTGTGGGCTGAAACAGTGGACAGTAAGGAAGCAGACCAAGTCCCTGGAGAAATGAGAGCAGAAGAGCAAGTAACCCAGACAGTAAATAATATGGCCCAAATTATTAACTTTGGGATGCTAACAGCTAGGATGCTCTCACTAAGGACTCTAAAGGAAAGGGCTTTTCTGGTTTGATCTAGTATCCTTGGTTTTTACCACAGCAAAAGAGACTCCTCATACCCAAACAGAGTAGGCTGAAACTAGTACCATGAGTTCTGCTTAGGGAGTTTCACATATAGTCCTAGATGAAGGGAACATGCTGAATCAGAGAGGCACGGGGCTCCAATGGGACAGAGAGAGGTGGTGGAGGTGCAGAGGAAACATCACAAGGCTGCTAGGTCTGTATGAGGGGCTGAGGAAGGGACTTGCACCTACCTCAGATGCAGAAGATATTATAGTCAGCCAGGGCCTGCTCCTCTGCAACAGAACAGGAGAGATATGATTTATCCTTGCCCAGAGCCTAGTGCAAACACCCAGGCAGCCCTGGCACCCCATGGCTTCACACTGACCTGGGCTGTAGTAGTCATAGACCCTGACATGGCCTGGTTTCAGGTTGGTCACCTCAATCTCCTGCTCCAGATGCAGGATGTATGTGTCAAAGACATGGCTCAGCTGGGGAAGAAAAGCAAATGGCATTTAATTTATGAGCTGTTCTTTTTATTCCTCACCTAAACTCTGTAGAGTCAAAGGCTGGGACACAAGATGAATCTTAAGCATCCTGCTCTGCTAGTCACAGACCTGGATTCTCCCAACAACTCTGGCAGCGCCCTCCACTCCTGCAGCTTCTCTAGTAGCACACACATACCTTGTCCAAGTAGACGGCAACACCTCCTTGTGTTTTCTCAGTTCTTCTCACAGAGTGCCAATGCTGCAGCTAGGACAGGAGAGCAGAGGAAGCAATTTAGTTTTGTCATTGGAAAGGCAAGCGTGAGACATCCCAACAAGCTTTATCTGAGTTTGAGTAGGCAGCTTCTCAATTTACTCACTTCCAAATTTAATTTGTACTCTTATCCTTTCAGGCTGATCTCCCTGCAGGGATGCTCAGCTCCTGCAAACCCTAAGGATAGGAACCTAGGCTACTTAGCTGTTAAGGATATGCTGAGCAAATTGGGCCAGAAGTATCACCATCCTCAAGACTCAAAGATAAGAGACAACAGTATGCATAAAAGTTCGTTGTGTGGCAGTGGGGAAGGGAAGGTGAGATTGCTCAAGAGAGGGACAAGCAACACCTTCCTATGCAACCTTCCCCTCTCCTTGTGCATGCATGGTCCCACTGACATCACATCACCATCCCGATTCCATGTTTCTTACAGACATCCCAGATCCTGGAGCCAGGATGAATCCAGTTGGTAGTAACACCTCCAAAATCACCATGTTGGAAGTGGATTTCTTCCCATTGTACCTGGTGGAGAAGATTAAAAATAGTCTCTCCCAGCTTACCCTGCCCTCTACCACCATACCCTGTGTGCAATACCCTGAACCAGGTAGCCCAGACAGGACTGGGGCCAAGGCAGTCACTGCCCCCTCTCACAGGGGACAGATGATAGTTGCACTGCTCTGAGCATCCCCAGTCTGAAGTCACTTCTCGTACTCCTCTCTCTAGCAAGAGCCAAGGCCCTCAGTAACACTTCCCCATCCCCAGAGGCACTTGTGTCTTTATTCTCCATCTTCCATCTAGCCCTTCTGCTGAAACTGCTTGGTGCCTCCACTGCAGCCAAGAAGCACCCCTCAGCTCTCCAGCCATGCCAGGCTTTCCTTCCCAAGTGGGGCAATATCTTTGGAGTCACCTGACTTTGACAGAGACAGTAACAGAACGTGCGTTGTCCTCAGTGCAATTGACTGGCTCAGTTTTCACTTGCAAGGCAAAGGATGTTGAGTCTTGTGGGGAGGGTGTGTTGTACCTCAGCACCATCTGCAGGGAGAGACAAAAAGACAGACTAAAACACGGATAATTAGTTCAGTATCATCTATCGCACCTTTTTTTTTTCCACTGGCTACTCTAATCCTCAAGATTGGGCCCCAGGTAATGAGTGGATAAACCATATGCAGTAAGGACACTCAACTCAGTACCCAAAATAAAGGTCACTCAGATTGGAAACCTTCCATGATCTGTCCATGGGATCCTTCTCAACCTTTCGAATGAGACTGTGCATGTTAAACACACAGCAGTGGGACCACTATACGACATTTTCATCCTCCAGTACTCTTGAGAGCCATAGAAGTATCACTGTCCTCACATTTGGGCAGGTTCTGTCTCTGTCTCCTCCAACACACAGGTTCATTGTATTGGCAACAGGCTGGGATTAAAGCACAGTTAACGCACATTTCCTTCCATAGAGGTGCAATGGAGAGTTCTGGTTTTGATAAGATGATGAGAAGAGGGTGGTCACAGCAGGAACTGTGGGAACCTACCCGAGTAAAGACACAACAGCTGCCGTGGGCCTGCACCAAGAACTCGCCCGGGACCTCTGTCAGTGCCGCCTCCTGCACCAAGAGCCGGTTCTGATAGGAGACTTGGAACTTCCTCCCAAAGCCTCCATGGGACCTCACCCTCACTTCTGCAACCCCTTGTGTGCTGTACGTCAGCGCTGCATACTTAGCCAAGGCCTGCAAGGCGACTACTGTGTCCTGAAAAGGAAAAAAACCCCAACAATTAGATTTGCAGCTCTGAGACCCAACGACGCTTGAACTCGGCATCCTGAGGACCTCCATATACAAAGGCTCCTCTCCTCAAAGCATTTGCTCTTGCATATATTGTGCATATATTTTGCAGAGGTTCTTTCCCAAACAATATCCCCCTCCCCGGCCACAAGTTACCTGTGTTGAGGCAAACCCTCCATAGGCATTCTGCTGTCTGGTGAGCCAGGCCACGATGCCAGAGGCCATGGAGAGATCAGACCCTGTGATATTTGGCTTGGAGAGGAGGGCCAGGAGGATGTAGGCTGTCAGCTCCACATCCACAGACACTGGCTGTGACCAAGGGCTGGTGCTGTGTCTGTACTTGGATGACGTCTGACTCCAGTGGATCTGCCCGTCTGATAAAGGAAGGTAATAGATGACCTTGAGGGATGTCAGGAAAGAAACCCTTTGGCCTAGGCTCTTAAGACACAGTGACTTGTGTCTGCAAAAACCACTGAGTAAATTCCCCTTAGCTGGGTCATCACGTCACTGGGTCAACTATGTAAAACCTATGAATTTTGCAATACCAAACACTCCATATTCCACACCAAGGTGATACACAAAAAACAATAAGCCAATAATCTGCATATGCATTACTTCTCAGACATCCAGCTTCTGAGCCAAGGGCTCAGAAAGGTCACCTGTCCCTTCTCTGATGTTCGTCTGGCCCTGAGGTTCCCGTACCTGCTCTGATTGCCTTTTGATCAAGCATGTCAAGTAACTCTTGGGTGCGTTGAGAGTCCTTAGCCAGGGCGAAGGTGTAGGCCAGCAGGGCCTGGGTGTAAGTGCTGGCAGCTTTAGGGAGGGAAGGAAGGATACAGCCCAGAGCCTTGCGCACCACTGTGCTCTACAGAAAAGAGTTACACAGGTGTGGGTCACAGACAAACACCTGTGAGGCAGGCAGACACTGAGACACAAACAGAAGGATGCATTATTAGCATATGCCAGCACAGAAAGTACCCCATACATTCACTCAGGTGACTCTGTGCTTAAGCCTGCACTCTTTGTATCAGTGCAGCACCAGTAAGCAGTGTCTCCAGCCCTCGGCGCAAGGTGCTGGACAGACCACCCCTCTGAGCAGGTCTGGGGCTTCAGTGGTGCTCTCTCAATGAGATGAACATCCTTACTGCTGGAATAACACCGTCACATCTTACTCTCCAAGTCCAAACACAACAAAAGCAAAGCCACACAACTGCAAATGCTTACACACAGCCTGCTGGCCAAGATGACTGTGTTTAATTCACTTTCACAGTGAACAGTTTTCCTGAGACCTGAAGGACATCTGTTGCCAGAAAGAAGGTTAATTTCCATCTGTCTTCCTTATTTTCCTAAGCCCATTATTTTCAGTTCCACTGAAAAGCATTGCTTTTTTACTTCCTTTTCTGATTTCCAGAGAACTTAGCTTCTCAACGTCTACAGCAATTGTATTTCTCCATCAAGTTAATCATGTTTCTTTATTTTCCAGTACCACAGTCTAGTAACTAGCTACAATTCTTAGCAATTGTAAGAGTTCCCTCTTATTGTTATTACTTAGGCATGCAGTTCCAACTGCCCTACAGCACTCCTTTCCCAGACTTTTCTGTGAAGCTAAAACGTATTAGGAGTTACATTACATCTGTTTACTTGACTGTGGGAGCAGCTCTACCCACCTCTCCTCAGAACAACTCACCATTAGCTCTCAGCTGTGTAGGGCTAACAAGGGGATGGGAGGAAGTGGGGGATGAGGGGAGCAGGAATGAGCAATAAAGCCTGGGAAATGACCATAGTATCTAGCCACGAAGTCCAATGGCCCCCAGTAGTTTAACCTCACCTTCTCCTTGCCAGCAATGTCCTCCTCAAGGGATAGTTGAGGCTTTTTCCTGAGAAGTGTTAAGATCTTCCTTGCCCATCCTATTACTTTGTCCACAGATGTCTCCAAGATGCTCTGTTGCCTGCCCCACTGATACCACTAAGCTCTTTAGGATTCAGATCTTAAGGCAAGAGCATGGCAAAGAATCCCAGTATTTACCTCTGGTGTTGCTCCTGCCTCCAAGTATGCAGCAGTGATGTAGGCAGCCAAGGGGACTTCCCCATCTACACCTCCCTAAAAAAAGCATAAACATCAAAAAAGCTGGGAAAGTTAATACACAAAGACTTGAAGCTTTTCAGAACAGGTCCCACCTATCCCTGGTTTTTCACAGAAAAATGAATTTAAACAATTACCAGTACACTTGGCAAGGACTGCTTTATGTTGTCCTTCAGGGTGCTCTGGCTCCTACCTTCATGAATGTGTGAAAAAGTTGGCCCACATTTCTGAAGCAACCACTGGAAAGCTGGTGGAACTCCAGCCAGGTCAGAGCAGCTTCTATGGTCCTCTTGTCCAGGAAAATGTATGGCTTGGCTTGGACAAAGCATTTAACCACAAATGCAGTCAGCCTGATCGGGGAGAACACAAAAAAAGGCATGAGAGAGGGAAGAGAGAATCAGAAAGAGATGGAGTGCATGAAAGAGCAAGAAGAATGAGTGGAAAGAAAGAATCTAAGCAGAATTTGAGAAAAAAAAAAGAAAAAAAGCAGGAGTTTGAAACTGTTAGGTGTCTCTTTACCCATTGTGCTATTTTTAATATGCTGGTCCAAGGTCAGTCCATCCCAAGAACAACTGCCTACCCCTGGGGTGCCCTAGCCCACAAAGTTTCTAGAACACTTTGGATCCAATAGGACAGCAAGTCCTATTGGAAGCCTCCTGGCTGTCAGAGATCAGGTAGACAGCAGGGAGAGAGCCCAGGGCTTACCAAGTATTACCATATTCATCCTTGGTACCAAATTCACTATAGGAGCCATCAGGGTGCTGATACTGCAGCTGTATTTGGTACCCTGGGAAACAGGACAGGACATTAGTGCTCAGAATGGTATTTGCAATTAAAACACTGCGAACGGAATGGGGTGTTTGAGTGCTCCAGATGGAAGGGAAGTAGGCACCTGAGACTACTGGACACAGGGGAAGACAGAGGAGCAAGATGGGTCTTGTACTTGCCATTGCGCAGGAATCCTGTTGCCCTCTCTCTGATCTTGGGGGTCAGCTGCCTTGTCTTCTCCAGGTACTGCAGCACATAGACAATGGGGGCAAACAGCACCATGTTCTGCTCCCCACAGCCACGGGGCATCTGCACCAGGTTGTCCAGGTTCTGCAGTGCTGTCCCCATGAGGTCACCTGAAACAAAACATAAGCACCTTGCTCACCACCTGTGACCTGTTCCCAGCAGTGCACCAAGCAAGATAGCCCCAGCACAGCAATGTGGGGGCACCCCTAGTTATCACTGATAACTGGTAGTCAGCTTATCAATTCCACTGTGCCCTTCATATGGACTGTACACATTCCCATCCTGGCAGGGCAAGTTCATTAACAGAACACTCTCTCCCATGCTGAGTGTTTTAGATTGTCAGTAATTAGGAAGTTACACATATGGGAAGAACAAGGCAGTGGAACCTTGGAAACCTCAGAAAGGGTGTGTGTGGGAGTCTGGGTTTCCTAGGGCTAAACTCAGAGATATGGGATTTTCAAAGGTACTATCATTCATCAGCTGAATTCCTTACCAGTGACTGAGATGGTGGCTCTGACTGAACCTTCAACCACATTTAGAGGCAACATCAGTGACACAGACTCCTGTGCTGGATTCCCTAACACCAGTTGGATAAGGTATAGAGAGGACAAAAATAAAGAGATTGTGAAGAAAACAGCCTTCAAAATCCCCAGAAACTGTTCATGTGTTAATTTTCCATTTTCCTGTCAAAGAGGCTGCAAATCACCTCAAAATCGCTGTCCCATTCCACCCTCAACTTCCTCCATCCACTTCACAGTGACTGTGCTGTCCTAATAGCCCTCTTTATAGAGAGGTTGAGAGGATTTTCTCCTGGAAACTCTCAGTGGTCAAAGCCACCTGTTCTTCTCGACAGAAGTTACTCCATCTTGAACTCCATTCAGTTGCAGGCTTGTCATCTAAATGCACCTTGCACTCTCAAAATTAGCTGATGGTCCCATCATACACCATAAAATTCAAGACAGGAACAGCAATCCTAAGCCATTTCCTCCAGTGTCACCATATTCAGTAGTCTGGTTTTATTTCCCACAGGTGAAAAAGGCCTCAAGCTGTCACATTAGTGTCAGGGGTGTTGATGCTAAAAGACTGGACCTCCCCACATCCTTGCCTAGAGGAAAGCTCTAGCTGGCACTGCAAATGAAGTATGCTTCTGTAGCTTTGTCATGTGGACAAAGAAAATATTTCAATTGGAAATACCCAGGAGCTGTTTAGGCAGGAAGAGGGGGATAAGCAGGGTGAAAGAAGAAAACAATCCTTTTACCTTTTTTGGGACACAGGATGGAGCTGTGAGCCTTTTCTACCAAAACTCCCTCTGGCTGTTGGAGCACAGAAAAGTAGCATTTTAATGAGCACACAGGAGAGAAACAGGATTACAAGGGGATTAGAAGTAAATACGGACAAAATCCTGGTTCAGACTGGACAGTCAGCAGGAATATCATTATTATCACACAAAAATGCAAATTACTGTCAAATATTTTCACTTCATATTAGAAACTTCATATTAGAATTAGCACACATTTTCAGCATATCTTAACTTCTGAATGTCTGTGAAACTGATGCTGTGAGATTCAGCAGAGAACTCAGAAGCAAGGACACAAAAGAGTGTTTAAAGTTTTCCATGGTATGAAGTGGATGACACCCCTCTATCTCCTACATCCATCAACCCTCACAGATGGGCCCAGCTCAGGCCCTGAGATGCTAATTACACGTTTTGAATAGCAAGGGGTAACTCCCAAAACACACACAAAATGTGGGTACTGCACAAAGCTCATTTTTAGGTTTAGGTAACACAACAGCTTGACTGACCCGAACTTGAATGAGTTTGATGATTGAGTCTTTCTGTCCTTGTTTTGGGACAAATGGTATCTCTTCACCACAGAGCTCTTTGGTGGCCACAGCCTCTGTGTGGAGGGTGATGTTCATGATCCCTGAAAATAACACACATTTAGGTACATAAAACATCTTCTGAGGAAGCACTTCCTATTAATACAACAGACATCACCTGTTGACAAATTTGATCAGAGCCCTATATGGTTCTGTACCTCCTAGCATAGACTTGAAAGTAATCAGGACCTTAGGATGAATTCAAACAAGTACTCTCTGGGTAACAAAGCAAACAGCTCCTCAATCTATGTTACCTTTTACAAAACATCCCCACCTTGGTTTCATCCCTTCCCAATTTCACCACCCCACCTCCCTGTTCTTCTCACCCAGTTGCTCAGCTGTGACACTCCACTGAAAGGTCTTGGCTTCACCAGCACACATGCAGCTGCTGTAGACACAGCCCTTGCATGGCTCCAGCTGGAAGTGTGCAAACTCCTCCAGGGTCACTTGGATCTGGAGGGGCAGCAGGGATGGCAGATGGTAATAAATAAACATCACAAACACAAAAAGGAAGCCTAACGGGTGGAAGCAGGGACAGGTAGCCTGGGAAGAACACAGAGAGATTGTTTAAGTAGCCAGGGATCAGGCTAGAAAAGCTAAAGTCCTGGTAACTTGGACAGGGATGTCAAGAACAACAAGAAAAGCTTTCATAGGTATGGTAGTGATTAAAAGAAGACTAAGGAAAATGTGGACCCTTTCCAGAAGGAAACCGAAGACCTGGTTACAAGGGACATGGAGAAGGCTGAAGCACTCAACAAGTTCTTTGCCTCTGTCTTAACCAACAAGTGTTCCAGCCATACTGCTCTAGTCACAGAAGGGAAAGGCAGGGACTAGGAGAATGAAGAACCACTTGCTGTAGGAGACAATCAAACTCAAGACCACCTCAGGAAACTGAAGGTGCACAAGTTCATCGGGCCTGATGAGATACATCCACAGCTCCTGAGGGAACTGGTGGAGGAAGTGGCTAAGCCGCTATTCATCATATCTGAGAACTCATGGCAATCTGGTGAGGTTCCCTCTGACTGGAACAGGGAAAACATAACCCTCATTTTTAAAAACAGAAATAAGGAAGGGACCTTATTCCTTAAAAAGGGAAATAAGGAAGGGACAGGCCTGAAAGGTGAGCCTGTGTAAACCTCATGAAGTTCAACAAGGCCAAGTGTGAGGTCCTGCACCTGGGTCGGGACAATCCCAAGCACAAGCCTAGGCTGAGTGGAGAATTAATTCTCAGAGCAGTTCTGAGGAGAAGGACTTGGGAGTGCTCATAGATGAGAAGCTTGACATGACCCATCAGTGTGTGCTGGCAGCCCAGAAAGTTCGACTGTGTCCTGGGCTGCATCAAAACAGGCAAGACCAACAGGTCAAGGGAGGGGATTCTCCCTCTCTGCTCTGTTGAGACCCCACCCGGAGTTCTGTGTCCAGCTCTGAGGACCTCAATGTAAGAAGGATGTGGACCTGTTGGAGCAAGTCCAGAGGAGTCCACAAACATAATCAGGGAGCTGGAGCACCTCTGCTATGGGGACAGGCTGAGAGAGTTGGGGGTGTACAGCCTGGAGAACAGAAAGCTCCAGGGAAATCTTCAAGTCTCTTTCAGTACCTAAAAGGGCTAAAAGAGAGTTTGGAGAGGGACTTTTTATGAGGGCATGCAGTGATAGGGCAAGGGGTAATGGCTTTAAATTGAAAGAGGGTAGGGTTAGACAAGATATTAGAAAGAAATTATTTACTGTGAGGGTATTGAGATACTGGAAGTACTCAAGGCCAAGGCTGGATGGGGCCTTGAGCAACCTGGTCTAGTGGAAGGTGTTCCTGCCCATGGCAAGGGAGTTGGAATGAGATGATCTTTAAGGTCCCCAAATCATCCTATGATTCTATGATCACAGGCCATGAATTTCAGCCATCTCCCGCTTTTCTCACAGAGCCTATCAGGGCTCACCTACCTTCATGCATTGCTGCAAGTTGTTGAAGACTGTGGCCTTCAAGTTGAAGGTCTCACCCTGGACCACAGAAGATGGCAATGGGAGCTCCACAAGAAATGGCTTGAAAACAACCAGACTGGAGGCTGAAGCAAATCCAAAGCCATTACGTCCTGTGCAGAACATTCCTGCTTTCCATTCTGTGGTGGTGTCAGGCACAGTGACAGTGACATTCTTGCTCCCACTGGGACTGAGGAGAAGCAGACAGCAACAGAAGCATTTAACTGAATGTTGCCGTATGCCACACCCGGTGACCTGGTCTGTGTCCTTCTCTCCAGTGTATCCCATCCCTTGAGCCCTACTGAGCTTGCAGCCCTTGTAGGGCCACAAGTAAAGCCTTGCAGAAGTTGGGACCCCTGCCTCAGAGGCTTGTTTCGACAGAACATTTTTGTCAATAGGTTTCATGGCTGCAAGATGCCATCAATCACATCAGACAGCGCTTGCCCTTTGCACATCTAAAAATGGTCAGCAATTGCATTCTTCTTGGCCTAGAGATGGAGAACCAGACACCAGAAGAGCAACAAGACCAACATCAGTAGTGCTTCGCAGAAGAGGCAGATCCTGCCATTCACTGTCCTGTGAGACAGTGACATCTTAAAGCCCAACATGAAGACAGGGCAGCCACTTGCCCTGTGCCCATATCACAGTTTTTGTTCCGTGGCTGCTATCATGGCAGACATAAAACCAGCCCTAGCTAAAGCCAGTAACTGGAGTCAAAACATTCACTTTTGCCATGAACATACAGGAAGGCAACACACACAACATAGAGACATTTTGCTGGCTCAGATCAGGTTGGCAGACAAACCCCATAGGAGATATCTGCTGCTAGGGCGTGAAGAGATAGATGTATCTGGAAGGACAGTGGAGATTAGAGAGGCCAGATGTGGGGCATCTGGCCTAAGCCTACTCCAGTCTCCAGAGAGCAGACAAGAAAATCTTGAAGTCTGAGATGAAAAATCTCCAAAAGCTCCCTCAGTAGACTCTGTGTGCATACTGACCCTTTCTCACAGCACACAATTCCCAGTCCTGTGAAGGACTTCTATGGACATCAGTTTCCCCTGAATACCAGGATACACCCTGTGAACACAGTTTGGCAAATGCCAGCCCACAGGGATACCACAGGCAGAGTGCTGGCAGTAAACCAAGCTGTTTTGCTGCACTTCACCAGCTTTCCTGTCCTCCCATGCCAGCCATTTGTCATCGATGCACAGCATTTCTGTATGATTGTCTGGTAGAGGAAAATGCATTTAATACAGACATCAGCTCCAGTAAGAAACAGCCTGACAAGTATGAGCCACATGATGTATGTCCTTAGGTGTCTTACACAGCTGCCTATGACTTAAACTCAGTTGCATCTGCTGCCACTCCCAGCCACACTAAATGACCCAGACTAAACCCCTACTGCTCAGTTTACTCACCCCACAGAATACAAATCCCATAGCCAGGTTTGGGGAAAAGGTTTGTGTACTTTCTCTTCAGCTGAAGAAACAGGTGGAAACCTAACAGGCTGATAGGTTGATGTCAGATGCTCTGCTGGAAATAACAAAGACCTAGTCACCACAGTGTCCTCAGGTCCTGGATAAGAGCAGAAGAGTTCCAGCACAGTGCAGGCTGTAGCTAATCCAGTCAGCTCTCTGAAAGCATGGCATCAGAACAGAAGGTTCTGTCCCAAATTTTAAAATATCTTGCCTCATTTCAAATGATAGAGGTGCTTTGGGCTTTATTTGCATGTATGGGCACTATGGGACAGGAACCATTCCATCACTTCAGAGATAGGACCTGGTATTCAGAGAGACCTCTAATAGTTCAGAAGCTGTGAGCCTCAGGCAGCCTCATGCTCGCACAACAGGTTTAGGGCCAGGGAACATTCTTTCTCCTCCATTTGCAATTACAGGATTGGCTCAAACCCAGGGCTGTTTTCACCTGAAAGACTAAGCATCCTATGTAAGAAGAAACAGTTGGCAAATGCTTACTATTATATGCTTTATGGGGCTGGGCAAACATCAGCATGGGCCTAGAAATAAACACTCCTATTTTCTGCAGCCTAGTTGTCAGTGATGTGGTTGGACACACGCTGGGTTTCCTGATATTGGTATTGGACATAATTTTCAAACCCATTTCCTGTGGGGAAAAAGAAAGAACTGAATCACCAGAAGTTTGTCCTCTCCCCACTGCCCTCTGCCCTGTGCCTTCCTGTCCCCTAATGCAGTGGAGACTTGGCTGTACTCTGGCTTGGCAAAGTATTCTCTTGCTTCATTTTAAGAGGGCATAATTCAGATTCTCAGCAATGGGCAAACAAGATCTTCTGAGCTAATTCATCTGGCCTGAGTCAGCCAAATTTATTCTTTTTCAAACACATGGTCATTTAGATATCATCCTTCTTAGCCTGCAGGGTGCAATTGCTCATGCTGTGGAGATTAAACAAACTATGTGAAATCCAGTTAAAGTAACAAATAATCCTTGGTATCTTGAGTACGTAACCAAAGTGTGGTAACCACACAAAAACTTTTCCAGAGTCAATATTTCAAATCACTTATTCAAATAACAAGTTACAAGGGCCTAAACTGCACCTGTTCCCTGTACTGTCTATAACAGCATCCCCAAGATATTGGTAAAGTCAGGGGGCTACACTCCCCTCAGTTCATAAATTATCTCAACCCACCAAATCAACCATTTTTACCCTGAATGCTGTAAACACATCAGGCTCATCAGAATTTTGGAACCCACATGAACGATCATCTTCAGACACTTGGTGAGGATACCTGGAGTTATAAACAGATGGGAACAACCCATAGATCTGAGAAAGCAAGAAAAAGCAAAAAATAAAATCAGCACGAATTAAACCCGCCATTCTCTTCCTGTCATACATCTGAGGCCTGTTTGAATTGCTTCTGGCTACTGTGCATGAATGCATGCCAGAAAGCCCAGGACCGCTGTCACTCTTCCCTGGCTCTCCTCTGACAGAGCCAGCACAGCCCACTGAACTGAACACAAGACAGAACAACAGAAGCTGTCTTACCGCTGGGGCCCTGAGTGATGCTCAACCTCTTTCTTAACCCCTAATCCCTACCCATGCTATGCTGAGAGTGCTGCTGATCCCTCTGGGCCATGCTTTGAGTTTCTTGGAGATAAGCTAGGTACAGATGCAGTGGCCTCCCTCCCTCTTCATGTCAGTCATTATGAGGGAAGGGAAGAAGTCAGAGCAGGCTCACTCACCGATTGGTTGCTGAGTTCTCTTCCTGGCTTAATCAAAAGGGTGCTTCGATCCACAGCCCAGACAGCACACGTAGATCCAGGACCTGCCAGCAGGTGGAGACCAACCTGTGAACCGGGAAGAGTCTCTGGCGTTGAGAAGTTCATCTCCACCTGGATGGGAAGAATGCAGGCAATACCTGAATGATATTTCTGATGCTGGCCACCCTAGCACTTCCCAAGCAGCAAAGGGACCTTCATGAAGAGAGTTTCCAAGAACTTGCCTTGAGCAGAAACCCAAGGAACCTTCCACTAACCCCCAGAAGGTATCTAAAATACATTCCACTGAAGTTCTAACAGGAAAGACAGCAGAGGGGGAACCATCAGTGTCTGCATGGAGACATTCCTGTGGAGTCAGAACACAGGGCTCTCTTTATCCAGCAAACCAGCCAGCCACGATAACACACCTCACACAGCTGTCTTCTGGAGCCCCAGATCAAAAATAAGTCTAGTCCTTATTCCCAGGTTCTTTGTGATGTTGTTCTCAGTTTCCTGAAGTTCTTCCTGTTCTTGCTTGAATCTGACTATCTATAGCAGAGAAACAGCTGTGGAGCTGTGGAGCAGCAGTAATGTCAGTCCTCAGAAGTTCATCTTTGGAGTGCAAGACACAGCCAAGAAAGCAGATTCCCGTGGATGTCAAAACAACCACAAGCTCAGCCTGTTCAGGATGGCCAGTAAAATCCATTTCTTCCATCATCACCTTTCAGGTGTCATTCCAACACCACGTACTAACAATTCTAAGTGTCTGCTGCAGCAGCAGAGCAGCCTTGAGCTCTCCTGGGAACCACGCTAATGACCTGTGCTGTGCTGGCCTTTGATCCTGCTGGGCTGCAGTTGCTATACATGCCTATGGAGACAGACAGCAATTCCCTGCCTTCTCCAAACATTGCAGAAGCCCCCACAATGCTCAGCACACACTAGCTCCGTACATCACAGTACACCTCACCATGCACAAACTGCAGTTCACATGACAGCATCCCACACAGTATCAGCCACACACAGCTACACAGCCTCTGCTTTCATTGCAGCAGACACATACACTCTCACAGATTTAGTCATAGCCTCAGACACAAATCCTACCTTATTTCTGAAACACATGGAGACACTGAAGATGGCAGAATCGGCAATGATTTTTCCATTAGGGAAGATAACATAAACAACCAGTCTCGGAGCTGGGGCATAGGTCAAGCTGAAGTTAAGAGGGATGGAGAAGAAGCCTTCAAGCACTAGATGGAGAAGAGAGGGAATAAGAGAAAGTAGATTTGGTAGTGAAAATAGACTCTGATCAGCTTTTGCCATTCTGCATGTGCTTGTTTAATTCTTTTCTTCATGATGGAGGAGATTTTTGGAGACCACCGAAACAATCAGCACATCTCTGGATCTGGCATTCAAGACTAGCATAAGACTCTTCCTGGTTCTGTTCATTGCCTCAAGGACATGAAAAGGTACTTTGGAGTTCAAGCTTGGTTCCACAAAGAGTGAGAGTGTCAGATATCTTTCAAAGTCTCCCATCACCAAACATCTCCCATTCTGTAACCAAAAAAGAGATGACCTTTGTCCCAAAGCACCTATAATTCAGGTTTGAAAAAATATGAGCTGAAGAAGTAGGCAACAGTGAGTCAACACCCATCAAAACTATAAGTTATGGCATCCTAACTACTCAGATTATTTGTAGACACAATTGCTGTGGAGGGTAAGGCTATAGTTCCATGCCACTAGCAGGAGCAGCAAAAGTAGACTTTGAAAATGAAGACAACACAGGATGAGTCTATGGGCTGGGAAATGCTGAGCATTCTTCTCTTGGTTCAAAGCAGGAGGGTAAAGCAAACAAGAAAACTGGAAAGGCATGCTGCTCTGATACAACAGAGAAGTGGTGAGCCACCTTCACACCACAAAGAGGCTTATGCCACATAAGACTGGATGCCACAGACCACTGAGTGCTTGCTGAACATGAATCTGAGGAGTGCACTTACTTCTTGGAAGCCCAACCCAAACAGTCTTCTGACCTGCATGGACTATCCCTCCTTTCCCTGTGACCTAGGGAAGAATACAGAAAGGGATAGTCACACAGTTACACAGTCTTTGAGATCACTGTGAAGCTCAAAGTAACCCTGAAATTGGAGATTAAGTGGAGGTAGGGAAAGAGATATTAGCTTTATTCACTCTTGACTAGTAAGGAGAGTTCAGGGGATGAAGAAACTCGGGGGAGGACAGGTAAGTCCAATACTTGCCTTGCACCTGTACAGAGCCTAAAAGAAAGGTTCTGCCTTCCTTGCTATTACTGCAGTCCCAGAATCAGAAGCAGGATCCAGCCCCGTGATGACTGGATGAGCTACCTGTCCTGGGCTAAGCAAAATCTATCAAATATCAGACTTGAATCTCTAAGTGATGCTGATCTTGTATTTTCAGCTGTCACCCACTAGCACTTCCCCAAAAACTCACAAAGTAGGAGAAAATGACACGCTTGGGCCCGTGTTCCAGGTCTTCCTCATAAATTCTGAAGTCCACCTGGACAGACTGCTTTTTACCACAGGGCATTGTTTCTGGCACACGGACAATAGAGAGAAAACTCCTGGTGGTGCTGTAGAATGGACGTATAAAATAAGAGGCTCTCTGGTAACGCAAATCAATTGTCCCAGGCTCTCTATCCAAATCTTGATGCAGGACAATTGCCTGGTGAGACAAAAAACCCAAACAAGTTTGTTTCCCTAGTCAGCTGCAAATCACCATAGCTGCACTTCAGTAAGATGATCTGAGCAACACCAAAGCACAGGTCTCTGTGTGGAGTTCTCAAGAGAAAGCAACTGAGACCTGGAGAATAAGCTCTCGGAGCCAAGATCCAGAACAAGCTGAGGTGTTTCAGGAACTACTGTTCTTCCCCTGCCACAAGACAGAGCCTTCCTCACTTACCTCCAGGGAGGCCAAGGTGCTGTTCCAAGCAGTCGTGTTCAGGCTGAATGAAGCTGTCCCAGAATCCCCAGTAATGTACTTCTGCTTAAATTGCTGCTCACCATAGTTTACTACAAGGAGGACTTCTTTGTCCTTCAGTGCCTTGCCTTGGTAGTCAATGACTTTAATCTGAGAACATCGTGGGGAACAAGAGAAGTGCAGAAGAGTCTGATCAGCAGACAGAATCTCCTGCTTCTCCAAGTCAGGAGGAGCATTTCCGAAAACAGTAAGATCACCCTTTGAGTCACTAATAAGATTATCAACACTGCTACTGGTCATGTTACATTATCATTTGTGCTACCACGTTCATTCACAGAATCACAGAATCATGGAATCACAGAATGGGTAAGGTTGGAGGGGACCACAGTGGGTCATCAGGTCCAACCTCCAACACTCTCCATTCCTTCACAGCAAAAGGCTGCCTGGCTGCTGAAATTCCAAATGTTTGCACTTGGACCCCACATATAGATGCCCATAGCTGCTGCTACTCATGGCTTATTTGGCAAATGGCAGTCTTGGATGTTATTCTCACATTTGACAATTCAAGAGTTTTGTCTCTGGCCCAAACCCCTGGCTGAAGGTGAGGTGAGAGAAGACAATAGGCAACAGTCACTATGAAAGCATTGTTCACATTCTCCCCTTCAAAGGACTGTAACTGTGAATTACCTTGCCCCTGTACATCTCTCCAATGTGGTAGTAAGAATTCACATCATCAAACAAGGCCATCCCGCCAATCCTGGAGATGAGCAATTTGTGGGAAGCATTGACTTGTATCTCTGAATGAAAGCAGCAAAACAGAAACATAAGAGAAGGAGCAAGAAAGCCGAGCACCCCTCAGCCATTTCCCTGCAGGGTGACCCACTTGTAGTATGAATGGACATGTTAAGCTGCACACACACTTCTTATCATGATGGTGATCTGCCCATGACTCTGGAAATCTAGTCTTCCTCCCACTTAACTTCAAGCCCTTAGAGAGCATCATGACCTGAAACTGCAGGCACTCAGAGTGAGTGTGTCATCCCATCAGGAATTGCTGGCTCTGTATCTGTGAGGTTTGATAGCAGGCCCCAATGGGCCCAGAAAGCTCAGATCTCTTGCTAGTCTGAAAGTCCCCAAAAGTGCTTTTGGTAAAATTAGTGCAACTTTCCAGCCACCAGAAAGGTTTCCAGAGTTACCTGTGGCATCCTCCACCAGCGAGGCCTCTGCAACTATGCTGTCCTGATAGTACCGAAAGTCTTGACTGAAGGAGGACAGGCTCACATTTGTGAAGAAGCAACCTGCCTCATCTGTCTGAAAGTTCAGAAAGAGGAAACAAGGCTAGAAATTATCAAAATGGTTCAGAAGCAGCAGTGCAAAACCTCTGCTCTCAAGGAGCTGCCTTTTGGCCCAACAGTCCAGGATGTGGGGCAGGCACATGATGCAAGCCCACTCAGTCATCAGGCACAGTTACTGAGATGCAGCACAGTAGAACATTGACCAAGCAGCTAAATAAATTGGGTAACATCACTATTACTTCAGTTAAAGATTTCAGCAGCCTTGCCTTAGTAGCACAAAGGTCTCTGAATACATCTCATCTCTTCCTGAGCATCTCACCTGGTTGTTGAATTTGTGGCAGAGGTTGGGTTTTGAAGCACTGGGCAGGAACGGGGCTATCTTCTGACAAAGGCTCACATGAACTATTCCCTGGATGCTTTTTCCATGGGTATATCTGTTTGGGGGAGCAGGGAAAGCAAGAGACAGTCACACACAGTGGGAGAACACAGGGCTTGCTTTGCATAGCCCCAGAGACCACTTACTCACAGATATTCACAATACAGCTCAAGAGTGGCAGCCATGTAACAGGCCCAGGAGTCCTGACCCAGTAAAGCAGGGTCAGAGTAGGGCACTGCAGCGATGGGAGATCAAGGGCTCTGTGATATAATTAGTGCTAAAATAATCTATTCTGGGAAACCAGAGTGTTGTAGTTGCTGACTCAGCACGGAGCTCTGCACCATACATCAGCAACACCTGCAATAACCCCAGGATATGCTGAAGGCATGCATCATCTTACAAGCAGAAACGTGGGTGATTAGGCAAGTGCCTTTCATTAAGAAAGCACCTTTACATGAGGCTAGCTCAGTGTTGTCCTTGGACTGTGGGGCAATTCGTTTTTGAATCTCTCTAGTTTCCACTAGAGCATAATCTGGAAAAGCTTCCCTTCATTTCCCATGAGTCTGTTCTGCAGATGAACACCAAGTATCTACCATGCATCTGCAAAAAACCCCAAAAAATGGCTGCTTGTCAAAGGGTAGGTTGTTCCCCCAGGTTTTGTGTGTAGAGATTTGTGGAATTTTTTTACAAAAGAGGCATTAGAGTATCACAATAATAGTTATAGGAATGTTTTGTGTTGCATCAGGGTGCAAACAGTGACCATGGAAGATTCTGGCCTCCTGTAACTGAAGTGCTCATCAGGCCAGAAATTAACACAGGGACACCCCTCCAGTCAGAGTCCTCACCTGCCACATACCCGGAGCGGGAAGTTTGTATCTAGGGCATAAATCTGATTTGGTGCCTGAAAGATCACTTCAAATTTTGGCAGCACTGGAAGGAAAAAACAGAGAACTGTAGGAAACACAGGTCAGGGACAGCCTTCATGGAGAATTAACATGACAGACTATGGAAGAATGAGAGACAGGAAATGGAGAAGGAAGGTGGCGAGAAACAGAGAGGGAATATTTCTGTTGTGTCTTTAACAGATTTGTGTATAGGCTCTGGTTGATGCTCCTTTCCAAAGTAAAACCAAACATGACCAAGAACCTGCACTTCTGACAGCTATTTGCACTGAAAGAAAACTAGTCTCCCAACACAGTTGATTAGAGAATGAAAGTAAAGTTAGATGGCACTGGACTTCATACTCTCTGGCAAAGCCCATCCTAAATTACCTTGTTTTGTCTAAGATCTGCAGGAATCAGCTGTGTCAAAGGTCTGGGGTCATGCACAACACTCCTTCCACACAGTGATCCAAGGTCACAAAGTGGTCTCTCTCCTGAGCCTCAGCTCAACTCTTTTCTATGACAGATGCTACTATTTTTCCCATTTGCTCCCAGGATCGTTATCGAGGAATAAACACTCAGCTTCCTAGATCAAGAGTACAAGGACCCCCTGCAGCTCAGACAAATCCTCCCATTGCTCATACCATACTCCTTAACGGAGAAGCTGCCATATGCTTTCACGCTGGTTACGTTGATGACGTATGTTCCCAGCAGAGGCTCATCACTCAACTGGAAAGACAGATCTGCAATGCCATCTTGAGGGACCACATTCAGCCACTGCTCTATCTGGTTGTTCTTTGGGTCCTACAGCCACCAGAAAGAGAGAAACAGTTGTTCCCACATCTCACTGGTCCACATCCCAGAGAAATCAAGCTTTAGGATTTCAGTCCTGTAGACTACCAGGTTCTATAGCTAAGGAATAAGGTTTGGTATAGACTAATCATCAAATTTTGAAGATACTCTAATGCCTAGGTTCTGTTCCCAGTATTTGAGTCTCCTTCTACATTTATTTAAATTCTGATCTTAAGGAAAGATTTTTCACAGTTCTAACTTTCTTACATAAACATCTAAGTTATCTGTCTATACTCTATACTGCAAGTCTAGAACAACTGAGCTTTCTACTGAAGTAACTGGGAACATAACCTCAAATAAGTGCAGAAAAAAGAAGCTGAAGGAGTATGTTAATTTAAGAATTTAATGTCTAACAACAAAAAAAGGTCTACTATTCCACTCAGAGGTCTGCAAAATCTACCAGAAACTGAATATGAATAGCACAGTGAAATGACTGTCATCATCACTACTCTAATACTAGATTTCAGCACCACTCACCTGGAGAAACAAAGAAATCTGGGGAGGAAAAAAAAAAAAACCAACATTAGAAGACAGAGATACATGCCAGCATCACACACAAGGCATGTCAGATGCAGAGCCCTCTCCGAAGGATGTACAACTAGTGATTTGGAAACACAGAGCCCTGACAACAATACAAAGTAAAACAAATGACACCAAAAAGGAGAAATACCAGGTGGGTTCATTACAGTAAGGTCTGAAGAAAAGGAAAGGAAAAACCAATCTGGAGACCACCCAGCACTTGCTAATGACTTCCTGGCAGAAAAACTCAAGAAAAGTCACTACCCAAACAGACCTAGCTCTGGTTCACCTGCAGTCTCAAGGGAGTTACAGAGGTATAGGATCACAGAGTTTGGAAGGAAACTCTAGAGGTCCTCTAGTCCAACACCCTGCTGAAGCACATCTTCATGCTCATAGCTTTCTCCAGCTGGGTTCTGCACATCTCCAATGCTGAAAATACCTTCTCTGGACACGTTTCCATATCGTTGCAATGCAAAAGCTTGTCCTAACGTCTAGTCAGCATTTCCCACGTTCCAGCTTGTAAAGGCCAGATTAAGAGCATCCTTCCCCACAAGAAGGAAAACCTGACTTACAAACTATTCCCTCCCCACGTGACACCACCACATCAGGAATCAGTATGTCACATGCTTGTGCTTGCATGACTGTTCTACCAAGATGAGCAAGAGACATGTACACCTCTGCTATCGTCCTGAGTTACCAGCTTTTATTTGAGTTACTGTTCCCCTCTGGACACTCATCAAGCCTGGCCCAGGGATGAATGTGGAAGAGCTGGAGCTCTAGCAGACGAGCAGGGTAGAAAGGATGTAGAATCCATGCATGGTACAAGGCAGCCTTTTCCACAGCGCCCCAGGACTGGCTTACCGAATCGTTGAGTGCAATGAATTCCTCATCCAGAGTTACAATGCGAAATTTCACTGAAGGCAAGGAAATCAGGGAATATATTTATCAGATCTCAGTTCTTCCCTACAGAGCTCTGCTCCATCTGTTTCCCCAGTTCCTGTCTCCATTCTACACACATTCGTGGTAACATGTGACACGAACATTCCCACATGTAAGATATCATGGACACGGTTATCATTATCCTACTGCCTTCTGCAACTTCAGTTGCAGATGAACAGTCATCATAAGTTGGACATTAGAGCCACTGAAAACATCACTCAGCAAGAGACATTCTCTCAAAGCCTTCTGCTATGACTGTTCATGCATTTCAGGTAATTGCATGCTTTCCACATGCTGTAACCAGCAGAAAGCTTAGGGCCCACAGTTCCTCCCATTTGCACCTCACCTGTCTGCCCTGGCTGATAGATGGGCTTGTCTGTTTGGATGATGGTGCCACTCCTGGTCTTGCAGATCAGGACCTTTTTCTTCTCCTCAATATTGACCCCTTCACCTGTGATGGTCAGTTTGACAGTGGCAATTTCCTCAGTGCCATCAGCTGGAGGTGCAACCTATACGGACAGAGAGAAGAGCACACAGGCCCTGAGTAACCTTCTGGGGGCCCTGAGTAGAAACTGAGAGTAAAGTGGAAGAACTAACCAGTTCCCTCCAGCTGTCCCAGGACAGTCCTTCCAATTTCTGGATCCAAATCACATCCAGATCTCACTCAGTCCTACGTGACAGCAGGAGGACCTGCATGTCATGGAATCTGTCCTTTTTTCCCCACTGGTGACAAGCAGGTGCCTGACACCTCTGAGTCTTCAGATTTCTCAGCAAGATGGACGGATGACAGAAAGGTAGGAGACGGTAACACAGAATCAAAAGAGAAAGATCTAGGTGTAGCACAGCCTCAAATATTAGGCCTTCAGAACTACCCAGCATGCATAAGTAAGAAATCCAGATTAGGAAACAAAACTAGAGAGTCTTCCTGACTCCGGCAGCCAAAGACTCCAGCAGCCTCAGCACAGAATATACAGTATAATAGAAAGGATACTTCTTAGACATGTCTACCTTATCCTAGATCTCAACAATAAATAACATCTAAGATGTTGTTTAAAAACAACAAGCACATCCATTTCCATTCAACTACAGTGTTGTCCTTGGACTGAGCTCAGTAGAGCTCTTCAGTAGCTCCCAAGAGCCTGACGTCAGGTACTACAGAAATTGCAGTATGTCATGCAAAACACCATTTCCCCAAGCTTTAGCTCTAGACCTGCACAAGTCCTTCAGAGAAGAGCTAAAGCTGCTTCACCTGTTCTGTAATGGAAGAGAAGGAAACAGGTAAGTTCTTCTTATGTATCCAGAACTGTGATAGAGTTTAACAAATGTAAATTCCATTTAAAAATTAGATTCAGAAAGGAAATTCAGTGCTAACCAACAGATACTGTGCTGGGCTATGCATCTCTAGACACCACCCACTCCTCTTCCTAACCGGCTCACACCAAGACAAAGTAGACCCTATCCATATCACCCCTGCTGACACAAGTAATTTACTGAAGGGAAAATCAGTGATGGCATTTGCCTAGGGTGGCTCACCCAGAACTTAGTGCACAGGAAAGTCTTCTTCTTCTGGATGGTTTCTTGCATTAAGAGCTCACGTCCTGCAGAGTGCTCCAAGACCAGGTTCACTTGAAGCTTTGCTTCATGACAGGTGATATGGAGACAGGCAACTTGGGTGGACGGGTAGCGGAGAGCTGCAGGGATCACCACCAGGTAATGTCTGGGTCAGGGGATGACATCAGAGATAGCATCAGTTTGAAGGCTCAAGAGACGCAAAGAATCTTCCCTGCTGTGGCCCACTACTGCAGAATTCCTCATCAGTGTGCCACGGTTGCAGTCAATATTCAGGAGCAACAGTGAACACAGCAAAGTGATTGCATCACTAAAACTTAAGAAACAGTTTCTGCTTTCACAGAATATTCTGAGTTGGAAGGGACCCACAAAGATCATCAAGTCCAACCCTTAACTGAATGGCCCATACAGGAATCAAACCCACAACCTTGGTGTTATCAGCACCATGCTCTAACCAGTCCAGCTAATCTCAGGGTTGATTAGTTTAAGTATAGCCCTATAACCTTTTTCAAACCTCTTACTCCAGTAATGTCCTGAACTCCCAAAAAGCATCCCATGCAGTCTTTAGAAGTCCCTGGGCCTACAGTCTGACTTGGAAGCGCCCCAAAAAGCTGGCTTGTATTGACATGCAGGAGTCAATCTAAAGCATGAGAGGCAAGGGAAATGACTCAGCTACTCTTTGGCGTGATCTGATAGAGCAAGAAGCACAAGAGCTGATGGTATGGGATGTGGTACGTCTATCTAGACTGATGGCTTCATGAAAGAGACTGAAACAGGAGTTCAGCATCACTCACAGTTGGTGAAAAGCAGCTGCAGCATGGAACAGAAGGCTCAGGAGGATGGCTATCCTCATCCTGGGGACTCTTGCTGCCCAATGGCTCTCTTCCTGTGAAATAACTGAGGATAATTTGGGGGGGAGGGGGTGTAATTTCTTCTAGGACAGCCTAAATGAAGAGCTGGGATGGGGGGAGGAGCCAGCCTCTCCCCACCTCTCCCCCTCTCCTGGGATTACACACAGGCAGTGGTAAGTGATAAGGTGCACTGTGCCAAGTGCCCCATAGCCAATAGCAGCCACTTTGGCTCTCATCCACAAGTTCAGAACATCCCCTCCTGCAAGGTTGCCATGGAGGCACCTGACCAAATGGACTTCTCAGGGTAAAAAAAACAGAACTTTGCTGATCAGTGACCCAGGCCAGGTCCTGATCACTTGTCACCTGCATCCCTTTGTTTCAGCTGAAGATGGATTGCTGCTGTGCCACTTGCAGCAAGAGCTCACCCTGCACACAGCGGGAAGTGTTGTCATTTAGGACAGAGCTCAGTAGCTCCAGAACAGATTATGGGGATGTGGATCTCCTTAGGCTGTTTGGCATGAGAATGGCAGCAAATCCTTTCATGTGTGTAAGGAAGCACTGTAGCAACACTACCACCAGCCAGCAACCACTAACGAGCTAATGATTTTGTCTTTTCCTTCCCTTCATACAATGAAGAAAATGGAAATAAATACTGGCACACAGAGGTCTCCTCCAGTGCCCTGAAACACCCATTAGTCATGGCACCATCTGCAAGAAGAGGTCCTCAGGAACTGCCTCCAGTTCTTCATTGTTCATGTCTGCGTTTGAAAGGTCTGGGGTACACAGCCTTTTGGTTCTGTTTTTTAACCTGAGGGTCAGCTTAAACTCACGAATTAAATATATGGGACACTTTCTAGCACTGATGGCAACCTGTACAGAGCACAGACAGTTGGGCTGTTTAACCAGCCTGGCCTCCAGAAAAGCATGGTCACCATGTAAAATGCCTGTTGTGAGCAGTACGCAGATTGCATTATCTTACAAACTGCATCTGAGACTTGTGAGAAAGTGTTAGTTAGCACAGGCTGAAATGTACCAGGGACTGTCCTAATAATACAGACAGCTACAGTTTCCTGCATGGAAATACTTCCCACTGCTGTTTAATAGCACTGATGCAACCCAAGATTTCCACATCTGAGTCCCAAGATGGTGTTACTCTAGCTGTCAGGATCTCTTTGTCTGGCAAAACCAGATTACAGGATGAACAGAAATTTTCAGCTAGCTTGGGATCCCTGTTTCCAATGTTCTCCATACTCTTTTTCCAGATGGGATTGGGAAGACTGACCTCTGTTTTACCTCTGTCACCATGCCAGCAGAGGAGCCATTAGTGCTAGCTAGTATTGCCTTTGTCTCAAGTGAATATTTCACTGCTTACCTCAAACCCACAACCGGCCAGAGGCCAGATATCCCAACTGATTATAGAAATCAGCTTTGGGTTGATCTAAATCAGTCCTAGGTTCCTAGACAAGGAAGACTAGACAATTTTATTTTGATAAACACATTCTCCCTATTCTTGTTTCTTTGTGTCTTTCACAAAGAGGTCACATTACGGAGAACGACAATCACAGAGACAGAGAACCACAGAATCACAGAATGGGTAAGGTTGGAAAGGATCACAAGTGGGGTCATCCAGTCCAACCTCTCTGCTCATGCAGGGTCTTCAAGAGCACATTGCACAGGATTTCATCCAGACAGTTCTCACATAACTCCAATGAGGGAGAATCCACAGCCTTTCTGGGTAATCTGTTCCAGTGTGTGGTCACCCACATGGTAAAGAAGTTTTTCCTTTGTCTTCAGGTGGAACTTCCTGTGCATCAGTTTCTGTCCATTGCCTCTTGTCCTATTGCCCAGCACCACTGAAAGGAGCCTGACAGGCAAACTTACAGATTATTTGTCTAAAAAACAATTTTCCTACAGAAAGCATGAGCCAGATCTATCAGTAATCATAGCCAGAGAGTTCCAGATTCTGGAAGACTTCTGATAGGAGCTGCACCCACTGAGGTCAGCACTGGGAAGATCTCTCTGACCCTGTCCCACCATGCTCCTCCTACTGTGTTTGCTCAGGTGCGCTCTCTGTTCCTTGTTTAGCTTTGGCAGACCTGGCTTTTGGTCACAGGAACATACATTTGAAGGATCTGCATCAAAGGCAGTGACTGCCAGCTGCACAGGTGTCACAAACCCAGACAAAGTCTATGCAATAGAGAAAGCAAAGCAAGGTTGTGCAGAGTTTCTAGTTCTTCAGTTTCTTTCTCTAAGTGGACTCCAAGAAGGCCTTTGTGTAGAAGTGCTGAGCCAAGAGACCACGGGGAGTAAGGGATCTATCCCTCCTGAGAGCACTGTCAGCTGCAGCAAAGGACATAGTGCATACTGACAATGTAAAACCACATAGGTACCTTTTCTCCACAGATAACTTGAATCAAAATTTGAAAAGGAAGAATAGAAGACTTAGTAAAGGTCAAACCTGTGATCAATGGATGACTGTCCATGGTTCAGAGTGAGAATGGGGACCTTGGAAATCACTCTAGTGTTTTAATATCTTTGAAGAAAACAAAAGGCAGTAGTATCAGTGATCTGTCTGAGAGGAGTACCAGAGAAGCACTGATGTCTGCAGAGCACTTCAACAGGAGACTGTGGAGAGAGGAGAAAGCCATCACTTTCTTTGAAGAATCACATCTGTTAGAGAGCCTGTAGTGCAGAATAATTCATCAAAGCAACTGAATCATTCTTCATTCTCTTCTAGACACTTGTCACCAAATTCATACAAGCCTCAGACCTCCTCCATTGTTGCCTTCTTTCCAATCACAAACTTCATGCTACTAATCACTGACATTTCCAGTTTTGCTCTTGCACACACATGCACACACTCTGTAACTACTGTGTCAGCATTTTCAAAGACAATAAGATTCGACATCCTTGTGTTTTGATAGTAAAGTATACCTTTGCAGTAAGGATATTTCATAGTCCTCGCAGGGTTCATAAAAATCTGCAAGGCCATAATGTTTCTGTAACCTGACTGGCATCTATAACATAATGGAATTCCTTTAAAGAATCTTTCCATAATGGCAAAGTAGACTGCTACACCCCCTTTCTGCTGCTTTGACAGCAGATTTGTCCACTGCACCAAAACCAAGCAAGGAATTAAGAACACACCTGGACAAACACAGCAGAAGGAGCAGGAACTGACTGGGTCAGAAAGCTTGGAGGCAACATAGTGTAAACTGTTCTATGCCTCTCTCAATGCTTGGCTCCTATACCAAGATCATTCAAAGAGCTGCAAATCTCATTAATTTTTTGCCCAGAATTCTAATGCAAGCTTTTAGGTGGTAGGATCTAATTTTTTTAGTTGGAATTGAGCTTTGGAAAATTATGAAACAAGGACCACTGGAGTTTGGAAACCATAACAAGAAGGTGCTCAAGCCATGGGCGAGCTGTGGATCTCTCTTCAAAGAAGAGGTGTGAACCCTGAAACCTGTACTTTTGCATAGTTTTCACAAAAGGGCACAAGTAACTCTTTTTCCTCTAGTCTTTCCTGAGGTCTTTACGTACAACTTGAGTGTCGTATTTAGAAACTAGACTGTAACAACAATTCCACAACATGACTGATCATCCTGCTGGTCATCATCAGTGCCAGCAACAGGTGAACAAAGAACCAGGCTACACAAACAGGGAAGGTTACAATGAAGGAGAAAGGTGTAGACAGATAGGATACAAATCCCTAAGAAGTCAAGCTTTTTAAATTTTTGTTGTTTATTTAACAGCCTGGCTTTAAAAGAAGACTTTTTAAAAGTCAGTTTGAGGTGATAACAGACATATGCTGAGTTCTGAATATCCTTTTAGAATACAGTCAAGTAATTACAGTAAAAAAGTTAATAAAATCCTACATGTGTCCTACAGTGTTTTAAAGATAGACTATTCAGCAAGTATAAGTCAGTAGTGAATGTCCAGAAAATGCTTTATAAACGTGTT
This sequence comes from Cephalopterus ornatus, assembly GCA_013396775.1. Lineage (NCBI taxonomy): Eukaryota > Metazoa > Chordata > Aves > Passeriformes > Cotingidae > Cephalopterus > Cephalopterus ornatus. The sequence continues at coordinate 30,890 of VZRE01008661.1, read as the reverse complement.
CAGCCAGGTTTTAACAAGAGAAATCTGTTCGTGCCTCCACAGAATATTTCCTTTTTTTTCTATTTATTCACCTGGTTCAAAGTACTGACTAGCTTATTCAAACTGAAAAAACCTTTAGGGACTGCAAAAGCATGGAAATTGCTTTTGCCCTCTATATCTGCAAATAGGAACTAGTTGTGAGGAGCTAAGCTCTATGATTTCTGAAACACTGAGGAACACATTGACCAGAAAAAGAGAAAAAAAATCAATCAGTTAATTATTTTTTGAGAGATAAATCTTGCCTTGTTTAAATTGAATCCATGTAAATGTCAAATATGTTTACACAGGCTTACTTTCAGTGAATCCAAAACATCTAAGGTAGCTTTATTTAATGACAAATTTTAAGTGCTGAGGGCTTTGTGCAGTAATTGAAATCTAGATTCCATTAAGCTATACAGGAATGAATTGTGAAATGAAAAACCTGATATTTATCTCATTATATTCTTGTCATGAAAAACTGTTAAAAGTGCAGACTCTAAAACATTAACCTAGCAGGGTTGATCAAATGTGCACAGCCATAGCACACACCTCTGGATAACAAAAATAGGTTTAAAAGGCAACGTTGACAATATTTGCTCAGTGTATACAGGTTACCAGCTCAAAAGAAGATGAAATTGAAATTGGCTTCTTATTTTTCATCCAAGTGTATTTAAGCAAATAATTCATAGCACTTCAATTGTCATCAATTGACCTTGGAGACATTGGAGTGGTGACACTTTGACTCTTTTCCCAGCACACTCCTGTCCATTCATCAGCTCAGCTCCTTCTACAATTCAACACAGTCCTTCCAGCTTTCCTCCCCTGTCCTGCTGCCTCACTGCCTGTCACAGCTGCTGTTGCAGAGATCATCCCCTGCCCTGGGGAGCAGCAGGCTCTGCCCTGCAGCACCATGCGGAGCACTCATCCAGCTGGGAGCTGCCCTTAGCTGCAGGCTCACTGTCACCTTTGTGAACGCCCTACAGCAGCAGCCTCCAACAGGGAGAAAGAGGCTTGGGAGCAAACAGGGACAAAGAAAGAAGGCATTGGGAAGATAAACCAGCCAGAGGACACAGGTAGCAGCCTGGCTGTAGTTCTTCCACTGCTTCAGCAGAGCAATGCAAACCAGATAATGTCTTTCTCATTCTTTCCTCCCCTTTCTGCACCTCTCTTACATCCCCAGCCTGCTTCAGTCTGAGCCTCACCTGATTACTGAAGCACAGGAAAAACCTGAACTCTGCTGTCAGCAACAAGGTCTCCAGCACAGAACATGGTGTGAGCCGCTAGTAAAGGGCTGGACACAGAGTAAGAAGAGGACAGGGATGGACAAAGAGAACTTCAGACCTAGGACAAAAAGAGGAGGAAATCAGAGTCTAATCAAACAGATCTAACCCTATTCCATCCTAGAGTCCTTCCCCAGCCCACCAAGACATGCCTTCCTCAGTCACGCCCTCTAATTCCAAGGTGTTCCTGCACTCAACAGGACACAGTGTCCTTTACTTAGTAAGCCACTTTCCATACTTCCAACATCCTTCTTGAGGTCAAGGAGTTTCTGATCATCCACAACAAGCCTGTCATTCCCATCACCTGGAAAAGAAATGCAGCATGTGCTGAGCTGAAAACTCCCCTCTCTGAAAATCTTTCTAGTCCCTTCATCCTCTATTAATGCCATGAAAGATACAGTGAGATCAGACAGCAAGAAGTGAGGCAGCAGAGAAAAACACCTGGGGATATTTAAAAGATAAGTTCAAAAGTCACAGCTAGTTACTAAGCCTGGTAGAAAAGGAGAACCAAGAGCAGGAAGGGGTGGAGGGATTCTGTGAAATAAGACAGTTGACTATATCCAGTGATCTTCTCCAGGCCTGTCTGAGCTAAGCACAGACCACAGAAGCTGCATTTAAGACCAGTTTTGCCATTACCTGCAGCATCCTGGCTTCAGCCACCACTGCCCTGCTCCGACACACAGAAGTTCTCCACACACTTATGACCACAGTGTGCTCACAAGGAAGAAGAGGTCCACAGGGTCAGTATCATAATCCATCCAGACCTCCTGCTCCTGGGCACAGGCCAGCACCCAATACAGGCCCCTGGCTTTGAGACAACTCCTGGCGGGGCTCTACTATGGCTGCAGACCATAAATAGCTGTTCTGGTAGTATGGACCTGTTGTCCCAAAGTCGTACATAGGATCCTTATTTGCAAACTCCTCCTGAAAAGAAAATAGAGGAAAAGAAATACAGACATACTTGCAGCTATTCAGAGAGACCTCTGTGGTTTCAGGTGTAATGTGCATACCTCAGCCCTTTGTTGCGTATCACAGCACTTATGATGCTGCAGAGGTTGCCTTTTGGTTTAAGTGGCAGTCCTCTGCTGAGGCGGATGTAAATCAGTTGCTGTCAAAAGACACCAGAGCACCACAAGACTCCAGTACAATACAGATCCCAGAGCAGTTAGATCATACTACTAAGCATATAAAAATCTGACTTATTAAGAGTGAGATTCACCTTGGCCATGTTTAAGCATATTTATCTATTCATCTTTAGGTTCCAGTCAGGGGGGAGAGACACACGAGACCATCTAGGGCAAGATGACTCAACTCTGAAGATCACCTTCCAGATCCACAACTGGCTTCTTGTCCAAACCTTGGACCTGCCTCCTCAGGTGTCAAAGGGACCCAGCAAGGTTTGTGGGCTCCAGCATTAGCATTTGGGAATACAGAGGAAGTAGCCCAGGAAAGTGGATAGACCCAGGCAACAAATGCTTGGGGACATGCCCAGCACATGGTAAGAGGAACAGGCACTAAGCACCACATGTCTCAGGGGGAAGGAGCCCTGCTGTTATCTCTTAATTTCAGTCAGAATCAGCCCTCAGGTGCTCCCAGTGATATCGGGGTTGTTTCTCTGTTATCCAGTAAGAATGCCATGGAAACAAGGTCTCCACTGAGTACCACACCTGTGTCACTTTTCTGCCTAGGCCACCTCCTTCATCACCACTGTGCCTGTGAGCAGTGAGGCCTGGCATGAGACAGGCACTGGGGAGCCAGGTGAGAGGACAAGAAGCCTTTCCAAAGGGTATCAGTCACACTACAGTTCTTGGCCTTCTGTGACACTGTGGCAGTGAATGGCTATCCCTTGTAGGGAAAAAACAGTGGCAATGGAATGAGAGGAGGAGGAGGAGACTTTCACTACCTCTCTCCTCTATTTCTATCTTACAAAGAACAAGAAAGGGAGGGTGAAAGTGAAGGGAGAAAATTGTATCTACTCAAGTAGTTCTATCAAAGGTTCTCAGCACAAGTCTGCTAGTGGCTTTTCAAAACCCTTGCTACACCGCCCACAAAGGTCATACTAAATCAAAAAAATGCCCAGCTTCTCCCTCCTTTAGCCCTTTTGGCTCCATTATCCCCGGAAAAAAAAACCCACCTGCTCCTTCTGGTTCCCGTATCACATTATAACAAACTACCTATACCCATTGGGCACTTATCGTATCCTCAACCTCCTAATCAAAGGATAAGACATGATCACTCAAACAAAGCTGCTAGCCTCCTTCCCTGCCTCCTTCAAGTGGTATTCCATGTGCCTTTGCTACTCTTTTGTCCATGACACCTTTCATCCAAAGTCTCTTCAAAGCTATAAAGTACTCAAGGCAGGAAAAATTCCTGAATCTTACCACGTAGGTGTTCTCAGCGTACCAAACTCTAACACTCACCAGCCCAAACTCAGTAAAACAGCTCCTGTGCTGTGGTTGTTGTTCCCAGTGAGCCTGAAGTAGCACAGAATCACAGCTACTTATGCAAGCTCGTTTCACAGCTCGTTTATGCAAGATTTAACAGACAGCTCAGAGGTACTGCTTGCCTCGTCTAGGACACCACAATGTCCTGGGATCTTTCCCAGATACCTTGATTTGAGGGAAATCAGATTTGTCACCGGGAAATCAATTCGATCTGACCTTACAGCTCCAGTTTTTCAAGTATGTCAGTTTGATCCCGGTGAAGCCAGGGCACAGTTCGCATTTTCGTGAGTAACTGTTACGCCCTGCATGGGGCATGTGAGATAGACAGAAGTCTTTTCAGATGCTAATCGCCCCCACAAAGCAAGATAACGGGAAGAAAAGAGTAAACAATATGTAGTTCAGCAGCTGGACAAACCGCTCTTTTAGCCAGAGGAAAGCACTTACTGGAATGAGGCTGTTCAGAGGGGAGGCTGCAAAAAATTTGCAGAGAGTTGAGAGAGAACAATGGAAGCAATTCTCCACTGCTCAGAGCGAGCTTTTTCTCAAGATGATCTATATATTTAAATTTTGAAGGTCTACTGCTTCCTGAGATCAAAATAGTAAAAGTAAAATTCTGTTTTACTGATGCATGTGTGTTATTTCCCACTCATCTGCATGATGGTGTTACAGTAGCCTGGAAGCTCCAGGATTCCGACTTAATTTGTTTGTGTCCCTCGTTTTACATTCTGAATGTATGTTTATGCCTAGACCCATGATTGATTAATTTTTTAAGTCTTCTTGCATGTTTCCACAGCACTGTAACCTGCAATTTTCCAGTCACAAATGTTTGCAAATCAAGATGTTGTTAGAGTTAATAACAAGGAAGCTTCTCTTTCAACACACTTTACCCACAGCTAAAGAAGCAAGGAACATAAATTTCAGAAATAAGCTCATTTCTATGTATTGATAAGCCCATACCAGCATGTTCTGCTTTTTCCTGTCCTTACATATAAGTAGGGTGATTTCTCGAAATGTCCCAAGCACTATGGGAAGAGTTCAAGCTCTGAGCCCCACTGCAAGGCTGTCAGACACAGTCTCCACCAGCTGTTGTATGGATACACTCACTTGAAGAAAGAAACACGTGATCGTATGATTGCTCTCATTTAGAAAGAATTATTTCCCCTTCCCGGGTGTTTGAGAACACCTGCTGAACTGACATTATCTGTTTGTCCTTCTTCTTGTAAGCAAGCCTATACGGAAAAATGCTTCAGCTCACTTACTAATTTATGACATAACATGCTGTCTGGCCTGCAAATCTTATCCCAGGTGAAGAAGCAGAGTTGTCTGCCTGCTATTCACAGACAAAACCTGCTACTGAAGAGCTCTATAGTGTACATGTCAGCTCTGCCAACCTTACTTCTGTGGGCAATGAATGACCATCTTCCTGCATGGGCTGCCAAACCCATGGAAAAAATAGCTGCCATGCTAAGTTATGTCTCCACATTAGCTACTTATCTCTCTGCAAGTGCACAGAGCCACTGCACAAGTAAAATGGCCTCAGTGCAGCCCATGGCTTCTGGTCCTGATACACACTTCGGAGTTCAGAAGGTGCAGCTCATAAAGCACATGGTGCTGCTGGTCTGAAGGCATCTCTAAAGGACAGCAGTTATTCTTTGGAGGTCCCGGCACTCAGCACAGCATGTTCCACACCCTCCCATCCCTTCCTGTAGCATACCCAAAAGTCTCTTCTTCCTCTCCTCCTTTGATCTAAAAATCCAAGGATTACCTTGTTTAGAGGGTGTTTAGCTTCACAATAGAGAAAAGTTTGGCTAAACCCTTAGTTCCACGGGTATTATGTATCAGCTTGGGGCACTGCTATTGCAGTTATGCCTCTGACTCAGATAGGGGGCACAGGGCTGCCATTCTACTGAACATCCCTGGGTGTTTCCTGGACCTGTACAACCGGAGATGGTGCCTGATCAGGCACGAAGCCTGCTAGGAAGGTTTCCTCTATCAAAAAGAAAAGAAAAGCACTGTGAATGTGAACCCGCAGGACAAGTTTGTGTATGTTCTACTCTGTGCCACACAGCCACAAAGTTTCTAATCTAATTATCTAGCACCTAGGATGTACTAGATGTACCGTGGGGATGTTCACCTGGTACCCAAGTGGAGCTTGGACACCACACTTCTAAACCTGCACCCCAAAACAGAAGAATCCTTTTTCAATGCTCCAGACAAGTAAACTTCAACCGCTCCCTGCTGCCCCTTAGAGGTCTGTGCATTCTGTTGTGGGGATTACTAAAGGTCACTAAAACACAGGCCTGCTGTTAGTGCACATGAATTTTTGCAATATAGAATTCTGCATTCTAAATGTAAACTTGCAGAAAGACAAAACCTTTTTTTTTTAAAAGAAAAAAAGCTTACAAACAGTTCTAGGAGACTTTCTCTTCACTTTTCAACTACTCCTCCCTGATTCTCTCACCCAAACAAAAAGATGCTCTGAAAATGGTTGTAGTCCCTCTTCACTGGCACCTTGGTACCATAGTGTGTGTCCAGTGTGTCTCCTGGAATCTTGTAAAATACCTAGAATATCTGTCCAGTTTAAATGATCTCCTTTGTTTCAATTTGTGTACATGGACATGTCGCTAGGACTCCTAGGATGTTAGAGCTGCCCTGAAGCCACATTCCACAATGTAATTTATTTTAACATGCAGCCAGCTCTCGCAGAGCTGCTTGAGGATTTCCAGTTTGAAGTGAGTCAGGACAGTGAGCAGCACATAGAAGTCAGAAAGGCCAGAGAGGGCAAGATAAAAATTATACCTATTTACAATAGATTTGGCTTTTGCTTGCCTTGATGTGATTTTGCCTTCATAAAAGAGAAGGAATTTCAAGAAAGGGAAGCAGAATCACAACCTAGAAACTATAGGGAAATTGTTAAGATCAAGGCAGAAGAAAAATGTTTAGAGTAAAGCTGAATAGGCAGAGTAGGTAAAGCTGAAGGATGATGGCAAATTCAGGCTAAATGTCAAGAAATCCTATTTAACAATAGGACTTCTCAGCAACACTGGTAAATGCAATAAAAGACATTAAGAAATTGCTACTTCATTATTTGAGAAGTGGATCCTATCCTGAAGTTTTTTAAAAACACTTGAGTCAAAGTGTGTTCCACTCAAAGAAACTTGTGTCTTTCATGACAGAGGTCCCCAGGAACACATGCCAGGAACAATTAAATGGGATCTTTAGCTTACAGTGTAACTTATATACTCTGCTCTTTGAACATCTTTATCCCTGATGTGCATTTTCTCATTCTCTAATGTTTTACCTTTACCCTTCCTCTGTATTTCCTACCTTCTCTGCCTCCACTTCAGATCTCCTTAGCAGACTGAAAGCAGAACAGTGCAAGATGAATTTCAAACTGCTCAGATTCATACACACTCCTCATTTGCCATGCTTTTGCCAAAGACCCATGCAGAAAGACATACAGACTAGAGCTATGACATCAAAAAGCAACACTGAGGTTTCAAGAAGGTCATGATCATTCTTGCTTCTCTCTAGAGTTGCACTGAGACAGACAAAGGCATGAGCAAAGATGATATTAAGTCTAATTAGGTGGATGGATATCCCTAATGGCTTAAGTCTTTCAATAGAGCATCACTGATTAAGCAGAGTTTACTGTCTCCAGAGGATGCCTGAATTAAAAAGCCTGAGCTGTTCTTAATCTTCCAGAGCAGCCAGAGGGAAGCATTTCCCCATACATGGCCTAGAGGAATACTTCAATTAACTCTAGAGATATACCTGCTCTAAGGTTGTAGTCCTCTTCCCTCCACCCCTGCCACATTCTCACAGTGCACGTTACCAGAACACCACCACACATTGTCCCTGCAACCCCCTTCCTTCCCATGTTAACGCCCTTAGGTTCAGTTATTGACTTCAAAAGCCAAGTCTTCCCAAACCAAAGGTGATGACTTGAACATGAATTATCTTCACAACTTCTGGCTTACAGGAAGCTGTAAGGAAATATAAGACATGGCATGCTCTTTGGCACTGTTTGAATTTTGAGTATCAATACCCTGAAGCCAGCAGACAAATCTGGCAGGCAAAAGGTTGAATAAAGTTTCTGACAAACTGGGATTCCAAGAGCCTCCCCAGAGGGCCTAACCTCATTTTTAAAAGCAAAAGTCCCAGAACAACTGCAAATAAACTGTGGGAATTTGGTAATAATTTCCCAGGGCTTTCCTGGTATGTGCAGGCAATTGTGACCCAGTGAGACACATCTTGTCTTACATGTTCAGTTCCCCAGCATCTCCAGGTGATCTTTGCTCTAAAACTCTGTTCACATCCACTGTGATGGCCATAGAAGAGAGTGGAAAATGTTTAAACTATTGGTTATTTGTGTTTAATATCTTGTGTCTGCAAAGTAAGACACCCAAAAAGGGGAGGAGAAAAGGACACACAGACTCTTCTAAGACTATACGCTTACCTACCATCAGACTGAAGGCAAAGCACTTCTCTGCCTCAAAGCAAAATGAGATCAGCATCAGACAATGAGTTGAGATGTTCAATCAATTAACAAGAACAAAAGGGAACTACATCAGATAATAAAAAGGGAGCATTTTACTATAGAAATCTTTACTGGACTTCTGTAATCCTCTTTCTCCATGTCTATGGCCTAAGCAAAATACCTGGCACTTCGGACTTCTGCCCAGAGTTGGCTCCACTCAAATTCTGAAATGTGGATCACTAGGAACTGCTGGGCAGTTTGTTTCCTAAGAAACATCTGCTTTCCAGAGTAAAGGAATGTGACTAATATAGTTGTGCCTTAGGGGCAAACATGTCCTCTTTACAGAAGGGCTGAGCAGTTGCTGTTTCAGAAGGGATTCCCTGGGGAGATCCAATAATCTTGGCTGCAGTTTTTACTTCTGGGCAAACGTGGGGTTCAGTTCGTGTGTGTAATAACCACAGTGGGTGTTTGCACACATGCAGACCATGCAAAACCTGTTTTTTAGATAGGATACTCCAGGACAGAACTGACTTGTGAATCCAGGTTAACTCAAGCAAAACTATAGTATGTCATTAAAGCTAGTTCTCCTCACTATAACAAGCTGGTTTCAGCTGCAGTTAGTGGTCCTGGGTGACATTCTCCAGGGCATGCGTTTTCCTTGCACCAAATCCTTTGAAAGCTTCTGCCAAAAGCTGCATGCTTTCCCAAGTATGAAGATAGGGAACTGTGATGCTGAATGTTAACAGCAAAATTATCTGGTGGTCCTTTCTTATACCTCGCTCACACTGAACTGCAGCTTGGAAACAAGCACAGGCTCACTTAGAACGTGCTGGAGTCTAAGAGGTTGCTGAAGCCCCTCTGCTAGTGCTGACTGACCCACCACATGTACCATCCCCACACAGCAACTTAGCAAATTCCTTTTCAGCACTCCAAAAGCGAGGATAGATGTAGCTTCAACAGCAAGAAGCAGAGGTGAGCGAGGTATAAGAAAGGATATGCTCGGAATGCTCACTTCCTTCTCTTCATCACCATACAGATAGTACATGAAGGGCAAATGCCATGTTCAGCTGCAGAAGTGTCAAAAGCAACACCCTGAGGCACACAAAGGGGATGACTGGAGAACAGCCTGCAAGCAGTGATTTCAAATGGTCACGGAACAACCCGTAAGAACTAGAAACAGCAGGGCTGAGACTAAAGGGAAAGCAGGGAAAGAAATTACTGCGAAGTTTATATATATTTGTCCAGAAGCTAAGAAAGAGAAAACCATTCAAAGGTGTGGACAAGGCAGATTATAGCAAGCTCTCAGCCCAGAAACCAGTGGGAACAGGGAAATCATCACTCTGAACTGCCTGTATGTTTAGCTGTGGCTTCTTGAGCATCTGCAGATGCACAGGAGTCACACGCACTGTGGCTTAGAAAGATTTCTGCCGTGGTCTGCATCAAGGGTAATGTGTACCCAGCTTACTCTGGTGTTCCACTTCCAAGCAGTAAGGAGCAGAATAACCCCTTCTGTCTTCATTTCATTTCTTATTTTTATAGAATATTGTTGAAGTCACGGGCTCAGTACAGGGAGACAGGTCATGGGATTTTCACTTGCCAAAAAATGGTAAAAGATCAATTAGTCATGGAATTCAACAACAAACTTTGTTTTTCTGTAGATCCCACTTATGGCAATGAGCTAACTGGTCTTGCCAGTGCACTGAGTTGGGAGTTCCTCTGAATACTACCCTCCCTACAACCAGCTGGTAAAAGTTTGCAGCAAGTCTTAAAACTGCTTTGGAGGCCACGCTGCAGAAGATTCAACTTGTTTATAGCTTGAGCCCTTCCAATAGGATGTGCAATCCAGTTTGTTAGCCTCTGATCCAAATTTTCTGTGCTGTCAAAAGAAGCTATAACCAAGGACCTTGCTGAAGGATCTTGTTCTGTTTGAGTCTTTGGGCTTAGACTGTCGATTTACAATGGCATGACAGTTTTGCTTCATTTCAGGATGAATAGGCTCACTGAAAAAAAAAAGTAATGAAACAAAACAAACTTAAAAGCAAAGGCATTCCTAAGTCTTGATCGTCATGAAAGTCTAACAGCATTTTTTTTTTTTTTTAGATAAATGTGGGATTATTTTTCATGGCTCTGAATGGAGTACTTTGACTGCAAACTTTGACTTCAACATAGCTTGTCTGTGTAAACTGGAACAATAGGCACTTAGAAGTCACCTTCATTAATAAATATTAGCCTGAAGAAGAAAATATTGGTTCAAACAATGGTTTTGTGAAGTGCTGAAAGACCTGAAGTCCTATAGGGATGAAATCTTCCTGGCTAGACAATAAAGGTTTGGTCTGAGGAACCGGATTCCTACTGTACTGCTAAGTGGCAGGCAGATATTGCTGTCAAATGCACCTCTCTCCTACTGTAAAACAGGTTCTAACAATGATTCTAACAATGCACACACTCTGGACTAACTGAAAGTGAAGACTGCCCAAGGCACTTTCTTTTCAGCTTTGAAAAATATTTCCACTTCACAGTGTAAGTTCGGGCACAGAAGAGCTTTGCAGTAGCATTCTCCAAGTATCTGTAAAACAATCTATTTCTGTAGATGTTATTCAGAGATGCTCCACAATATGAGCTGAGGAATATTCACCTCGATAGAATGGTAATTCTACATTCTGCAACACACAATCATTTGGCATAGCAGTAATGACTTCTGGTGATTGTGTGGACAGAGAACATAAAACCCAGAGCTGTCAGGGTTAAACTGAAATAGATACCATTATCTGAGCACTGCCTTCTCTAGTCTTTCCCTGAACTCCATTCATACTGAGAGATGCTGTGTATCAGCTATGGAAACCTCTGATGTATTTTCTATTGATATTGAGCTATTCTGTCACAGAGAACAAAGGGAATACAATCTGCACTGTCTTTGGTCACAAGGAAGCCCACCTCAGAGTAAAGTATCTATGGAATACCTGGGATACCATAGGCAGCTTTAGGATCCACTTTGAAAACTGTCTTAAATTAATCTCAGGCTGTACTATTGCTGAATTTATAGAACCAGCCTTTTCAATGGGGGGGATGGTCTTAGATAACCTACATCTAATAATCAAAATATACCTGCAGAGAACATTTGTGGAAAACGCATGCTGTCTTGCTCAGATGGTCTGCCAAGAGCTTGCCCTCCCTGCAGAGATGCATAGCCAGTGGATTTACTTGATCTCTGATGTTCACATCTCAAAATACATTAGCCTCCTAGCTTAAATAGTTTCATTACCCTTGCTTGCTTAAGGTTGTTAGATAGTCCAGGCACAAAATTCTTTTTTTTTCCAGAAAGCCAACTGTATTCTGGGCTGCACCAAAAGCAGCGTGCCCAGCAGGTCAAGGGAGGTGATTCTCCTGCTCTGCTCCACTCTCAGGAAACCTCACCTGGACTGCTGTATCCATCTCTTGAACCCTCAACATGAGGAGGATGTGAACCTCTTGGAGTGAGTCCAAGGGCCACAAAGATGAACAGCGGGGTTGAATACCTCTCCTGTGTCCTCTCTTCATGTGCAGACACATCAAGCGAGTTGGGGTTGTTTAGCTTGGAGAAGAAGAGGCTCTAGAGAGACCTTAGAGCACCTTCCAGTACCTAAAGGGGGCTACAAGAGAGCTGGAAAGGGACTTTTGACAAGTGCATGGAGTGATAGCACAAGGGAGAAAGGCTTTAAACTGGCAGAGGGCAGATTTAGACCAGATATTAAGAAGAAGTTATTTACGGTGAGGGTAGTGAGACACTGGAACAGGACCAAGTTTTAAACTGAAAGGGGGTACATTTCAACTGGATATAAGGAATAAATTTTTATAATGAGGGCCAAGTGTAAATGTTTCTTGTTTCTTGGGATTACAAGGAAGCAGTAGCTTCAGAAGCTTGGTTTTGAGGGAAAAAAAAAAAATCAGCAGTATGAACTCCATGCCAGCAGAGGGAAACAGAGCCCTTTAAGAAAACTAACTCACCCTCTTAGAGATGTTTTTCACCCATCATATCCACTGAAATGGACTGTTTTAGCCAGGGACAAATCAGACCCATTGAGATGTGGCAAGATATGTCAACTTGTTTCCTGTATTTATTATGTACACTGCCAGAAGTAAGTAGAAGTGATCTCTGCTTTGAGATGGATCTGCTAATACATGATTCAGACATCTTGGGCTTAATTTTTCCCAAGTTAATAAGTGTTTCCTACTCTCCACTAAGTTAATGGGTCCAAAGTGCATTTGGCAAAATATGATCCAAATCCAGCACAGTCAGAAGTGACTTGTGGATGTTGGAATTCACATCTTTCACCTTGGAAGATGTCATTCAAACATCAGTCATTGCAGCACTAGGTGCTTGTGCCAAAACATGAGTGGCGAGCTGGAAGAGCACTTCAGACACTGGTGGGAATAACAAACGGTGATGACCCAACACACTTCCTATGCAAAAGACAAGTGCAGGTTTAGGCTAGGTTTTATCAAAAGCTCAGTGTTGGGGAGCATTGCTGCCTTGAGGAGGTGTTTCCAAAACACTGGGAGGGTTTCCAAAACTAATAGGGAAGACAGGAATTGTACAAAAAGCTTCCAAGGATCAGATTGCATATGAGCATGAATTTCACCTCTCAAAGCCCTTCACCATTCTGGAATCATAACATCTGCTTCCAAATCCCTCCCAAACCAGCCTGCCTCTCATACTCGCTGTTCTAGCTCCTAAGGGTTACATCTGTTAAAGGATATTTATGAAAATATGTCATTAAAAGATGCTGAACTCCAGGCAACCAAAGCAACACACCTTCTTGTCTGCTCTATACAAACAAAACAATGCACCACTGTGTGTTCAACTCCAAGGACAGTAGTGATATTAAACACCAACCATTTAGGCTAAGGGAAAAAGATGGAAATTTAATTAAAGGATGATGTCTATGACTAGCAATTTTGCAAGATTTGGATGCCTTAAGAACACATTCTTTTTCTTCCCCTCCCCCACACTCAAAGTCAGCTACTGCCTCATGCTCAAAGCTTTGAGCACCTTCTTTTTCCTCTGAAGTCAGGAGGCACTGACAAAACCAAGCATTTCAAACCACTTCCCGCAGAGCATCATTATTGCATTCCCCTTTTACTGTACTCCTGCCCAATCGACGCAGAAGAGCTCACTGCCACTGAACAGAGACCTGATGTGACGTTGCGAGTTTTGGTCACTGAAAGTGGGTCTGCACAGTGTCCTCAATGCTAAATTCCTGTGACTGCAGCCTCACTTTTGTTGCTGGCATCTTCAGCTGCACATAGCTCACGGGGAACTCCCTGTGTGACAAAGAAAACTCTGCACCTGAGCCTGGGAAGGTGGGTCACTGCTGCCCTTCCTGTCAGTGCACAGGATGTAACATCAGCTGTTCAAGAAGAGACATCCTTAGCTTCTACCACCTGTGTGGTGTGACTCTGGAAGTAATTCCATATATGAGGCTGAAAAGCTGAACTCCTTTAACATCTCCCATCCAAGCAAAGTGACTTCATGTGACAGCTGATGAAATCATAACCACTGGTGTTATAACAGAGTTACACACACCACTCCAACAAAATCTGGAAACTTAGATACTGAAAATACTCTTTCTTTCCTTCCCCTACTGGGCCTCCTCTCCTGTTTCAGGGGTTGCTTGTTCCAGAATAAAGTCTCATAACTGGGCTGCAATTCTGCATTTCCATTCACTGCTCACAAGTTCAGCTGTTTTCAAAATACATGAGGTATTACCAAGACTGGGCTAAGACAAAAGATCACCAATCCAAGCCACAAAAGTACTCAGGCTGCAGAGAACGCTTTGAATGATTTTGAGAGTATTCTCTCAGTCTTACCTTGCAAACAGGACCACAGAAAGCTGTGTGCTGGGATGTTACGGACAAGATTAAGCAGGTATTCTTCCCTGTAAATGAGCACTGCCCATAGGGCTGCAAATAAGGGACTAGAAAACCGCAAAGGTTGTTTCTTTATTTCTCCAAAAGCCCAAGTTCTCCACCCTGCCTCACCCCCACCACAGATGTGACCTCTGGTCCCCTAGTGACACCATAGCTGTAAGGGATTCTGTCCCTTCCTTCCCTGCTTCCTCCTGTCACAATTTCATATTGTTACAGAGACAAGCACTATTACTGCTAGGCTGTTGAACATGGATGGGTATGAGGGATGCTAGAAAGCAGCATCCCATTCTTTTCTCTTGGAAGAGCATCACTACATCCCTCTGTATGTTTTCGTCCTGAATCTTGGGGGCTGTAGGGAAGAAGTGGGTATATTACAGACAGCTCTAGCAGCTGCTGTATGTTCTCTCTAGGAAGGAAAAGACAGAACTAGAAGGAAGATTTAGAAAGAAAACAGAATTTTTTAACTAAAATGCTGAAGAAAAACATGGTGCAGTTGTAACACCATCTCTGACAGAAACTCTTCCTACTGCGTTTAACATGATTTTGGAGCCCAGTATTACTCAATTCTCATCCATAAACTGGGATAGCAGATCCAAAGCAGACCAGGGTAAACATGCAGGAGACCAAGGAACTTGACTGAATCTCAGTACCAGGCATCTGCAAAGTGAGAAAGAGCAGAGCAGTACTGACAGTGACCCCAGCTGGCCCATGTCTAAGATAAAGTGCATATGCCAATAAGCAGAGTAGCGTTTAGCTCATTAGTGTGCTTTGCTGACAAAGCCTCTGCACCAACAGCTACATTACGGAGGGTAGTGGTGGGGACAGAAGCACACAGCAGCAGCCTCTCTCCTATGGATTCCTCCCTTGAGACTTTTGAGGTGAGCTGGTCATCACAGTGCACACTCTCCCTTCTCAACATTATCATCACAGCAGAGGAAGCCCTCCAAAGCAGTACATCTGGAAAACATGGCAGTGATGAGAACATGGGATGAGAGAGTCACAGAGCAGGTGATGCGATGTCCAGGTCCAAGACGATACCTGGATTTTGCAGACCCTGCTAGAGGTAAATGTACAGTGATAAACCAAGTTGTTTGGTCATGGAAAGAGTGTCTGGAGAAGCAACCAAAGTGATAAAGCAAAAAATAAGGGAAGTGACCTAGAAAAATAAAAAAGACAGTGGTTGAAGCACAGCTGTCTACTTACATCATGCACAACTGGGAATGCAGGCCAGACAAGTTACAGAGGTTTTCCAGATCTAATGCTAAAAACAATTACAACCTCTCTCCCAGTTTGGCCTCAGTACAAATATATCCCAGCCCAAGATCTCATTACACTAAGCAAAGCAGAGTTTTACAAATACTCCATTTCTGTAGCCAGCACAAAAGCACAATTCCAAATAAGAAGTGCAAGAGGAACTGCTCATACCAGGCTTCCCTAAGCACCACAGCACAGGTCAGCATTATCATTACAGACCTATTATTACTCTGTTTTCACTGTACTGTACAAATAATATCAAAATATTGTATTATGAATATCCAATTACTATTTAGTTTTTGATACTCAGTATTCATATTCAAAGGACAAATTCAAAGGAACAAAAAGAAAAAAGCAGAGGAAAGTAAAACTTTATGTGATATGTACATACTCTTGATCTCAGCTCTTGAACTTGGGCTTTTAAGTGAGGTACGTGAAGAGATGGATTGCAGGACCAAACCCTCTCATCAAAGACAGATAAATGAGTGCAACAGTCAGGAATGATCTTCTCCACATTACAATTTGCTGACTCTCACTCACTAAGACATTACATAGTGATAAACTACTTTTAATTTCTATTTAACTCCTAACACATTTCAGGCTGTGAAATATCAAAAGGAAATGTGTAGTAACCAAACCTTTCTCCCTTAAAAGAGGTAAATACGCCTTTATAATAATTCAAAGAATGGTTATCTGTAATAGACATTGAGTAAGAAATAGTCTTAGGCTACTACATGTGTGTGTGCTCGGGACACAGACAAGAACAAGTAGGGCCAGCGGTCAAGAGCAGAAACAAGGGCAGGACTTTTCCTAGGACAAGCAGGATGGAAACTTAAAAAAAAAAAAAAGAAAAGAAAAGAAAAAAGGAAAGGCGTTTTGGACTATGAAAGCAGGAGGAGCAAACCTGTGAACTTGAGGCAGCAGAGCAGGGAGAACACTGCTGAATACCCACAAAGAAAGTAAGAGAACTGAAATGCAGACAGGGCCTGGAACTGTCTTAGAAAGATGGGATATATGAAACTCAGAAGGAATTCAGAAAGTTCTCAGCTGTTTTACTTTTGTAACATTAAATATTAAGGAAAATTACACAAAAGCATTTATGGAAGCATTAGCATATGCATGAGCACCCTCCCAAGCACTGAACCACAAGAGATAAAATGGCCACTAGTCTGCAGTGGCAGCCATTTCACCTGCTTAGAGAGGCACAGTTTGACATACAGATCTGCAAAAAAAAGGCAACTGTGAACTGCAGCTATTGGAAGAAAGGCATAGCTGCAAACAAAGTACCAGTCACATTCCTAGTTTCCATGCACATGCGAATAACTAGAACAAGCACACAGAAAACAGGAACTAAAACTTACATGAAATTAATATCCATGAAATGAAGAATGTCAAGAACAAGAGGTGTTTACTGATAATGTACCAAATCAGTATCTTGATTCCCTTTTTTACTTCACAATTTCAAGTAGGCACACTACAGAAAGGCTATCAGTATATATTTAATTCTTTACAGTGCTTCACTAACAACAAACTAACATGTGCAAGATCTATAACCTATGGTTTGAAAGGTTAGCTCTCTTCAGAAACAACAGATAGTAAGAATTTACATGACCATGTCTACAACAAGCCCTACCACTGTGGCTTCAAAATCCAAAGGCATAATTATCTCTGGCAGATTAAGTGAGCTGCAGCTCTGTTTTCTGCTAGCAGTCATCAAAGCTATCAATATAGTATGATCAGTATGGTATGATTTTACTTTTAAAACTCATAAGACCTGTATTCTCAGTGACTCAGGCGAAGTCATAACATAACATCAAAGGCCTGATGCTAAAGTTTCCAAGGCATTTGGGAAGATTATTCATGTCAAAATAAAGTATTTTAGAACTCTTACGAACTAAATTCCTGAAGGAATAAAAAGGTTAATATAATGAAAAATATCCAACCGGTCTTACTTTTCTGGCTTAGCTGGAGCTTTGATACAAGGTGAATACATTTCTGAAGTTAACCAGCACTTCAGAGAGGGGAGATAGTGCAAAAGATACCAAAAAGAAGCTCACGCTCTCATGAGTTACAATTCAATTCTTTATTCAGTTCTCCATGTTATTAGGACAGGGATCATAATGACTGTTCACACCATGTGTGGACATCACTCCATTCCACATCACTGCTGGTCCATCCTTTCTTCCCTTCATTGTGATGGACGCATTATCAAAAGGCTAAATGTCCCCACAAGAGGCAAAAGAGGACCTCCTGTTGCTGCAGAAAAACCTAGAGAAATAAACCATTGAAAAAGTTAGTCTTTGCCCCAAAATATGAACACCAGAAATTCAAGGAAACATCATTAAAAAAAAAAAATCTCTGTAACCCAGCACCAATCTGGCTTCCTTGATAGCTGCATTACAGACACACCAAGGACTGAGCCATGGGTACCAAACTCCTCTTCTGACTTGGAAAAGGTCTTTCCAAGGTCAAGGAGTGAGATGCAGTGAAGGCTGTGTTCTTAAAGATAAAATCTAGTTCCTGTTACCTTTCCAGTGGGTAGAGTTCAATCTCTGCAACTGGTGATCCAGCATCTTTCACACGCATTAGACTCCTGCGGAAATATTTCATGTGGAGGAAAAATTGTATAAAAGTTTAGCAAAGTCAAACTGCAGACTCTTCCTGCCTAGTTCTCCCACTGATAAAGCTTCAGTATTTGCCATCCAGTAAACAAACATTTCCATTCAGGCATGGACAAGTATTCCTACATCACATTACAACTGCACTACTCCTACCATATACTGTTGTCAAGATGGGTGGGGAAAGTAACCATAACATTTGTGTTGTTTCTGCTGGCCTCGCGTTTGTTGGATGCATGGGAAAATATACACACAAGCAGACCAAGTTTCCTCTTGAAACTCTCAAAATACAAGTTTCAGACTTAATATGCAACACAATTGAACAGAAAAAGTCCAGAGAATCAAGACTACCAGGCAGTGCTTTGCACAGTAGCAGCGGGGAAGGGAACCTGCACACAGATCCTTGGGCAAATCAGACTTCTTGTAAACGAAATATTTACAGATGTGAAACATATACAGTTGCACAAACAGTCAATGTGACGTTCCCATTCCTCATCAAGGCATAACTGAAACTCCTGGCCTCCCACTACACTGATATAATAGAACCAAAAGGACATCTGTGTATGCAGCTACTGCTTAGTCTTCTCTCTCTGCTTCATAGCACCTTCATGTTCAGTCCATGTAACACTGTGTACAGTTTTCACCTCTCCTCTTCTTTCCCCAAAATGTAAGTATTTTACGACACAGATAAACTAAGCATCAAGGAAGCTCAGTAGTACCACTGCTTCCAGGAAATCTGCATCGAAAAAACGCATGACTGCCCTAAGAGGTAGCTTTGGGTTACTGGCTAATATAATATGGACTTTTCCTCCCTCTCTAACAACAAATGCTAATTTGTACAAGAGGGATTGTCCAAATAAATTCTGCAAATTAGCATATATGCCTGAAAATTCACAAATGTGATACATTTTATTTATTTATAATTTCATTTTATTTATTACAACAATGAATTATGCTCAAGCTGGACATCAGGAGGAATTTCTTCACAGAAAAGGTTGTCAAGCATTTGAATGGGCTGCCCAGGGAGGTGGTGGAGTCACCATGCCAGAAAGACTGGACGTGCCACTTAGTGCCATGGTCTAGTTGACATGGTGGTGTTCATTCAAAGGTTGGGACTCAATCTCAGAGGTCTTTCCTAACCTAACTGATTCTGTGATTCTGTGAAATTACTTTTTTCCAGTTAGAACACTTTACTGAAGAAAAATCCAATGACCTCTAATAAAACTTAATTTCTTTTCCATTCATGTATGAAAAATCTCAATTATACTGCAATTTGTCTAAGAAAAAAATTCAGTCCTGAGTTGGAAAACTGTATATATATCATACTACATTAAACCTCACATTAAAATAACACAGTACCTGTACTTGGGAAAACGAAAAGCATTACATCATGAGGGAAATTTAAAAATTCATTGTTGATCAAAAGCAACTGCACTGTCTACAGACACAGAGGATACTACTGACAAACACTTCTGCTACTACTGTGTGTATCGCAATAAAACCATACAGCTCTGCAAAATCTATGTTAGACTTCTACTCTCTGTCCCCATCCAGACAAGGCCAAGATTAGCACAGCTGACTGTTCTTAGAGAGCGCTCCACACCTATATATTCCACACCCTGTTCAACCAATCTCAGCCCTACGCACCACTGACATTTCAGAAGCCAATAATTTTTTGGTAAGAGATGTGTACAGAAGCACATCAAGGAGTTCTGAAAGCAGTTCAATGTATGCAACACTTTCAAGCTCTTTCTCAGATGCTTCTTTGTCTGCTTTTATTAAAAGATAAACCAAAAAGCCTTTTCCCCAGCAACATCAATGACTACCCAACTGACAGCAGACTTAGGATATACCTGGTTGTGTAGTTCCTATGCATATTAACTGCTCTCTCTTACCATTCTGCTTCCTATAGAAATGGATAACAGAATGGCATATTTAACTCCCCAAGCACACTCCCCTCCCTCCAAACAAACCAAAAGCATCTATTACCCTAAGAAAGAGTGCTGTGTGTAGCTGCATACAGCAAACTGCCTCCAAATAAAAAAAGCAGACACACAGAAATTCACATAAATCTTTTATAAGCCTTTCCTGCACAGAGACTTGGCAGAGCTTAATATGCTGACATATTACTATGCCGACTCTGTATATTCTAGTAACACTTGTACTGTTCCTAAAGGGAACAAAAGAGGGATGCAGAAATACCTTGAAAATGCCTTGCATGAGTGCAATGTAAATGTTAACTTTTCTGTCAGCCTAATCCATCATCTTGCTTTCAGTCAGGGTGAGGATCCTATCCAGTCCCTTCTTTCACCCACATATCACCCCCCTTGCCTGCCTGTGCAAGTCTATGACAAGAATAGAAAATATTCTTCATTCTTCAAATCCCTACCACATCAAAGATACAGAAAACAGCATGCTTTGCTATGTCACATCTAAAAGAAAAAAACCCAAACCTCTTTGTACTGACAGCCACGCATGCAGAAACATGGCGGATCTAAGACAGTATTCTAAATGCCTTCTTGTTTATACCAAAAAAAAATTCTTTTCTGACCAGTTGACTCTAAGTCGCCTCATTAAAAAAACTTAGATACATTTATATACCTCTATCCCTTAATATGCCAAGAAGCAATAGATTACAGGTGTTTTGGGGCATAGGCCCATGTTCAGGGCCAGATGATCACCCTTCTTCCCAAACATTACTGTAATCTAAACTCAGTGCAGTAACACCTTTAATCCCCATGACCATCCGTTCAAGTAGGCAAGCACTACAGTTAGTTTCCATATCAACAGAACTTTCAGCTCTCCTTCTTGAGATCCAGCTCCCAAAGGTTAGTATGCTTAGCATATATTATATACAGAAATTCTGGTGAGATTCCTCCTTACAAAAGCAGCTGAGAATGCTCAATATCAGCAAAGACTGTTTCCCTACCTCATCTCTATTCTGATGACAGACTGACACAGGCTTCAGACTCCTTTGCCTCTACTACCAGAAATTACTTTCTCTTCTTCACTTCTCAAGCCTGACTGGATTTAAAACCCTTTCCTATGAGCTTCTTCTCACATACAGACTTTGCTCATCATATATAACAAGGGTTTAATCAATTCTCCATCCAAAATATTTTCCAGTTTGCACATGCAATCTCCTTTCACTCTGCAGTAATTCAGTTCTGGGATTTCCAGCCTGTGGTCCACATAATACTTTCAAAGGCTGTATGATAACTGAGAAGCTAATGAGAAAAGCATAGTCCTAAGCAGTGCCTGTTGTGCACTGGAGACTGGTTGCTTGGCTATCAAAATTCAGCTCCAGTTTAGTTCCTGTATATAAGCACTGTTCCTGATTTTAGTGTGACTACCCCATGTAACAAGAGGAAACAGAACTTTGAATTTATCAACTAATACTCAGCTGTCAGTGAACTAAGAAACACTTATGAAAGTACAAAAGCTATTGCTGTATTCTGCATATTCTGGACACAATTTTTTTTCCCCAATCCACTTGGACGTGCTTCTCTGCATTTTCAGTTGATCAGATTCAAACTTCTATGCCAGATAGTTCATCAGTGCTTCCATATCTTGCTGTTCTCTCCTCTTATTTTCTTTTCAGGAAGAGAAGTCATCCTAATAAAGCTCAGCATTTTAATCTCTGATAGGAGACTTACTTAAAATGGAGGTATTGTTATGGTGGAACACACTAATGACATCTGCAACAGTAAGTATTTCATGATGTCTGGATCAGTGGTCCATAAAGGGGAGTGCACATTACCCAGGGAGGGACACAAGACAGTCCATAAGACTGCAGGGTGAAAATATTTTTTCACCATTAATAAATACAATTAAGTAAATGTTTTAAATAGTCTTCATTTGATCTTTACCTCATCCTGTTTTAATTTCTTAGTTTTACGTAAGTTTTATAATGTATGTAGCAATCCATAAATATAACTTCTAAAAAATATATATTGGGGTGCATGCTCAAAATGTTTTTTTTTCTGATAGGGATGTGCAATCAAGTTTTAGAATCATGGGTCTAGGTAACTAATGAGGTGGTTGAAACCACCTGCTGTTATCCACTAAGTCAGAAATGTTATATATTTTGTATTTCCCACTTTCAAAAGGAATTTTAACTGTTGGTGATTTGAACTGTTTTTTCCTACCTTGAGACATAGAAAGTCTCCAAAGAACATTGTTCTTTACTATCATGGCGCTTCTAAGGCTTCTATCCTGTCATCTGTATGGTCTTCTTTAAGTAGCAAAAAAAGCAGATGAGCTCTAAGCCTATGAGGTTGATCACTGGCTGACAATAAGGATATTTTTACCTTCATAAAATAAAATTCCACAGGTAAAGACTGCAGAATCCTCCTCATTTATTCCTTGGTTTTTAAACTAGGTTAAAACTAGCATTTCACCAATGGCACAACTATAATTAATCTTCCTGTAGGGCAGAGAACGGATGAGATAGATAAATTCCTTCCAGCTTTATTTTCCAGTACTCTGAAGATGTGGCAATTTCGGTGATGTTTGATTTTTTAAGAGATATACTATGCCTTACAGAGGCAGATGGGAAACTGGAATGTTGAATCAAAGATGAGAATTAGGACATCAGGTAACCAAACACCAAAACAGATAGGTCAACGTGCCTACTGTACTACAGGCACTCTTTCGATGATTAGAATTCTGTAAATTAGACTCACCATTCAAAGGGACAGTTCAGGGACTCTGCCTTTCTCCTCCATTCCCCTTACTCCAGTTAGTATTTTGCAATCCATCTCTCCCAGTACTGGAGGTTTCTCTGGTCACAGTCATGAGATTCTTCTGCTGCTGCTGCTGCCACCTACCAGTTTTATTATTCTGTTGCAGCAGAAGGGCATATAGAAGAAGTTCGTGTTCAGCATGCACATAATCATCATCCTTTGTCTAAGATGTCATGGCCTATTCAAGTTCTACAACATTTCCCCATACACTAGGCAAAGCACTGGGCACAACCAAGATCAATACAAGGCTTTGAAAGCCATTCCATAAAGAGGAAGGAGCATGATCTGTAAAACCACCTTTCAAGAAACATTAAATACCAAAACATTAATTTTTGCAGAATGCAGTACATTTTTATCAACTCTCCCCACCAAAGATCAATTGCAGACACTGCAAAGAACTAGTACTGTATTTCTTTCAAGACAATCTTTACTTAATATGTATCTAAAATCAGGTTAGAGATGCAAAACCGTGATCCAACATGAATTCATTAATAAATTTGAGGAAAAGAAATTCTTATTTTTAGACATTATTACAAACCCCAAAAAGACACCCAACCACATGCCTGAAAGTGTTACACCCGTGTCCTATAGCAGCTGATGCACAAAAATATACACAAATAAAGGAATAGGCCTGCCCAGTGCTGAGACGCAAGAAGTGGGTGTGTCTGAAAGGAAAAAGCATTGGAAACATAAGTATAACAGGTTTGTAAAATTATCTTGCAAGTAAAATTAAAGACACAAATTATACACTCAATTATACCAGTGAAAATGGATATCACTCCACTGATTTTCACAGAGTGATTCCAGGTTTATCTCAGTGTAATTGAGAGCAAAATTTGGCTCTAAAATTATTCCCTCCCACCTTAATTTGAAGCTGCAGTTTATGGTATTGCTGATAAATTTGCTGTGTATCAGGAAAATACAAATTGAGACTATGAAAAGTAGACTATTTGATTATGGTATAGAGGAGTTATTAGCAGACACAGAAAAATAATTTGAAACAAGTGCTAATTCTTTACAGATGTCATGGGAAATAGAAAACTGCATTTGGAAACTTGGAAGCCTGTTTGTAGGCTCATATCCTTCAACTTGGAATGGTATTCCAATTGTCTGATATTTACATCTAAGTAAAATACAAGATTCTCCTCCTTAAAAGAAGTAAAAGAATATGAAGTACCCAGCACTTTCACATGGTTTGAGATTAAGGGAGTTGAGTTACCAGAAAAGGATAAAATGTACAAGTGCTTTGATATAGCAGTAAGGATAACATAAAATATGTCCCCCGTCCTCTACAAACAGAAATAATCAGCCCAACAGTCTTTTTCTTCAGCACACTTTTCTTCCATCTGTCCTCTTTGCAGGATCCTGCTCGATTGAATTTTAATAGATTTAACATTCTTAGCACTAGTTTTTCATACCTATCAACTCCTAATTGATGCAGTTATATTTTATGTTTGTTTGGCAAATGTAAAGCAACATACCTTTCAAAAATCTAAGCTAAAATAGTACACTTGAAGGCAAACTACCTTGAACTGGAAAAGAAGCGGAATGAATGTATTACAAAACTATTCCTCACACAGTCGCATGAGGGAAGTCACTTCTGTCTTACCTGAGTAAAGCAAAGGACAATGACAGTTTTTTTAAAGGTCAACAAGCATAAGGAGGGGAACTGAGGAAGGAAAGAAGGATTTTCTCTAAACATCACGGTTAAAGAAATCATTCAACAAGTTTCACCAAAATGAACTGATGGGAAGAAAGGAAGGCAGATAAGTTAGCAAATTTATGAAGGTTACAGTAAGAGCAGAAAAGTCTCAATTTACCTGACAACAGGTCGGTTTTGGATGTCACCAAACTGCTGCGTTTACCATTTTACCCACTTGCATTACTGGGGGGAAAAGTTTAGGAAGGAACATTCTCAAGGATTTTTCATAAGTTCTCACTCTTGCCATCGGAAAGGGGAGAAGGGGTTTTCTCTGGATTGTTTGACTTTTTTGGCTCCTGAAAAGTTTTGCAAAGAACAGTAACAAAGTGTGAACTGTTAGAACACATTTCTGTAAAAAAAGGTAGAATAAGTCACAAAAAACAGAGCGACAACAAATCCCACCCAAAATCTGCACATCTAATTTGTGTCATTGTTTTAAACGAATAAACAAAACAAAAACTTTTCAACTCAAATTATAAACATGAGAGGCTTGGAGACTTCTAACAGCAGGCCAAGATCCACCATCAGAATGCTCCAAAAAGTCACCCTCAAAGGTTAAGAAAGGTTTAAAGAAATAAAACAAAGGAAAAGGCAGCAAACACCTGGTTATAAATCCTGCAGTGTACAGCTTAAAACAATTCCTAGAACAGTGAAAAAATTAAAAATTAAAAAAGACAGTAGCAACAGAAGTTACCTGTCCGAGCACCTACTATTCCATAGAGAGAACAGGAGTGGGTCGTGTGTCTCACACCAGCCATAAAGCCCATAAACCTTCTCAAAAAGAGTGAGCCATGAGAAAGATACTGCACATGTGATCTCCTTTCAAAGTCTCTCTAAGCCCTTATGGTCCCTTATGTATTTAACTGACAGATTTTTGCAATAAGGGGAGAAAATATTTAGCGAAAGTCACTGGTTTCATTTGTTGGATTTTGTAGTCCAGTACAGCATCTGAAGAAGTATCTCCTTTGCGCCTGACATACACAGATGTTCCAGAGATTATTTCCTGAGTAAGTATCACAGGTCAAAGATAGCACACGAAGTGGAGAAATTGCTTCAAGAGTGACCATCATCTCAGAATGAAAACATTAACAGTCAATATAAGCATTAAGCATTGACATTGTTTTACAGATGAGGTGTTGTAACATTACAAGCAAAGATTTGATAAAACACGTTAAAGCATTGAGTACAAGGCTTAAGATACAATCCATACATTGACATAGTAACACATTAATAATACAGTAAATTGAACAGAAGAAAATCTCCAGTGTTACAAAGAACAAAATTTCATCCCATGTAGATTAAGAAACTTATTCTTGTAAACAAGAGTTTCTAGCTGGCTCTTTCAAAGATTAAAATAGATTAAAACAGAAATAGTTGTGTCACCATCAGTTGCATTGGCACTATTGTAACCACCACTATGTTGCCCATTTTTTCGGCACATGCTTCCAAACCCACATACGGAGGTAGTGTTAGTGCAACTGTATGGAAGTTTAGCATGTGATTTTCAGCACAGGGAACTGAAGAAGATAAACTGTATAAAGCTGACATCTGTAAAGTTCACCTTTAATGGAAAACTGCCTGGTTACCATGGGCTAGATTTGTTGGTGTTTTTTTCCTTTAAGTAAAAACAAGACACCCTCTTGCCTCCCCAGGCAGTTCTATGCATTTCACTATTTCAGGAGCGATGGCTAAGTAGGGAGTAAATACGAGAGACAAGTGTGCCCATTTGTATCAATGAACCCTCCAGCAAGGTATTCATGCAGCATCAATACCCAGCATCCAAACAAATGTACATGATGTTTCAAATCCCGTCTCCCTCTGTGACCACTATGCATAGACTTATCTCCAAACTAACAATGAAAGCATCAACCAGAGGTCTTTCAAAAAATCTTGTATTTACTTCACAAATTTTACAAATGTGAGGTGTAACCTGGACATTCTAAAAAGGTGGTAGAAATGTAAGGTTCCTGTGAGCCACAAAATACTACGGAGACTCCAAAAAGCCACTCCAGAACCTTCAGTTACCAGCTCTTTTCTCTAAAAAATGTTTCCTGTGATAGAAACACAGAGTTCCCATTATACCAACTTGCACGTTTACTCCCTGCTGTTATTCCACATGTGCTCAGTGTATGACACAGCTAGAAAGGATTGACCCTATCAGTCCCTAGGGAAGTGCAGGCACCTACCAGTAAAGAGTCAAAAAAACAAACACCTCCACCCCCACCCAAAATTGCCCTCAGATAAACAAGCAAAGGAAGAAGAGTCACTGGAAGAGATAATTTAGTGCTCAGCGAGTAGAGCTCAGTGACTAGAGAATTAGGTTCCTTTCATGTTCTGTGGTTTTGCAACTCTTCATGGAAGTTGAAGACCTTTATATTCTTCATGTATAAACTGTGCACATGAAGGCTCAGGAAGGATTTGAAATACCTTTACTGCTGAAGATCCTGTTTTTGCTGGACCAGCTGGTCCACTCTCCTGCTTAACATCAACAGTCAACCTTTCACTTGATTTTAATAATAATATTTAATTCTACAAAAAAAAAAAAGCCATTTTATTACATTCCTTTTAAAATAAAAAAAACCAAACTGTACAAAGAAGCATGATCAAACCTCCATAAAGCAGGTTAATACTGTTCTGTTTATTGCCTCTTGAAGACTCTCTGCATAGTGTCCGTGAGTTGTGTTTTAAGGTCCAAGTGAAGATAAAACAGCAGAGCAGCAGAGAGGTGAGGAAGGGCCACAGAGGTGGGCAGTGCAGAACCTCAGAGGGTACATGGGACATGCTCCATTAAAGTATCCAGAAAACAGCAGCATTGCACACACACAACCCCCCTCCAAACAAAACCTATTTTCACAAGATTATTTTTCGATTGTAAACATTTTACTTTATGTTTTTAAAAAAGAGGCTTATCTTTATATATATATATATCTCTATAGTTCCAGGGTTTTATGAACCCAGAGAATAAGAG
Organism: Cephalopterus ornatus; assembly: GCA_013396775.1. NCBI lineage: Eukaryota > Metazoa > Chordata > Aves > Passeriformes > Cotingidae > Cephalopterus > Cephalopterus ornatus. Next base: position 3,474 of record VZRE01008661.1, on the reverse strand, counting down.
GGGAATGAAAAGGGAGAAGAAGGAGGAAAAGGAGGAGGAAGACAGGGACTGAAAAATGAGCTCAGTATCTGTTTTGGTTATTTGTTTTCCAAACCAGCTCAAGGCTAATGAGAAAATGCACAGCCAGAAGGATTAAGGAAAATCAGGAAGCCTGGAAAAAAATTAGGAGCTAAACAGCCAAAACCCCAAAAGAAATCAAGCAAAAAAAAATGCACGTACGCACAAACACACGCAAGTGTGTGCACTCACATCACACACATGTAAGGGTCCAGGATCAATCTGTTGACTGTTTGTGGACCTAGGTCATATACTTTTTTCTTTTTTTTTTTTTTTTCTTTTTTTATTCTGGCTGAGCTCTCTTTTTTTTTTGTTTTTCTTTTTTTAAATCTGCCGCATTTTTTCCCAAAGCTACAAACTGAGTATTTCTCCCCAGTTATACTCTTTGGATTTCTGCCAACATCAGCTTTTATGTTCAGTGGGGAAAAAGTAAGCCTGGTAAGTATTGTATGAACTGTTTTATTCTAAAGTTCCTCTGGACGACTAATCACTTTTAACCAGCTCTTCCCTCCTCCACACCTTACCACATTCCTCCCTCCGAAAAAAAGTGAAAAATAAAAACAAACGAACAAACCCCCCAACAAAGTACAGGCTGTATCTCAGTGTTTTCTTAACAAACAGTCTGCGGTGTTTTCACTTTGGCCACTGTTAAAGATGCAGGCATAGAGAAGGGAGTGTTGGACTAGCATGTATTAAAGAAAAAGGAACATTAACATTGCAGATCTCTCTCAGAAAGACTAAAACACTAACAAATACAAGTCGATGCACGTTTGCTTTAAACTAGTGTAATTCATTTTCACATTGGATTAAACATCATTTTGTATACCAAACATTACAGTGCTGTTTATCTCCTCCGACCATGCAAAAAATAGCTAAAACGTGCCATTTCTGCCCACAAATAGAATATGACTAATTCTCCTAGATACCTTCCAAAATCAGGATTCGAAATGAGAAAAACACAAGTACTAATATCCTCCTTCAAAAGCTTTATAAAGAAATTTAGACACAAAGCTGCCACTTAATACCAAGATGGTACAATTTACAGATTTTTACAGAAAGTTCTTGTAAAGTCAACTGACACTTCTCTCAGCCTCATCATTTGAAAGGCCGTATCCTGCAAGGTCAGAAAGTGATGACTTTAAAAGGATCATGAACTTACAGCTCCCACCTACAAGAGTAGGAACAGCAGGTGTCCAGGAATTTTGAAATACTTGGTATTTAACACCTTCAACTCACATAAAGAATTTGAGGCACTCAGCAATTTACAGGATCAAGCCTTACAGAGGTAGAAGAGACTTAACTGATGCACTAATTCACAGAAGTTTCTAGAGAGCTGCCAGACAACTTTCTGAAAATCTTCAAGTGTGAATCATGCTTCAATGCCTGCCTGTGAAGACACATGAACTGCAATATATCTGGGGACCAAAGCAGCATCCAAATAAAACTGCTGCCTGGTTATGAACTGAACATCTTTATTGTAAAGCTCACGCTGAAGAATGAAGACAATTTAATGTTCTGCAAAAAAGTACGGACAGCAATCACAGCACGTGTGTCTTTTACTCTTGCTCTCTTGACTGACACACCCACCCCCCTTTCCTCATTCCTCTGAGCGTCTCTGATAAACAGCATTGCAAGTTCGCTTAAAAAAAAAAAAATTTACAAGAGAGAGTTCTGTTGGTCATCTATTTACACGTGGCATCACTCCACCAGGAGTTTAATCTCATTGGCTAATAGCTGGTTCATGTTGAATAGAGCCCCCGGGAGCTTGGTGAGCAACTCTCTCTCCGTGGTCTCAGGGTCGCTGTCGACAGAGCTGGAGCTAGCACTCATATTGTCGACAGCGGCACTAGCTGGAGGGCCCAGCTCTGGCTCGCTAGTCTCGCTTGCCGTGGACACCACAGAGAGCAAGGACATGCGCCGCGTCAAGCGGCCGGGGGTGAGCAGAGAAGCGGCATAGTCTGCTATGATACCAGCTACATCTAAATTACAAGCCTTGTCAAAGGCAATGAAACCTACATTTGCATTGGCCTCGCAGACGTAGAATGAACCGTCGTCCTTCATCAGCAGGTCAATGCCGCACACATCCATCCCCAGGATGTTTGACACTTGGACTGCCAACTGCTTGCCTTGTTCACTCAGTGAGCACATCATTCCTACACCACCTGGAAAAAGTGAAAAAAAACCAAAAAAACTTGCTGCCTGTACTCTGGTCATGGGTGACTGGACATCCTTCTCAACTGGTCAGCACTTTTCTGTTGGGAAGCTCCAAAGCGAGCCTGTAAGCAGACTGCTGATGACTCAGAAATCAACCTCCTTTTCCACAGTGACTACTAATGAACTTGAAGCCACAGGAGGATTTCAAAATATTCTGACCTGCCTTTGGCAGGTCAAGATTATGACTTGTTTAAAAAGCAGTTAACTGATGACTTTTTAGTTCAGAAGAAGTATCACACATTTTTACGATCCCAAGATATTTAAAAGAATGAATTAAAAAAACACCCTTATTCTTTCTAAGGTAGAAGCTTTCCCTACATATTTGTAAGTTGTCACGAGCTCTTGATAAGACTACAGCTCTAACAAATAAAACTGGAGGGGGTGGAGATTAAGACATCATCTGCTCATGATGTCCCCTCTCAACTTGTTATCACAGGTTACTGCCTTTAAAGCAAGAATTAGGGATCATTTGTGTCTGAACCTCACCTAGTCCAGTTAACAGTCCATCATCTAAGTATTACCGACTCAGACTTCATCTATCACAATATTTAAGTTTACAAAATACCCAAACAATAACAAACAAAAAAATATTTAGCAGAAAAATCTTTCAGGCTACATTTCCTCATCATCAAGTAGTAACTAAAACCTCTCAGCATTTTGACTAACCAAAACTGTGCTACAGGAACATATTTTATCCCATCCCTGCTCAGGTTCAGTACAGTTTTAGTCAGGCAACCTCAATGCTCCTTCCTTCTTTTACCCTCATAAACCCTGTGTCCAAGATCCAAAGCTATGCAGTCTCAGTTCTGAGTATGCTACAATCAGTGCAGTAACTTCCTGAGCTAATTCAGCTAATTCAGCCCTCAGACTATTATCCCCTGTTAGTAGTCCAAGCTGGCAGTGAGGACATCAATGGAAGAAGTGCCAGGACAATTAAAAAAGACTTTAAAGCACTGGGTCGGTCAGTTCGTGGGACAGGAGCGCAGGTGATATTTGCCTCAGTTCCTGTGCTATCTGGGATGGATGAGGAGTTAAATAAAGAGAGGAGTAGAAAAGCCCATCTCATCAACAGGTGGCTAAAGGATTGGTGTCACCATCAAAATTTTGGGTTTTTTTACCATGGGGCAAATTCCATGGTACCTAGTCTCCTCAAATCAGGCGGGCTTCATCCTTTCAGGAAGAGCAAGAGAACTGTAGCCCATA
>VZRE01008660.1:68841-156101 GCA_013396775.1 Cephalopterus ornatus | reverse complement strand
AGAGCTGGAACTGGAGAGCATCTCCCTCAGCTCTGTCAAATCAATACTCACAAGGCAAAATTCAATGAAGAGTATTCCACCTTACATGGGACTAAGAATGAGAACAAGCAAGGCTCTTTAAGTTGTTCCTGTTCAAAATCTCTCTTCCAGGTGTTCTCAAGGAAAGACCATCCATTTCTCAGTCCATACTTACATTACATTTCTATGCAGAAGTATTCCATAATGTCTAGGGCTCTGAAATACATTTTGAAAATGGAAGAACATGGTTCAATTTATTTCCAGAGCTCTGGTCCATAATCCTGTGCATCTACATGTAAGATTTAGTAGGAATTAGCAGTTTTCTTAACATAAGAAATCCTTCGCTGCTTATTGTTCTTACTGAACACTAGTTAAAATGTCTTTATTCTTTCTTTTAAAATGATTCAATTGAAAAATATGCTTTTGTGCAAGCACCAATTTTATGAGACACTTTTACTAATTCATCTGCATTTGTTCCTCGCCTCAACATAAAATGTAGTGGCTTCATTTTGCTTCTCTCCTTGAGAGTCCTGAAGGCTCTTAAACCACATTACAAGATAGAACTTCAGAGCAAACTACAGAGATACAGCTAGTTACTGCTCTTCCAAACATAATGCGGTTCCAAAATTGTCTGGGATATGGCGTGATTTATGACAGAAGCAAATAGCTTTCTGTTATTAACACATTTCTGTTAATAAATCTGAACTTTTCATATAACATGGGTACCCTGGTGCCTGGCCAATCAGAAGTATTTAAGAGGTGAAAATAAATTCAGTCTCAAAATATCACAATGAACAGTCAGATTCCTACTTTTAAAGTTCTGCCAAATTCTAACAAATCCTTTATATCCAACAAATCAATGGGATAATTGCCACTAGTTTCTGAAAACCTGTATCTGGAACATCTAGGAGTAATTAGAAAAATATAGCAGAGAATGCATTTAGATAAATATGTATTTTTTAAATGGAAGTATGTATAAATACAATGTGTTTCTCATGCTAAGAGATATCTTCAACTAAAAGAAGACTTTTTAAATGGTTTCTTATTAGTACTGGTATAATTTAAAAGATCATCACCCACCAGACTGTCAAGAGTTAATAGAAAATTTTAGAACAACAACAACAAAAGAAAACCCCTAACATAAACTAAGATACCTTAATGTTTTACTTATTGAAGTGAGCCAATCTAAACTTAATCTTAAAATTGGTTTACCTTGTTGGTACATGTTATTCCTTTTCAAAAAAATGAAGGAATGTGGTCTCTCATGAAGCAAGAAGCCTAGAAAAGGCAGATGATGATAGTTCTGACTAACCATCAAGTCTATGCTGTTATCTTTTTTTCTTAATTTATTGGAAGGAGGATTGCTTACCTCAAAGAATGTGTCATGTGCCTCACTTAATAAAGGTTAATAAAATGCTTAGAGTGTCAGAAAAGTTCTATTTAAATGCCAAATATTATGATAAATTGCATTCTTCATGTTGTGCAGAAAATTATATTAAAAAACTCATTTCTCTATAGCATACTGGCACATCAAATTTCCAGATTAATAGTATTCTATATGAAATTCGTAAGTGTTCCAAAGAATAAAACAGCACATTATTCTTTTCTTTTCAAAATATATCACACATTTTTACAATAATTCTGACAGGACTCAGAAGGTTATAAACACAACATACTTGACCATCTCCCTTTTATCATTTATCACATGGCAGATTTATCTGGTCTGAATAAACAAATCTGACGCTCCCAAAGAATGCAAACACAAAAATAAATTAGCCTGAAGTAAGCTGCTGCACAGAACAATAATGTGGCTTCAGAATGATCCTAATCTTTAAAAACAAGGCATTAATTAAATAAAAAGTAATGACATCTTAACAAAAGCTGCACTTGTTTAAAATGACAGCACTAACACTGACTGGTAGTAATGGTAAAATGGTATCCATTATGTGGAGTATGTGAAATATGTGGCTTCACAGAAGCATCAAGTCCTTCCTAATATCATTCCTATGGCATTTTATTTGCAAGGTTTTAAAATCTGTTAGAGCCTTATACTTTATACCTGACAATGGGAAAAATATCAAAAATCACCCTTCCAATTCCCAGGTTATCTGTTTTACTTGGACTTGAAAGCTTCAGTAGGATTTTAGTCTGGGTTTCTGAATGATGCTCTAGTGGGGAAAAAAAAAAAAAGGCAAAATAGCTAATATATTTTTGTAATGAATTATCTTGGAGGAACCTTTTGTTCCTTGGCTGCCCTACCTGACAACTTCACTCTACAAAATACCTGCAGATAATCCTGTCTCTAGGAAGGATTCAGTGAGATCTGTTTTAAGTATGTTTTACAATTAATTTCCTATGAATTATTTCCTTTTAGAAAACATGTTTTCTTTTCATTGTGTCAGTACAGATGTCTGCTTTGTTTATTTATACATACTGATGTTTATTAGGCTTAGTAAAGTATTCAGACTGGAAGTCACTGGACAGCAGTGTGAGCACCTCATTCCAGTAAGGAACTAAAGATCAGAGGTCATTCACAACCCTGTTAATTCCTTTGTACCCAAAACATGGAAGTCGGGTTCAAAAACGTGTGTGTGCATGTGCCAGGGTGTACAGCTAACAGGAGACACAGAAATGTATGCACATCTCATTTTTATTAAAAGTAAGCCTTTTTGGTCCTTGAATATATATTCCCCTTTTAGCAATTACTAAGCTGGAGTCCACATGAAGCAAAGATTAAAAACCAAATTGGGCTTGAAGTAGGAAAGACACTGTAATGACAAATGCATTATCAGAGGATTATATTCATCCTCAGAATGTTATCATTGTACTTGCCAAGAATCCTTCCTGAAGACACCAGTCATAGAACAGAAACACAAAACTATGGGTAAATATAGAGGATTCCCACTATAGAAATATCTAACTGTGAATGTACTGTTATCCCCAAGACTACTGTCTTGGGGATAACAAAAGGCCAGTAAGTAATTTTATAGGATAATTAGAATTTAAAAAAAAAAAAACCTATATGATTTTTTTTCTTGAAAACCATTCTTGGCCATATTCATTTCTAAGGCATCAAGGAGTATCTCCCAGCACAGTACCCTTCTGCAAAAGATGTTTTAGCTGCTTGTGAATATAATTGGATTCCACTAATTAATAAGGAGTAAGGGAACACTTTTTCAGCACTTGAAAACACTCTTTAACAGCTTTGCAATTGAACAATGAAGATCATAGCTGTTTCCTAAAAGGAAAAGACATATAAGGCAGAGTAAAATAAGTGCTGAATTACTCCGGGAAAGCGGTTAATTCTGGCAGCTTAGGGAGGAGGAATAAAGAAGTGAAACAGAATCTAAAGTGCTACTTTAAGAAATATTTCCTCTGTAAGTCATCTGGCTACTCACAAATGAACCAAAACCTTTCTCCTATTCATCTCTTCTACAGCATGAAATGCTGGGTCAGAATTTTTTGGACAAATTTGAAAGCAGAGCATGTTTTTTTCCCAGCCTGAGTATGTTTTCCTTCTTTAGTAAATACTATCTGGTCTTCTCAACCTCCTGCATTATCCAGCATGACTTCTGTTGAGTCAGCCTGGATGTTACTTCTATTGCATTTGCCTGCAGAATACATAGGAAGGCAAACTTTGTAAAAAGTTGTCTTTCATCAGTATAAATTGTGTATATTTTTCTCTGGAAAACAGTAGTTTCTGGGTACTCAAGACTGTCTCTGGTCATAATCTTACAGTGGGTTTTTTGTTGTTTTGTTTTGGTTTGGTTTTGTTGTTGTTGTTTGTTTGGATTTTTTTAATATTGGACCAGATGGATGTGGTTAATCTGTTTTATTTTGTTTATCTTCATATGGCAGTACCAAAACAGTTTTTTGACAAACATAGTGGTATTATATTGAGAAATATAGGCCTGATATCACAGCTGAGACCTTGGGAAGGGGAGACACAGGATGCGGCACAGAGGTGAACAGGCACAGGATGATAAGAGGTGAGGCACAGGGAGGAACTGGCAACATCATGGCTGTAAACATTCACCCATGATCAATTAACAACATGCAAACCTTAAGCTGGACAAAACTGATTTGCAGATTAGTTAAAAGAAAAAGAAATAATTACTGCCAAATGTAGATGGCCTTACGCATGGTAAATTCAGAAGCAAAGTGCAGGGCCAGGTCAGTGAAAAAAAGACCAGTTATAAAGGCATGCTAGAAAACATAAAAGTGGATCCTAGAGTGAGAAAGAAGAAAACATCAGCATAAACTAGGTGAAGACCTTCAAGTGCTGACAAGTCATCATAACATCCCCACCATGAACACTGATATGACTATTGACCTTAGTACTCAGAAGAGCAGGGAATAGGTGAATTAATAGTAAAAGGGATAAAAACTGAATGACTGTATAACAATTTCAACTTCATTACTACTATAATTAAAAGTTTTTCTGTAGAGAAGCTTATTCTTTATCTCTAATAATCAGATCTGGGCGAATAATGATTCTTGAATTATGCTGCTGTAAAGATTTGAATTCTACTGACAATCTATTCTTGACTTTTTGTGGAAGATGTGCTTCCTCTTTACCCATAAACAAGACGTTGAGCATAACACAGTCAACATAGATTTTTTTGATATATTTGCTGCTTCTAGAATTTCCACCCTTACTGTCAATGTGCAGGACAAATGAACTCTGTCTGTAGTATTGCATCATGACAGATTCCTAGGCATGGATTTATTGAGAAATCACAATAGCAAGTCAGAAACAAGAATAAGAAATCAATTCCATCACTGAAAAACAAAAAGAAATGGATAGATTGAAAACTAAGAATAAACATTTATATTTAGGCTAAACTCAAATTCTCAGTTATCCCTGAGAAGATAATTCCAACAAAGATAATTACAAAAACATGTCAAAGTATGAAAGAGTGTTTAGTATCTAGCCATAATTAGAAATCTGTGAGAACTCAACAGTCTTGTCCATGTTGTGTCTTACAGTTATGGAAATTGAGTCTCTCTCAAATGACACCTTAGATTTAGGCAACTAAAGGCTACCTTTAGTGACAAGTCAGCAAAACATCTTTCTGCAAGCTACTGGTAGGTACAAATGCCATGACACAGGATTTTCAAGAAACCTACAGCCTTTGGTAAAGACTGCTGGAAATGAGAAGTGTCATCACTCAAGAACATTTAAAACAGCATTTGGCACCGATGTTAAAGCAACTGAATCCTGACGGGAGTGAGTGACCTGCAGTATAAGCTGAATAGTTCTCTTGCACTTACTGTCATAATTGGACAATTAAATATACTTATTTTATTCTTGAATAGAAATTCACTAAGGAAAATAATATTTGCTTCAAATAAGATTTTGATTTTTTTCTAAGCTGAAACTTCTATTATTAGTAGATGCACAAATTTCTCTGTTCTTTCCTACCCAAAGCTGTGCTCTTACATGGCAGATTGCAATTCATATTAAAATGATTGACATCTTTACATGTGAAGAAACATTAAAGGGCACATGAAGAAGAACTTCAATGAAATAACTTCATTTTTGAATGCATTTCTACAGTTTATATTTCAAGTGGTCTAGCATAGAGGCTAAAGCTACAGTCCAAATAACCAAACCAAAGACTTTTTCAACAGAAACGTAAAAATGAATCCCCAAAACAAACTCCAAAGAAACAGTAATTTATGGGATTAAAGTTTCCTTCTGTATGAAAATCTTATACTGAACAAATCTTCACTATAAAATCAAGCACTGGAGAGAAACCTATGCTATAGCAACCAGGATGGAGATGAGTAATAATTACACTGAATGTGTAAGCACATTTTGGAGAACATTTTCATGTCTTTTAAAGATTCTACAGTCAGTTCAGCACAGTTTCAAATATGTAAAATGTGTTTTATAATTACTAGTGTTCTCATCCTGAAGCATCTTTTTCCTGGCTCAAACACAAGGAGGATCATTGGGTCTGAATGATTAATTTGCCTTATGCAATGATGCATTTGTCCATCTAGTTATTTAGATATATAAACTTAGCAGACCTATTGCAATAGGAATTGCCATATTTTAGAACCTATAGAAGAGGGCATAATAAATATAATTGATGGTTTTGCTGGTACTACAGAAATTAGTATGTTTCCAGAAAGACATTTGGAAATATTCCTTCTTCAAAAAGACTGGATGGTAAAAAAGATGTTTCAGCTTTATCTTATGACTTCAGAAGGAGTTTCTGAAGGCTAATACAAGTGCAAAGGTTAAGAGAAAGGGAGAATATGAAGACTATGGTGTATACATGAAAAAGGAGACATAAAAGAACGTGTTTCAAGCAAAACACATTAGCAGAATATGAAGGTTATACTCCCATCTGATTCTGCATGTTACTGTGATGCAGAATCATAATATTTTTTAATAGGTTTTTTCTTTCACTTTGAGGAGAATGATGAGCTGAGTTTTTGTTTATGGTCTGGTTCTTAACTCTGGAGGTGCTGACTGCTGCTGACAGACTTGCCTAGGAAGCTACCAGTATTTTGCATACCGTTTTCTTAGGATTTTGCTTTATATGCGTATATGAAAGATCTAAATTTTCAACATACTTTAAAGAGCTCAAATTTTTATCTATATTGGATGTTTGCAAAAGTATCACAGAAAACAAATTTAATATAAAAAGGAAAAAAAAAGCATCTAACACAGATTTGTGTGTATGGGATAGAAGGAATAAGCACATACGTTTGTGTCCTTCCCCAAAAGAAAAGATTGAGAAGCGATAATGCTGTATTCTGGACCTCAGATGCCTCTCTCCTTCATTCCAAATGATAATGCATTATTCTCTAGAGGACTTTTCTCCAGTCCACATGAGAAAAAGACACGCAGCTACGCTGGATGAGAAAACAAAGTAAATATGAATCCCATCTTAAAGCTCATTACACTGTGACCATTAAATTACCCAGAAATATGCTCTTTACAATATATGTTTTCTGACTGCCAGAGAAACAGAATGGGCTCCAGGTCACACATTAACAATTCAAAAATATACTAAAAATAGAATCTACTGAAGAACAATACACAACATGACAGATCATATCATCTTATTGTTTTACCTTATATATCAAAGCATCCACAGATACAGAGAGACAGTTAGACACTTTTGCCCTTATTTGTTTGGATACATCTCAGTAACAACATAAAAGTGACAATGGAAGTACTATTTCATTTGATATGTTAAAAATGGTGAAGTGTTTTAAGTACACATTTTCTAGAAATATTATGTTATAAAGAAGTGTGATTTAATTCAGTTGTCTTGCTCTGTGATTATATTTTTAAAAACTAACTCTGATTGAATTCTGCTTTTCCTGCATCGTTTGTAGAAAAGCTCAAACCAAAGTATTTTAAAAGGTCTAAGAGTAGAATTCTACTCTGGAGAAAGAACTAGGGCACATAACAGCACCAAATCTCTCATATTTATCAGTCAAAATATTTCAGATAAAAAAACCCACCAAACAAAACCCATAACAAAACTCAAGCAACCAATAAATCCCCAGGAAAAATGGATGACAGTGCAAATGGATGCCAGTTCTACCATTATTTATTACAGCAAAAAAACCATCAAATAATAATGTTGGATTAAAACTTAAAAATCCACAATGTATTTCAAACCCCTAACTGCAGTAATCCAGCATAGTCCTCCCAGGTTCATAATTATAATTAAGTTTTAATTAATATGCTGTACATCAGTGAAGAGTTTCATGCAATTCCTTAAATTCTAGCTTCTAATGCAAGTTACTATCTTATTCAAAGTACTGATACTGCATATAGTTTATCATTAATGAAAAGATAAACAAACATGAGACCTATTCTTTCTCAAAAATCATAAGAATTCTGACCAGAACAGTCAGATTACATTAGCTGCGAGGATTACAGGTCTCTAGCAATGAGAGAAGACACAACTGTTAAAGTATCTTTAGCTGGAAGATGGCTCTGCCCATGGCAGGGTGTTTGGAACAGGATGATCTTTAAGGTTCCTTCCAAATTAAACCATTCTATTATTGTTAACTTCTAATTATCTCCAGTACTCTAAGATTAAAAAACAAAAACAGAATTTTCTGCCTCCAAGATTATTTGCTGTGTTTAGACATATTGTGTCCCTTTAATCAAGACAATGTTTATATAATTCTATAAAACCAAAATTTGAAATAGAATATAATTTGCATATGTCTACTTGTCTCATTGACTTTTTTTTCCCAGTTAAAGATAAGTATTTCTATTTACTCAAAATGTTTTGTTCTAGATTTACAGCAATCTTTGTTAAATGCAGTAATTGGCAATCTGGAAATAATTTGTCCAGTAGTTTCTTCCCTGTATCAGTTCATTTAGACATTGTCAGATAACAAACAGCTGATTTTGCCTTATAGTATCTTGTCTTAGTCCTAAATGTAAGAGGTCTTTTTATTACTGATTATGTAAAAGCTCCATGAAAACATGGGTTTTTATGGAATATTATGGAAATTTTATGGAAAATTTCAACATTTTCAATATCATCTAGGAAGTACATTAGAAAAACATTCTGTAAATTGATGAAATTAAAGCAAATAGCATTTCCAAGGGAAATTACAATTTATGTGTTCATTGTTACTGCCATAACAAAAATGTAAAAATAAATGAAAATATGTTATAAACTCTTTTTATTCAGCACATTTATTTCATTTTTATCAGTGTTGTCACCAAAATCAGTTTTATTTCTGGCCAAGAATCTGACTGCAGCAAAATATTTAAAGAGAACTTTTCTGATCAGGTCTAACAGCGTAGCGGTATGTCCCTGAAAGTAAACTGGCATGCACTAGATAGATGGTCCATTTCACTTCAATTTGTGTACAAGACTTTCTGCCAAAATAAAGAAAATAGTGTCACAGCTTCAAAGCAGACAGAAGCACAAATCATACACTGGCTAGCAGAAAGGAGTTGTGGGTCCTAGTGCAGCTGAAGTCCTCCAGTCTCCAGGCATAAGCTATCACCACCTTGGCCATATGTGTCTCAGTTCGGAAAGCTGGTGGGCGCTGGCTTAACAGATGCTACTATTTCTTGATACCAATAATGTTAACTCATGTGGTGATGAAAAATATATTACCTTATTTCTAAGCTTACCAACTTTTTGCTTATGCATAGCTGTCAGCCAAGTTCAACTTACTTATAAAAGAGGAAGAGCTTTTGTTTCATCAGTGAATAAAATGGCATCAACTACTTTTTTTTTTAAAAAGGGCAAATTAAAATGACTTAGGGGGTTATTTGAGTAAAAGAGTACTTTATTATGAATATTTATGCATCATGTGATGCATAAATCATTGAAGAAAAGCCTGTACTGTAAGTTAACTCAGGGGATGTTGGAAAGGTTAAAGTCTAGATAAGTAATGAATGAGTCATATAAAAAAGAAAAACTTTTTCTTGCTAAAGTAAGGTACTGCATTATGACAGATTTTTCGTAGAATATATTTATTAATATCTTCAAGGAAAAGTTTGCTAAGCAACTTACTTATTAAAGGGGGAAAATGGACTCGTGCTGTCATCACCTGCTGTTTCTACAGTTAACAGATTTTTCTTAGTCCACAATTTCTCTAGCTGTCTACAAGTAAAAAGTAACTTAACTCTGTTTCTTCTCTTCCTCCAAGTATTCCTTCTTCTTGGCTCCCTGCCCACCACAAAAAATACAAAACAAAACAAAAAAACCCACAAAGAAGCAAACAAAAAAACCCCAACCAACCAAAACAACAACAACAACAAAAGGATATAGATCAAGATCTCAGTAGAGTTTTGAAAATAAATATAGAATCATTCTGCACTGTTCATAATGTCATAATTTCCAGGTTCAGGTCATTGAACAAAGAAAGGAACATTTGTCCAAAGACGTATCATGTTAAGGTTGAGAGTAAAATTTTGATAATTTTGGGAAGAATGATACAATATAAGCCTTGCTGTAAAAAAGAGGTGTGGTTAATGTTTTCAAAAATAATCTCAAATAATATATGTGTGTTAATTTAAATTATTTTTCACATCATAATTTTTGAAGTAAGGAACATTTTAAACTCATTAAATATCAGCGATTTACACCACCAAAGTTTAACAAACATATTTAAACATTATTAGACATTTCATTATATCATTGGTCATTAGAAAAACACAAAACCACAGAAACATATGCAAATTGAAGTTCACCAATGCAGCTTGTATGAAAAAACCATAATTTTATTTTATAATTATTTTATGAAAATTCACATAAAAAAGTATTCTAAAGCATATTTTATTCTTATTTCTCTCATACACATGGAATTGTAACATTCCTAAACCCAGCATACGGCCAAATCTTAATATTGCCAAAACACCAACAAAATACTGTTTGAACTAGTACAAAGCATAGCAAAAAGAAGAAAAACAAAACCAAGAAGCTACTAATATAACCAAGAGACATCAACAACACGTCTGACCACCAGAACGGGGTTTGTAATGGTAAGCACTGGAAAGACTCTGAGTAGGTTTACTGGGGAATACAGCATGCATGAGCAAACAAGGCAGAAGCACTTTTCAGTTTACACCACACTTAGCAAGAACTCTTGCTCATGTTGAAAACAGAGGGTTACTGGATGAGTGCTGCAGCTGGAGCACTGCATGTGCCTGACAGACTGACAGACAGCCCTCACACTTTTATTGACTGCTGAGCAGTGTGGAGAAGAATAGAGAAACAAAGCTCTAATACTTAAATTATTGACAGCAGAATAACCAGCATCTAGCAAAAAGAACCATCAAGCCTCTTCTCTCAAGGCTGACGTGTGGGATTTGGTTGCATTAAAGTCCTTTATTTTACTGGAGCACCTCAGCATGTCAAAGGAATGCACAACTTGCAAAGAAATGAAAGTATGGCTTTAACTTTTACAGGTCAATTATTATTTATGTCACGCCTATTTTTAAAACAAAAAAAAGTTACATTTTCATAGACTAAAAAAACCTATGTAGACACAATGCAATGCTTTCCGATGCTCAGGATGTGATCATCTTCTCAGCAGCCACAGTAGGGACACTCCTTTTCAATAGAAAGAAAAAAAATAAAGCTGCTTACCTCTATCCAACACAAGTAAAAATATTGGATTTAGAGCACAGTAATCCTTTTAAAACACCCCACCATCTTAGCACCTCCTGTTTCAGTTGAAATATTTTGAATTTATCCATCTTGGAAAGAAATTTGAGGCACAGCCTAACCAAAATTTGACCATGAAAGAGTTAAGATTAGGGATGGATTTTTAAATTAAAAATAAAATTAAAATAAGTGTAAATACTATATTTATTTCAAACATACCGTGGAAAAGATCCTATGATGAAAATGACAGAATGAAAAATGCAATGTTCAGTAACCATCCTTCCAGGAGATGCATTGATCTATGTCAGACATCTCTGTACCGCCGAGTTCAGTCCCATATCTTTAAGATCAGAGACATTTTATTTGCTGGGTCTATTTGAGAGTTTCAGATTGATCTTTTAGCCACACTTGTAGTTTCTTCCCATCAGGTACATGACACAGCCCAAGCAGCTGCAATCCATGAAATATGTCATTCCCCTGCAGACACACTCCAGAAACTTTCTCTGTGATTTTTTTTTTTCCTAGTCTGACTGGTCTAAGGTTACCTTACTCCAGCCTCCCATCTGTTTGTTACCATCTCCAAACTGGCTTTAGGCCTTCCCTTGTTCCCCTTTTTCTGTCTTGCAATAGAGATGTTGATCTTTGGTTGTTGGCCAGGCTCCCAGCTGAGCCATTTGGCTTCCCTGGGAAGCCTGTTCCAGTTCCCAATCACCCCCCTGGGTGAAGAACCTTTTTCTAATATCTAATCTAAACCTCCCCCGACACAACTTCTGCCTATTTTCTCAGGTTCTGCCAGTGGTCACCACAAAGAGATCAGTGCCTGTCCCTCCTCTTCCCCTCAGGAGGAAGTTGAAGACTGCAATGAGGTCTCCCCTCAGTCTCCTCTTCTTCAGGCTGAACAGACCAAGTGACCTCAGCCACTTCTCATACGGCTTCCCCTCAAGGCCATTCCCCTCCCGCCCATTGCCCTCCTTTGGACACTCTCTAATAGCTTAACATCTTTCTTATATCGTGGTTTATCTTTCTTATAACTTCACACAATAAATGTAATATCAGAGTTTTGAGATGTAACAGAAGAAATACTAGTACTGCTTGCAACAAAATGTACAGTGAAAGCTTGCGCATAACTAAGCCAAACAATTTAAATAAACCAGCTAAGCAAAGTAAAGAAACAATAAGGAAAGGGACCGAAGCAGCCAAGTAGGTAACACTATGTTGTTTGTTGTGTAACCCAGTGCACTGTCTTAAAGGAGTTCATAAAGTGGTCTTTCCTTATGAACTTTGGGGGCTGCAGACAGAAATGACCATCAGAGACCCTTGGTGAAGCCCCTCAGAGACCTTATAAGGATACATATATATGCTAGTAAGTGTCCAGAAATGTCATGAATATGTAATAGGATTGTGGGAAATGAAAATGGATAATCATGTAATGCAAACATATAAGCTCTAGCTGAGATGTCACAGTGTGCACTTTGGCAAAATGATTACCAGTGCACTCAGAGATGAATAAAGAATGCCTGGTTGCTAAAACTTACAAATTGAGTCTTAGAGGTCTCTTTTAAGGGCTGATTTTAGGCAACAGTTGTTTATTTGTTTTGTTATGCTAGAAGTTCTACAAATGAAGAGGAATCCAAAGCAGAGAATAATTTAGAATGTGTAATGCCAAGTATATATTCTCTGGTTACTAGGAAAACACAGACGGAAATAGGGAAGAAAAACTATTTCAATGTATTATATTGTAAGAATCCTGAAGAAGTACACCAAGAAGATGAGCAATTACAGTTCTATTGAATAGAAGAAAGTTGATGCTTTCACTAATTTACCATGCTTTGCAAATGGTGCAAAATACCATTGAATATGTCGTTGTTAGGAACGTTTTAGGGAGGAAACACAGGAGCCACGTATTATACAGTATGATACAGTAAAATAAATACTAAGGTTTCAAAGTTTGAGTTTGAGTCCATACAGTCGTTCTACCTGACATAAACCAAATGTTTACCTCTGGCTCAACAGATATTAATTCTATATCCTGCTATGCAGATCAATCACTTCAGATGGTGAAGAATTTTGTTTCTAATCCAGCTTTGAACTGAGCACACAAATCCTCATGCATCATACAGCTTTCCATCATATAGATTTCCAAGCCTTAGTGGGTACCCCATACAACAGGCTATAGTTTACTCATCTGGGTCTGGAAATATCACCTTATCAACATTTCTGTGGGAAGCAGACAAATGAAAGGTGTAATTCTTCCTCAATTGTTTCTTCTGTCAATTCTAGAGACAGTCTTCTCATACCATGAAAAAAGTCATACAAGTGGTGCATTAGTCAAATACTAAGTAAAGGCGAAAAATATTCCTTAATTTGGTTGAATTCTAAGTTTCATGTTTATATTCCAGCAAACTGTGCTTGTTTTATTATAAAGGCATGTAAATGAATGCATGAAGAAGTTCTCAAATGCTTAGCAGTTCATTTGTTAAGAATCCTTTCCACAAATACTTAGAAGAGGAATATTTTATGTCCATCTAATGAGCTAGGTTATAAAAACATGTTCATTAGAATTCATCTTAGGTGACCAAAAATATTAAGAAGTTATGAGTTGTTACACAATGAAGGTTGAAGCCTTTGCGAATTCAGCTTTTTCCCCACAAGATGTTTATATTCATCAGTGCAGACATGCTGAATAGTCAGGCTAGCATAAATATTTGTTAATCCGTTTTGATAATGCCAGCATTATTTAGGTTACTCAAGTCATTAACTGCACAAAAAAGGAACTGCAAACATGTGAGGCCTTTTTCCACCCTGATTCATTTTCTTAGTACTTAATCTCTGAGGTTTAAGAGATCCTTCTTGTTTTCTTTTTCAGTGATTCAAAATACTTCATTTAACACTTTCATACTTCAAAGTCAGCATATTTCATGCAATATTATGCATTCCATTGCTGATGTATTGTAATTCCCTTTTTATAATGCAAACCCTGTCATTAATATCTTAGAGCTCTCCTACATCGGCAGCTCCTGACAGGATGTAAACCTATGAGTGAGGTGAAACTGTTCGGTGTGGGTAGTAAAACTCCCACTCACAAGCAAATTATGGGGCACACTTAAAAATTTTCAAAGGCTTGAGGAAAAACAAAAGGGGAATTAGGGAAGGTCTGTCCCTTCTTAATAAACATTGATGAATAAATAAGCAAGCAGAAACCTAAAAAGCAGTAAACATATGAAAAATTGAGAAATAAAAAAGTGAATGGGGATAGATAAGCAACTTCACAATGGGACAATTTTCTGAAAGCACGTGTTACCCCTCAGAAGTGTTATGTAACAATTTTAGTTCTTCTCACAGAATAAGAAGTTTCTGCAAAGTGATTCTCCACTAAGTCTGCTAGTAAGATAATGCTGAAACTGAGGAAACTCTTCTGAAACCATCCAGTGAAAATATCATAAAAGGACAAAGAAGATGAGTATTCTTTCTTATCTAACCTTAGAAATAGTTTGGTTTTGGTTTTAATTCATAATTGTCTAATCTGAGCATCTTCATGTCTAAACCTAAGTGTGACCCAAAACTAGGTGGAATTAAAATTAAAAGAGTTTGAAGAATCCAATAGGGTAAACACATCCAAGTGTGTCTAGTAGCAAACCATAGGACTGGGTTGTTGAAAAGAAACGGATGCAGCCACTCCAGGAAAACTAAGTTTTCCAGTATTTGAAACATTTGTGAATACCTGTAAATAGGACCCCTGGGTTTTCAGCAATAGGCAAATTGAACCCAAAACTTCAAAATTTCAATACAGACTATAATATAAACCATTCCATTTTGCTAAGGTTGTAGCAGAAAAATGCCAAGTTCTTGAAGTCAAGACATATACAAAACTATAACATGTTTGGAAATAAGCTCTGCTTTTTATTACCAGAAAGAACAATGATTACTCACAATTCTAGGAGACATCACATGCATGGGAAAAAAATTTCTTCTTAGAGGAGAAAATGAGATTGGTCTTCGGGCAACTCACATAGGCTAATAATGTAAAATTACTTAGGCCAAGGAGACATTCTTCTTGTAAATACATCCAGGAGCAAAAGGGACAAATCCTTCTATTTGTAATATTGGGTAAATTAAGGGAAAGTGTTTCTGAAGATGGGATCTCTATATATATTTCCTCCTTGAGTTCCTCTCAGTATTGAGGTTTTTAGTTGGTTGTTTCATGTTTCTTTTGTTTTTTCATTCACATCTCTTGTCTGGATAGACACTTGATCCTTGCCTCTGGGGACTCCAAAAAGTAGGTATTCACAGGGAATAAGGAAATTCTGACCACTTGCTACATCTTGTCATGTTCAGCAGTAACGGTAGTTATTTATAAGGTAGGACTATGTCACAGACAGATGCAGAGAAGGTTCAGCTTGCTTTTAGAGTACAGAGTTTGACCCTTGCTCACTGCAACTGTCACTAAATCCTCCATCATCTCCTTTCTGAGCCACTGACATATGAAGTTGCCACAGAGTAGTAGGGTAAAAACTATTTTCAGCATGTCTACTGTTTTTTCCCTTAAATGCATTGAGACACCAGGTTGTCAAATGGGCTGTGGGTTACTGCACTGGTCAGGAGCCAGGTGGCAAAGAGAGTCTATTGAAAAGTCTCAGAAAACGGAACAGGTAAAGCTGAAACACAAATACGAAATAGCGTGTGTGTGCAATGCAAGAAATGGGGTCAAAAATGGCACTAGTAGACTTTCCATAAGATGCAGGAGATCCACAGAGATCATGATTCTATTATGTACATTTTCTACCACTCAGGTAAGAAGACTTAATTAGGAGTCAAGTCCCAGGATCACGTTTGGGGTTTACAGATAAAAATCATTGCAGCAGAGGAACTTACAGCTTTGTATAACATTTGACTTCAGCAACCACACAAAAGGCAGAAGTCTAACAGCCTGGATCACCGTACTGCCTTGGGGCTAAATATGCACTTTCTGTAGCTGTTTTCCTTTTACTCTCCCTCTCCACTTTGTTACCTCCAGAAGCTGGAGAGAAGCCCATCTTCTGCTCAACACGTCCCCTGCCCTAAGCAATCTGGTACTGTGGGACCTGAGACTGTACTATCAATGCAGTACAAGGTGATTGCACCACACAGGAGTCACCATTCCGAAGGCTCAAACAAATGGCAAATCTAGAGGTAGATTAGGAGTCTTCATATAATTTTGTTATATATCATTTGCTTTCTTTTAATATAGACATTATAATGAAAGAAAGAAAATGAAAGAAAAAAATATTACATAAAGTACAAGCTATTAAAAACACTCAAGTTTTACGTCACCGCTGAAGAAATTATTGTTCTGAGAAATGCCATTTTCTAAGAAGCAGTTCTTTTCTCCTATTCTCCCTGACTTAAATGTCTCCACAGACGTTTCCTTCCAGCAATTGAAGCTTTTACAGAAAAATACACAAATGAAGTTGGAATTAGGTATTTAGTATGAAAAATAGTATTATGTGGGTATCAACTGGTTTGTTTCAGCAGCTAAAAACAAAACACACAGACTTTCAGAACTGCAGACTTTTCTGAAAATTCAAGTAAAATAATTCTCTCTGTAACCAAATCTCCTTGCAGAAAGACACATTAGGATTTCCAGCTGAGAGGCATTAATATTTTAGTCATGTCTTTCGCACACATGGCATTTAGTGTAGCATGTATAATGCAGCATTTGAAAAGTTGCCTGACTCTCCTAAGATACTAATTATTTCTGTAATTTTGAAACCTGGTAGGATATGGGTAACAGCAGTAATTATAGGCCAATTTTCTTAATTAATGTAGTCTGCAAAATACTTACACAAGCAATAGTAAAAATTATTAGAATAAATTCCTTCCAAAATGAATTCATAAGAAGAGACACTCAAACAATAACATAAGACTCTCCCTTGACCTCATTAATGAAATTTACAGTAAAAGTAATGAAGTGATAGATACAGTATCACCTAGAGCAAAGGGAACAAATTCAAAATTTAATAGTGTAATGTTTTTACCAGAGTACAACCAGACAGTGCAAAGGAAAAAAGAAAACTGATTTCTCTGGAAACATATTTTCCTAATTAGTTTAACCTGCTACTGATAGCAAAGAATTCTGTGGCTTTTTGTTTATTTTTGGCAAATAAAACTAAGTAATCAGAAATTTCCGTTATCATTGCCAGTTTTCAGACATGATGAATACAAAGCTTTAGAAAAAACTGATTAAAAAAAAAATTCAAACAGAATTAAAAATTGGGAATAAGGATTATAATCTTTCACCCTCACTGCAACACAACCGAAATGATCTAAGCAGTTGAAATCATCAGGCCTGAGCAAAAATTCCATTGAAATCAAGAGGAAAAAAACCTAAACCAATATACCAGAGGAATTTAATCAGTATTAAAATTAATGTATCCTAACGTATTTATGTACCATTGTGAATATGTTTATCACCATTTACTATGGAGATTTATATCAGAAAGTAGTTGACATCTAGTATTATTAAAGAAAAATGTCTATTTATAAAATGTGAGAAAGGAAACTGAAAGTAACAAGATGAGGAAATATCTAATAAAATGAAACATTTTGGTTACTTGCTGACTTTCAATCTCATTTGCTAAGAAACTTCATAACTTATCTGATTGTGTATTGACAGATACTATGTCATATTAGAAACAAAAATTCCTTGGGGGAAAAAAAAAGTTTCAGAGGGCTTCAGGGTTTTTCCAAATTAGCAACAAAGGCACCAGGGTAATGAACAATTGTCTGAATTTTTAAATATATCTCCATTTTTTTATTACAAAGAAGCTCATAATTTTTCTATTAACAGGTACCTCTCTCTCTTAATCCTATGGAAACATGAGCAACAGATCATGAAAATTTATATGAACTATTACATTGGTAAACAAAAATATAATAATTATTGATGCAATTCTAGAACAAGCTTTAAAACACGCATATACATCTAGAGATCTGGTATTAGCTAGGACAGATTGGTTCCACTCTGTTGCATTTTGTGTAGTTATGCTAGCATGAAGTGAATTTAAAGTGAGTTCTTAACACAGTGTGCAAGTATACAGAACTAGTAACATACAAATTTCTAATCCTACCTCATGAAGCACAGTCTATTACCACTCTGTCAGCAAAGCTTAGAGATGTTTAGAGATGAGAATTTTGTCTTTAATTGTAACCTAGGGTCTTGGACAATCAGCTTCTGATACATGCAGGCCTCTCTTTGTCTGCATAGTTCAGGGAAAGCTTCAGGGGAAGGCAGAACTTCTGATAAAGCCATCCTCAGAGAAGCTCTATTGGAAGTGCAATACTGAGAGCAGCCCATCTCAGCTTGTGTCCAGCCAACAAAACAGCTTAAAATACATCCCTGCACTTTGTTACTTGACAGAACTTGGTCATCTAACTTAAACAGATATAAAACATGGCTTCACATGAAGCTGCCCTGGGGAAAGTTCAGACTTGACATTAGCAAAAAGTTCTTCACTGACAGGGTGGTCAATCACTGGAAGAGGCTCCCCAGGGAAGTGGTCACAGCACCCAGCCTGACAGAGTTCAGGGAGCACCTGGATAATGCTTTTAGTCATATGATTTAATTTTAAATAACTGTGTCAGGAGCAGGGACAGACTTATGGTGATTCTTATGGGTCCCTTACAACTTGAGATATGGTTCTACATAATGCCTATGCAGATCAACCACTGAAACAACATTAGACTAACTGTGTCTGTGTGTTATAACCATACGTGCACAATTTCAAGAATTTCAGTGCTACCTGGCTGCTTTTCCAGAGAACTTAAGGTCAGGTATAAAACAAATTCAAGCATCTTTACGGATAACACGTGATTCAAAGACGTTTCAGATCCCTCAAGAAAGCCAAAAGTTCCTTTTGCTAATCTTTCAGGATCACAAAACAAGTTGTCATATTTTCTTATTGTCTTTTTTTTTGTTTATTCATAAACTGTGACTAAACCAGCTAAGGGCTGGTAAATGTTGTAAGAAACCTCTGAAAAGACCAAGTCATGGCAGTACCAAACAAATAGCTAAGGATCCATAAAAAATATAACACATTTAATCTTTTATTTGTGAGTATGCAATGGATTAATGCAACTCTAAAAACACAATCCACAAATGTCATGTGATATAGAGCATTCCTGCCTCCTGCTCAAAATTACATCCTTCAATTTGCAAGCTTTATCTGAGCAAAAATTACTCAGGTATCTTGCTTTTTTCATTTGGTAGAAGTCAAGAATTGTGACTATTCAATTATTCTAAGTAAGAGACAAGTTTAAAAACCATTGTATATATCTACATCCAGTCACCATATCATGGAGGATTTGCTGTAGGTGATGTTTAAGCTATTGAAACTCCACCTAACTTCTTGTGAAGATAACTCCAGTGTCAGTGGGATGTAAGAAAGTAGGATCCCTCAAAGGCCTCTGTTGCTATATCTCATCCACAGGACTATTATAGAGGAATGGCTACAGGCAGTCTCCTTTTTATCTGAATTCACAATTTATAAGACATTTGCAAAAAGTGCAAATTTACTCTGTATTCCCATTCACTGGCAAATGCAATTTCCTACTGCCAACCAAAGTTCAAATGTGATATCTATTCAGAATGTAAAATGTTCTTTCTAGGTTTTCAAAGATAACTTATACATTGATCATTTACTGCGAAAAGGCATGAAAAGTAAAAGACGAGGGAGAGTTTGCCTTTCCATTTGAACACAGTACTATTCTCCCTATGTCAATTTACCATTTATTTGTTATGCCTTCATAATTAAAACAAAACAAAACAAAAAAACTAACAAAAAATCCAAAAACAAACTAATCAAACCAACAAACAGAAATTACAGAAACCAAAAACACTTTAATTGCTAGAACATCCTTAACTTTTTGTCTCTCTTTTTTGGTGAAAAAAGTAAGCTCATTCCTATTTGTGACAGACAGTCTGACTAGCTTTTTCTTCACGTGCCCAGCATTTCTTTTCCTCACTTGTGTTTGGTTTCCATCTGGAAATCTTTCTGTTCAAATTTTGAGGAATGTTTACCTTGGGTTTCTAGATGTGCAAGCTACCTATACAATACTTATTGTGCAGATACTAACATCAACCATTACACCAGCGGCAGCCATTCATCCAGAAACATCTATTTACACCGTAGTTGTAGGACATCAAAGATATGTCTGACATTTTCTGAAAATACTGGATGTGATGGCCATAATATGCGCTATGCAATCAGTGTGGATACAGAATAGATATGATGTTTCAGGAAAGCATCAGACTCCTTCACACACAATAAACATCATATTATGGTCATCTAGGAGGTTCCCAATCAATATAAGGAACTCTACTAATGCATCAATAGATTTGGAAGGCCTGAGATTAGATATAGCTATATTCCCATAATCCCCTATTCATAGTGATTCCTCATTCAACAATATTGCATTCAACATATTGCTTCAGCAAAAAAAGTGAGAACTGTAAACTGTATTTTCGTTTGGCTAATAGTATGGCAAATTGCACTATCCTTCCATCATGCTCCATAATTATATACAAGTCTTGTGGGATGTTTTTTTTAGTTCTGTCTGTCAAGGAATACATTTATTTCTACTTCTCACTGTCATTTAATTTTTCAAGGTGGGCATTCAGAAGAAAAGAAAAGTATTTGTACTTTCAAATTTGTGATTTATCATGCAGAAAACATAGGAGCTGCCTCCCAGTTCTCTGCCAAAATTTGAAATAAAAAAGCTCTCCACAATTAGTATGCATATTTTTGTAACAGTTAGATGACCTAATCAAGATCAAGGCCACGAGGCATTATGCAAACTGAAAACACAGAGCTGAGGAAGTTAAGAGGAATCAGTCCCAGGTCCTGTGCTATTTCCTCCCAGTAGTTCTCCGTATGCTGCCGGTTCTGAGCTGCTGGAAACTAATATTGCAATGCTGCTGTGCTCACTAACTCCAATGGACTATGCAAACAGTAGTAAGCATATTTTAAAAATTCCTTGGAAGTGTATTAGTAAATAAAAAATGTTACACAACGAGGTACGGTCTTTGAAATTTCCCAGGCTTGTCAAATCATCTTGACAGCACATCACGCCTTGTTACACTGGCACATTAGGTAAGGGTGAATGCCAAAATAAGAACGCATGACAGGCCAATTACCCTGGCCCAAGTATCTTCTTATCTTTTAGTATTTCTCCATATTATGAAATGTTATATTAAAGAAGTACCAATATTGCAGTTATTTATGTATAACTACAGAAGATCTTATAGTTCACACAGGCTAGAATTTATTTTCCAGAGTACCCACTTTGTATTTAATTCTGAAGCCTGATTATGCATTTCAAGTTTTGAATGTGCATGAGGCATGGGCTGAAATCACGATTTTTTTCTGCTAGTAGGAGTCTTAAAAAAAAATTACCAGATAAAACTCATCCTAGCAATAGCACAGAAAATTCATGATGTTTTTCCAAAAGCTTTGAATTTGAAAGGTTTTAGCTGGGGTGAGGTGATGAGTAAAGATCTATCAGTAAAGACTGACTTAACTCTAACCATCTATAGGATGTCTCTCCAACACTTTAAAAGAATTTCCTGCTTTAATTGCTTCCTCAGATAGTTCTTCTAAGTTTGAAAAAGTAAGTAGTCTCTACTCATCAGTATTTTCCCCTAACATTCTCAGTCACATTTCACTAGGACAGCTGCAGCATGGTCTCTCTTCCTAATTCCAGTGGGTGGCTCAGGAGCCATTCAATTAAGTGAAAGGTTGTTAGTACCAAATACTTGCTCACTGTAGCTATCTACATTTGAACTCATGCCAGTACAAGATAAATTGAAAATGAAACATATGACAACTCATCCCCATCACCATAGTGATGGTTTTCCATCTCTGCCTTTATAACTCTAGCTTTCCCATGAATGCACTTGCTTCTTTTGCAATTCAATCCCTTACATAGGAATACCAATAACACGACAATTTTGACTTTTGAAACACAAATTATATAATAAACAAACACCCTCCAAAACATAGCTACAGAAATAATGAACCCTGAAAGCTTTTTTTATTAATATTTAAATCCCATAATTGCTTAAACAATGTGCAGTCTTAATGAATGTATGAAGATTTAAAAGTCGATGTAAACTGTAATTGTATTTATATATAAGTAGAATTAGGTATTCAGCTAAGAAGTTATTGAGATAATTTGAAGATGAATTCCTAGCAACAGCAAGCTGCAACAAAACAAGAGAGAATAAGTAAATTATAATCTTTAAGACTGATGATGAAAGAACAACTATATAATTTCTTATGGCTTAACGGTTATAAAAAATAGCCATCTCCTTACACTTGCCAATATGTATTTCTTAGTATTACAATTAATCCAAGTAACATTAACAGAAATTACTATGAAGTTGCTTAGAGATATTCAATTCTTGGAAGCTTCATTTACCATGGTCTCAAGATCGTTGTTTGAAATCATTCTTTCCATTTCCAAACTGGGACAAATTCTTCAATGACATAATACAAGCAATGTTCCACGCCACTGGCACCTTCAATATTTCTAGTACAGTTTATATCTTAATAAACACATAGATCTGTTCTGGAGTTCCAAGGATTTTTCTAAGAAGGTATCTAGTTTGACTGAAAAATTGCACATGAACTTTTATTTATTTTAGATGAAAAATTGCTGAACAAAACAAAAACCTGAACATGCATGCTCTTGGTAGCCTACTACTAAGCTGTTAGCACTTAATAAAAAAGACTACTGAGTTAAATCAGCAAAATCAGATAGCATTGACATGCTCCTAGAAGGGAAAAGCTGGACTACAAACTCTTGTTTTAGAAGTCACAGCATCTTAGCTTTAAATTTCTAAAATCATGACTATTTTCAAAATTCCATTATTATTTGCTACAGTCAACAGGAAGGAGTGTCGTTGATATCCACCTTGCCTGCCACCCAGAAAAGTCTGTAGCTTGAATTTACAGAAATATATATAGAAGCAGTCTTCCTAGTTAATTTTTTCCACTCAGCAAAATAACACCTATCTAGATAATGATTCAATACAGTAAATAACTACTGACTATAGGTTAAACCGATCTCTAAAGCCTATTAATTTCAGTGACATTTGAAGTTTGGTGCATGTTTTGAGTACATTGCTGAACTGGAATTCCAGGTTAGCCTGCTAGCAGGTGTTGTTACATCCCATGACAGCCAGGCAGTCTTTCCTGACAAGTGCTGTCAGCTCAGTGTTCTGAAATATCAGACATAACAGCATCATGCAGTGCGTACCTACATTTTAATGTGAACAATATGCAAAATTTCGAGATCAATTTACACCTGTTTGTCTTTCTAACAGAAACATATACATATTAAGATACATAATGAGTTTCCCCTGTTCCAATGTTAAACATGAAATATTGCCTGAGGTAATTTTTCTAGCATTTTTCTGGAACAGTTGCAATTGTCTTCAATATTTGGAAACAAGAATAATCACAAAATTGTCACTTCTTCAGAACAACCTACCACTGGGAAAACTGGCACTGTTCTTTAATGCAATGAAAAATTACCTAATGTTTAAAATTATGATTAAAAACTTGATCCTGTTAATTAATTAATTTTATACTATTAATTAATAACATTAAAACCTTTAGTTCTACAACCTAGGTTATAGTTATAGTGTATTGTTCATAATGTTTTCGCAAACATATTAATAACTAAAAAAAAGACTCAAGGTCTGCATTTCTTAATCAACTTGACAATACAAAACAAATATTAATTGTTCTTTTCTGCATTATTACAACAGGAGTCAATATCAATATGAGCATAATTCCACCTGGAAGTCCAGAGAATGATTTTTCATCTCAAAGACAATGATTTTTTTATTCATAAAACAAATATCTAAGTCAGTTTATGGCAAGCTGGGCTCTTGTAAATTCTCTCTACCTAAATCCAGGCAGAACTCAGGCAACAAACTGAGCAGCAGTCATATAAGAGTGAGGTGTCTCCTTCTCTGTAGCCCATAGCTCAATCATTTCTGCAGTAAATAAAAATATATGCAGAGTCAGGTACATTCACTACCATGACCAGGGTCTTTAGCAGAACCTGAAGCTCAAAAACCAAATCGCTGTAACACCTCCAGGCTAAAACATGATACAAATACCTGTCAACTCCTGCCCTTTGGCTCTGAACTGGAACCAAGGCTTCCCCTCCACACTGAATACTGAGCTGAGCTGGAGTGTCTCTCGTGCCACTACAGAAGTTTTTCTACCTAGTCTCATACTATCAGTAAGTAGGGACAGTGGGATGCATATTCATTGCTTAGCTTCTTTCTTTCCAAGTGTCTTGGAAAATAAGAACCAGGTGCCTAAGTCTGTTCAGCAGAGGATGCAACTGAAACTACATTTTACTTATTTTTCTGGAAAGTACTCTGAACACAAGACCTTTTATGAAAACAGTGTAAAATACGGATATTCTCTGTTACCAGAGTGTTAAAAGAAGATGGTGAGTCATAGTATTTTCTTTGAAATAATGGCATAGGCAACCACTGTCACAGGAATATTGTAGAGTGTGAACAAGTCACCTAACCAAAATACATGGTGGATTTCTGCTTCATAAGTATTTTCAAAAATAAATTTTAAAAAGAACCAAAGCAATTTTATAAACAGCTGAAGCAGTTATAATGCTTAATCCCTGTCTGCACTACAACTCTTATCTTTAGTCTACTTGGTAGTAGCTAAACAAATTTCTTTCTAAATAATTACACTGGTACAAATCAATTAAAAAAAAGTATCTTCTTCAAGTGGAGGTAGGAGGTAAGAAAGTTTTCTCTCGAAGTATTCTTCTTATATCTCACTGAGTAATTATTAAAAAAAGAAATCTAGTTTGCATCTGTGTTACTGCCTTTGCAAAGGAGATGACAAAAAAAAATCGAAAGAACATGAGGGAAAAAAAACCAGAAAAATAAACAGTATACCAAAAAAAAAATGCCTTTGTCCTTTAGTGTGTTACTAAATTTACTAAATAGATAGGTAGAAAAATAAAACATATCATGTGATGGAGTAAGCAAAACACATGCTGAAATAACATATAAAAGCAGTACACTTCACTCCACACAATGAGTGAAAAAACTGCACCCCATTTTAGATCTTTTTTTCTTAATCTCATTTTACATGCAAAGACCATATTTAATAATTATAATTTCAAACCATATTTTGTAAAAGGAAGGTTTATTTGTATAATTTTACTCAAGTTTGTGTTCTGACTAGGGAAAGCATTGAAAACAGTATGCAAATATCAAAAAGAAAAAGATAATTTTTTCCTTCCATTTAAGATTTGGTGTTGAAGGAATATGTAATTCAGCAGCAACAGTAATTATTTGAGTTAGGAGAAAGGGTATTGAAGTGTCAACCTTGAGGTTTGAGAGAAAAATGAAAGGCATTAAAAGTTTCTGAGGTACTGAGGAGATAATGTATGTTCAAATGTATTTTATATTTCATAAAGTTGAATCTCCACATTTGATATAAATTACACAAACTTGCACAGAAATTTCCATATATGTTATACTGACAAACTGCACATGTTATCAGAGTTTGAAAATGAGAGTGGGGGAGGGCAATGGGAAAATAAATGAAAAATATTTTAGTTTGCTTATAAACATGAATATTCTTTGGAAAATTCAGAGAGTTTAGGTCTCAACTAGTGGTTTGAAAACAATTCTGGTAATTTATCCAAAGGATAACTAGTTCCCGTTGAAGACACACTATGACTCCTCCTAAAAGCAGGCCTCCTACAGACAGCAATTGTCAGCCCACATCTGTGCTTGAAGCTTGAAAGCTTCAGGCCTGAGCAGTCAGAATCTGAAATATGGCAGGGAAGAAAACTTCAGCCTTGCTTAACATTTAGAGTCAATTTAAACTTTGCTTGACCTATCTCCTGTGCTCTGCAGGTGTCAGCTCTCTGGCCAGCTGATTCCCTCACCACATATGCCATTTTACTTTGCAGTGCTGTTATAAGGTTAGCGCAATTCAGAATTGCTGGTGTCCGCTGCAACTGCAGGGCAGTATGGAAGTCAGAGTGCACACCATGCTTTAACATTTATCTGTAAAGTGTAGAAAGTGCTGCCACAAGAAACTTCACTATGATAAATACTGATTTGTTAACTCTTGTTAGTTAACGTTAATGTTAGCTACAAAAAAAAGATCTGCTAAATCTCAGACATCCTCTCATCACAAATTTCCCTTTTGTTGGACCTTTCTTTACTAAGAATAGGAATACAGCACTGACAAGTGAATCTTGGAGTGGCAGAACAAAAACCGTGGTCTTCTGCAGATTAATGTCTCATGAAGAATTCTCTGATGTATAAAATTACGTGAATTCTGGCTAAACTTTTTCATAGCTGAAACATTCACAATATCTCTCTCACACCTGATACTCAGCAAGAGGTAAAACATCAAAATCTGCTTTCTCTATTTTCACAGGGACTGGAGAAACCCCCTCCCTTAGGTTAAGTTGTGAGATTTCAAAAAAAAGTGATTGGAATTTAAACTTGGTCAAGAAAACCAACAAAACAAAGTCTCTTACTAAAATACAGAGACATGGTGCATTAAGAACTAGTGCTTCCATATATTCAGCAAGCATTATCTGAAAAAAGAAAAAAAAAAGAAACAAATGTTCTGATACACAGAAATCACTTCAGGGATTTTTTACAAGATATTCATAAGAGATCACAATAGATTGAGAAAACAAAAAAAAGAAAAGTACACTGGATTAAAAGTGCTGCCAAATTAAAAGCTTACAGTGAACGGCAGAAATTATAACAACTTTAATGAATGCAAATCAGGAATTACAAACTGAAGAAAATTGGTAAAGTAAGTACAGGGACACAGTAGGAAAATATCACAGATAACATGAATCTGAGGAGGTTGTTTTGAATGTGCATGTTGAAAACCAGTAAACCTGATAACTGCATTAATACATTCCACATAAGAAAGAATGGATAACACCAGGAAAAATCAATAATTTCTGTAGCATGGTAGAAAAGGATTGGTGAGAAGGGAAAGCTGAGTCATCAATCGTAAGAACATTTTTAAAAAATTTGGTATTTCACCCTCATAGTCCAAACCAGAGTCAACTATCCCATGTCATCCTAGACACTCATTTCTAAAACTCAGAACTAAAATTAGTCTTCTAGCATGGGAAAGACTGTAACTTTGTAGCATCCTTATTCATCTTTGTAAGCTCCTAGTCTCTGATCTGTTACCCTTAAAACAATTTAACCTTAAAATAGTCTGACCTGCGTACTACTTACTTTCTCACTTCTGGATGCAGAGACCATTTTTCCATTAATGAAATACAGTTCCTAGTTATTTGGCTTGTTCATGCAATTTCAGGAGAGTAAAATTAGCATTATACATTAAGCTGATACAAGAAGTAGACTGGAACAATCATTACAGCTTTCCTTCTTGTGTCATCTGGACATCACCTTTCATAATATCTTAGTAAGAAATTTTTCTAGCAAACCAGTTTCCACTATCTGTAATACTTTCACAGCTGCACCTCTCAGTACTAGCTAACCTTATTATAGGTATTCCTCAGAATAACGTTATTATGGGTATTCCTTAGAATACAATCTGTAGTAACCCTGAGACTGGAGTTTAAGGGAAGTAAATGAGGTGGCCAGAAGAATTATAATCCTGGACTTCAAAAAAGCAAGCTTTAGCCTTTTCAGGCATCTTCTTTCCAGCATTCCATGGGAAACTGTCTCAGAGGGAAAAAGGGTCAGGAGAGCTGGCTGATTTTCACAGTCTCCTCAGAGCAGAGGAATGGTTCTTTCCAGTGTGCAGGGAGGGAAGCAAGCACGGCAGAAGGCCAACATGGGACCTCTGTGTCCTGTCTCCTGTCTGTGTTAGAGAAGAGCAGATGCTACTTAAGGTGGAAGCAGCAGCACAGAGATATTGTCTGCACATGTAGGAACAGCCAGGAAAGCCAAAGGTCAGCTGAAAGTGAAATTACAAGAGTAAAGAAGAAAAGCAAAATGAAAGGTGTTTGCATCAGTAGAAAAAGGAAAGGTAGGCAGAATTTAGTCAAACAAAAGAGTTTGGTATCTCTTAACCCTTTTGGGTGTACGAAAGTCTCAGGTATCAGATAGGTGTCATGAATTAATGTTTTAGGTTGCTCAAAGAATCACTGGTAAAGGTATCTCTCCTAGATGAGGGCAGTACTCCTCAATATTCTAATTTCTGTAACAGATTAATTATTTTACTGGAGCTGAAAATTTTAATGTTATATTAAGTTATATGTCTTACATTTCTTATTAACAGGCTTTAGGAGACAAGCCCCCTTTTTCAAATTGGTCTTAATTTGGAGTCAAAATGGCTAAAGAATACTAAAATAGAAAGTAATGATGACACTTCCCGCTGATTTTGTTATGATTTGCTGATTTGGTGTACTCCTAGGAAGATTAGAAATATATAAGAACATTACCATCCTAAATGCTACTCTTGCTTCTGTCTTTTGTATATTTAAGTTAGTGAGAACATCATATCACCTGTATTCTCTTCCATGATCAACGCAGTAAGCTTCCAAAGGTGATATTTGCATAATTACACATGCAGAGCAACAAAGATAAATTACTGCATATCTAATAGGAAAGTATTCTCTATTCTCACCATTGCTCTAAACTATTTGGCAGAACTAAATAGGAATGTAGTATCCCAGATGTTGTTGCAATGACAGGATCGTCTAAATTCATTGTAAATTTTATAGGCTACAGTTATAGGAGTTATTCTGCCCTTGGGCTTGTATAGCTGGCAGATGATATTTAGAAAGGAATGGCAGGTTTCAAAGATTAAGAAAGATGAGAAAAAAGAAGATGGTATGTAGGTTCTACATAAGGGTTCAAAAAACTTAAGTAATTTTAGGGAAGATCTAAAAGAAGCTAACATTATAAAAATACTTTAAAACATTACTATTTCTGAAGTTTATAAGTTTGCAAAGAAACTCAGTCAGATATCTGATACAAGTTAAGCATGTAATCTTTTTGGATGCTATATCATTACAAAGTCAGCTCAGAGGATTAGAGTGCTCAGGTTTACTTAGTGTAGGTCATCAAAATGAAAAGCCATAGCTGAGAGCAAACAAGACACTGCACCTTGATGCTGCAGACTCTCCCAGAAACATATCCTATGATTTGTTTTTGCATGATTTATTCCAGTTCTTTCCCAATAAACTGTGAAATAACTTGTCAGTATTTCTGGATACCTTGGAAAGTGATGGAAGAAGATGAGAACTGAAGTAATTTAGCTTGTGTAATCACTAGCAAGACCAAGTTACTCACAAATGTAAAACGTTCAAACTACATCCTATACATCTCTGCTGGAACTTCTGTGTTGAAAAACACATTATTTACTTACCTTTTCATAAGGCTAGTATGTGTTTCATTCTATACCATAGCCTCATATGTGCAATAATTTAAGATGCAAATATACTGTTGGCTTAACACTTTACCCTTTTGCTTCAGAACAGTGGCATTATTGCCTAAATCACTAAAACCAACACCTTATCATCCAGATCAGAACAGTCCAACCTATATCTGCAAGTGTATGTAGATACACATATACATGTGCAGAGTGAATGAAATATTTTATGAGAATGGAACTATTTTTTACAAGTTATTTTTGCAAGAACTGTAAGCATAAGAATATGTATGTGGTTAAATAAAGACATACCTGTTGGGCACACTATTGCCGTAAGCCAGCTCCTAGTCAGAGACCTCAAACTGTAGCTAACGCAGTACTGCATCCAAGCTAATGAGCCCACTGAGTGCTTGCGGGTAAGAGCAAGCCACTTTGCACCCGGCCAGACTGAGCTTGTTTTATTACCTGGAAATAATTTTGCAGGCACTTTTTTAAGAGTGAAGATGCTATGCTCAAAACTAGTGCCACAGATTGCCATATAATTAATTACATCTCCCCAAAATACCAGAGAAAACTCACAGATTAATCTGGTGTGAACCATCCTGCTTTACTAAAATCAAGAAACCAGGACAGTGACAGAGATTCTTCATTGAAAGGGTCATCAGATGAAAACAACAAAAAATGGAAAGCAATAGATTTTCCTAAGTTCAAATATAATGAAGTAAATTATGTTCAGAGAATAATTTTCTCGGAAAAATAAACTAAAGAATTCATACAGCTGATGTGTCATTGCATTAAACCATTCTGTTTACATGTAAAGACTATGAAGTTACCATATTCTAGTGAATCTGTGATATACATAGACTTCATAGGGTGCATTTCAGTTCTACGACTGATATTTAGGGGCAGGATCTGAAGACTCTGACCCATTTTATTATACAATTTTTACTATAACAAATGGCAAATACCAAATACCTAATATCCTTTTGCATTCTAGGCTTTTCTGCCTCAAATTTTTCTCCCCTTCTTGTGTGATCCATTTAATGAGAGCTGAACTTGAAGTCATTTAGAGTCCAAGGTGAATGTCAAGTTTCACCTCAAGTAATTCCAGAATCTGTACATTCTCAGTCATACACATTTCGTATGTAATTCTCTGTAATCAGCAACTGCCATACACATGAAGATAAGAAAAATATATATGGATGGATAACTTTAAAATGTATTTTTCTACACAGAAAATTTGATGCATATCATTAAACTCTTCCTTTTTCATCCTTGAAGAATGACATTCATTTTTTTACTTTCTAAAAAAATATTTTATTGTAATTTTGTATTCCAGTCGCTAGACCATTCCAGTCTAATGGTTAAGATGCATTGCTAGAAAGAAGAAAATCACAAAACTCTAAAAATTAAGTTGATTTGTATTAATTTATCTACCTAATTCATACAGAAAAATGTTCTTTATTAGCTTCTGCTCTAAGAAATGCTTCATTAATTTTAAACACATCAATCTGAAAATGCTATCCATGTCAGATAGAATAATGACTGACATTACAGAGAGCACAATAAACTGCACAGAAAATACAATCACCCATTATTCACTGTCATGTGAATTTATACTCATATATGTAAATACACATTTTCCTGTACTATGAAAGCCTTCAAAATTCTAAGAGTAACTGTGATGTAGGGGAGGAGAGAGATAAAGAACACGGATCTAGAAATTCGTATAGAGACTGATAAAATACTGACTTTTGCATATTTTGAAATAATTATTGCTATCTTGCATACAGTGCTCACTCTTGTTCCACAGACCTAGAGATCTCTTCACAGAAATCAATCAAGTTGGTCAGATTCAATTTATTCTTCGTAAATCCATGCTGGCCTGTTCCCAATTACTGGTTTTTCTCATTTCTAAAAATTACTTCCATGTGAATGTAATGTTATATTATATTACTAGTATCAGTCTGTTAAGTATATCTAGTTGTCCTATTTAATTTCTGAAATCTGATAATTTCAGAAGTGTATTCTTCTCGAGTTTGCTACAACAGAAATTGTCTTTCACTTTTTCTTTCTTGTTATACAAGGCATGAAATGCCACAAACAGCCTGATTGATTAAAAATCTGATTGAATGGATGGAAAGTGGGGAAACAAATAAACAGTAGTTTCATAATATGTGCAGATGTCAGCCAGGTAAGCTTTTTTTTTTTTTTGAAGATATCAGCTATCTAAATGGTTACGAAGAAAAATAAAATCTGTCAATACGTCTGTTAAAGCACACCCCCATACCACCTTTTTGTAGTCCCCGTGGAGGCTTGCTCATCTCATTCAATGTTAATAGTCACATTGTGTTACTTGATTTATTGCAATCAATTTAATTTGAAGGTAAAAACATCAAAGGAGGTTGAAAAAACCCAACCCTGATCACATGGAATATGTGAAAAACAATAATTCTCAAAGAAGAAAAAACAAGAACAAATTAAAATAAGGTTTATAAGGGAAAAAAATTAATTACTATTATGAGGTGTGTTTTTCACCATCATATACAGTTACTCTGAGGCATTTCCTCTACAATACCCAAGTTACATTTGCTGTTCTACAAGTATGAGTCATTCTTCTTGACTTGCCTCAGTATCTACTCATTTATTAATTTATACATTAAAAAAAGGATCAGCCAACCACTCAATTGATGTGAAGATCACACCTGAAAAGACTTACAAAAGACTATTGCTATCAGCTTTGTATTAGCTATTAGAGCTCTATTTTTCTGTTAGAACTGGTTATCATTTCTCTGCAAATAATAATCGTTAACGCCTGACAATCAAGGTCTGCTCATACAAACTTATACTTCTATGCAGATCTCCCATTTTTCTCAAATTAAACCTGTTATTAGGCTAAATTAACGTACATAACATTTCTCTCAAAGTATATCTCAAAGTATATCCAGACTCCTTCTGGAACTGATCTAAGCAAACTTTGAATACAAAGTTTACATTCACCCACCTCATACTTTGATGGACTTTTCCTTAGTTTATCAATATTTTTCCTGCATTGGAAATACAGTATTCTAGATGGGAACAAAGAGTTGGTATCGCAAGCAATAGCATCTCTCAAACTGCAGGAATATGAGATGTTTTTACAGTTCCATAGAAGTGTTAGAAGTCAAGCACAATTCTCACGTTGAGGGAAAAGCCAGCCCGCTCTCACTTATTTCCCCAAAGGACTCACAATTCATGAGAATGTCATCTGTTTTAATTATTTCTTTTTAATAGAACGCAGTGTTAACATGAGCAAGTTCAGAAACATTATAGGATATTTCTGAAGATATATTTAGCAGTCAATGTATCTACTTTTATTTATTCCGTGTTCTAAGCTCCAAATTCCTGACAAGACACAACAATAGCTCACTTAAACAGTTATGGGTGGAATACACGTTGGCCACTCTAAATGGATAAATGCACTCCATTCAAAATTAGTGTGATATTTGATCCTGTTTCACAAGATTTTGAGTGACTGAAGTGACGAAATTAAGAGCTTCCTCAGATTCTACCAAAGCATCTTCTCTAATCACTGGCGAAAGTGAAAGTAATTCTTGTCCAACTTTCTTGTCCCATATTGTATTTTTCACACACATTAAAGAAAAAAATAACATATGGCATATTCTACAAATAGCCTGATATTCAATTTTTGAGGAGGCAGGTGTGGGAAACTCTAAGCTGACATGAATTTTAAAGCAAATATTTTCATCAAAGCTACTTCTATCAGAAATTCACTATTCTCAAATATTTCGGTCTAGGGTGTTAAAATAAAAGACATCAAAATTTATTTAAAGATGCAAATAAACTGCACTAACATTATGCTAACAGAAATGCCACACAAAAAACATAAAGTTCTTACAAAGAACTTTACACTTCCCTGAGGTAATTTTTAAGAACTTTTCATGGAGTGAAAGTGAAGCTGATTGGCTAGTAGTTCCTCCTCTCATCATTTTTCTTCTTGAAAAATGAGTGCAACAATCGTCTTTTTGAATTCATTGGGAATTCCCTGTACCTGTACACTATTTTAAAAGTAATAGCGATCTCTGACTTGATCAGAGATCAACAACAACTTGTTGTTTCTCTGTTTGGCTTCTGTATCTAGGCACAAAAATTTGTGAGACCTTACAGGGAATACGTAGGCAAAGAAGGCACTGATGTCTCTACCTTAACTGCATCCTCTACGTCTCTAGATGATCTACTTGATCACAAACTCACATTTTCATTTGTTCTCTTACTGCTCATGAAGCAGTAGAAGATCTTCTAAATGCCTGCAACATCTCTTGCCATTTCAATTCTAACTTAGCTTTGGCTTTTCTGACACCATCCATGCAGGCCCAGACAACGTTTCCAAGTTCCCACAGTGCAGCCTTCATTTGAATCTCCAGTATATGTCCTTTATGGACTGGAGCCTGTTCAGCCAAGCTGGGCTCCTGATGTACATATGAGCATTTTTATAAGTATTAGGATGACCCACGCTTATACTTGAAGGTGTGTTAAGCACGTAAGGGAAGTCTCTAAGCAGAAAAAAGAAAGGAATTCTAGACATTACCCAGATTTATCATCTTACAATTCCTTTTTAATACACGTTTCACCACTTCAGGGCTAGCACAAATTTTATCTAAAATGTGTACACTTCTATTTGTTTCTGAAACTAACTGCAAACTCTAAACTAGATTTCAGATTTCACCAAGTATAACCTTGTATTTCCTATAGTGTTTGTAGATCTGAATCAAGTATCTATCAGATTCACAGAACTTCAAGGACATCAGAGGATCAGATGGGAAATACTAGTGATGAATAATTAATAAAAGTATTTAAAGCAGGTAATATATTAGAAATGAAAAATTAAATTATAGGAAAGACATTGCAAGATATCTAGACTTCTTTTAGTTCAAATAATTAAAAGTTATTGATTCACAATAAGAAAGTTTATACTGGTTGTGTAATTGCCTAAGAAAAGAATATCCTAAAGCATAAGATTTTTGACAGAGTATAGACATTCTGCTTAGAGTGCTACAGAGAAATAAAGAAGAATGAATAATTTTTTTCTTTAATAATTTAATTTAATTTAATATATTCAGTTCATCTAAGACTTGTTTTAAAAGAAAATAATTTGTTACAGGTCTCACCGGCAAAAATTGAGAATGATTAAACAGTCTGGCTATCAATATTACATAAAGAAAATACCTGATTTTTTTTTTTTTTGCTAACAGTTGTCCATAATTATTCACTTTCTACATGTTCCAAATCCTCTGGACCACAATGCAGTCAAGAAATAGAACACATCTTTTCCAGTACTTCAATTAGTAAGCCTGTATTTTATATTAGCTTCTCATTAGCAGGTAGTTAGACATTTAACTTTGCCTGGTATCATACATTAAAAATCAAGACTAAAGTTTAATATCTCAGCATCTGATTTTGTTCAGTTTTTCCTTTTATAGGTCCAAGTTAATGGACCATGGGTCAGGTATTATTCATTGATTTGTTTTCTGAAACTCCAGAACTGACACAAAATTGCTTTCAAGTCGATTAATTTATTCTGTTCCTTTTGCAAGTAATTTTTTTAGTGCTTTTTGATATTGCCTATTTGATAGAATGATGTTTTTGCTTAGTGAAACAGTAGTCAAAGGATTCAGCTTTCTGAAAATAGTGAACATATTTTATTTACCCCCTTCGGCTCTTTGATTTAAACAGAATTTACAGATGAGCATCATCAACACATTGGGTTATTTTCTTAAAAAAAAAAAAAAATTAGTTATTTTGCCTACTACTCCTAGAGGATATTTTTGAATATTCAATAAAAACAGAAAGACAGCTGTTGAGTTCATCCTTTATTACAGAGCTCTTTGAATAGATATTCAGATAAATTAATGGGTGCATAGCTATCTGCCTTTTGTATGTTCATATAGAAAGCCTGCCATCCAGAATTCACATTTCACAGTTCTTTAAGTTCAGAAACACTCTAATATAATTCATGACATACCAAGTCTGAAAAACAATGTTAATATTCAGATGTACTGATCACCAAATCAAACAGATTATTAAAGAAAAAAAAAAAGAATCTGTATTTCTAATGGGCTGATACCAGACTAGACAGTAAAAACAAAAAAAAACACAACCAAAACAAAAAAACACGCGCTCATTAGATTAAAGATTCTTCTAATCACTAGATATCTTAGAATAACAGTATCTCTAAAATGAAGATCAAAAGTGGGACTTGAATTTAACCTTTTCACCTTAACAGTTCTGCTGCATATAGGGATAATAGATTCCCCTGCTGGGAAAAACAAGGTTCAGGAGCTACTGTCCAAGATTTCTGCCCAGCTGAGGGAGCAATAAATTATGATGAACCTTTTCTAACTGATTCAGTGGGGCAACCTCCAGGTAGTGGATGATGAACCGCTGTCAGAACTGCCTGTCAGAAACTGAACAAATCTCAGCATAGAACGAGAAAAAAGAATGGATTTGAAAAGAAATACTATTTTTCAAGACAAACACGTGATAAGGAATGTTATTTGGAGATGCTGTCTTTCTCAGAAAATATTTCTGTATAGAAGAGAAGAAAATTCAAGAAAATTCAAAAGCATATGTCTTCTCTTACAGAGCTGGAAAATGTCTTTATATCATTGTTTATATCATTGTTTATCTTAAGTCCTCCTTCTGCAAAAAATAAACATTCAAGAACTTAACCTTAGCAAATTATATGGTAGGTAATGATTAAAACGAAATTTCCATCAATCTGATGTTCCAAAGGAATATTAAAAAATGTTGGTTTGGGACCAATATTTGAAGTAAAATACTAAAAGGGAACACTGAAACTGCATTCAGGCAGTTTTTTCCTCACTTCTCTTTCTCTATCCAGTGGTTTTGTCCTTTCTTAAATGAGTTTGCCCAGGCACACCATCATCTCAGCTTAGAGGCTTAGCTGTGTCCTGCTGGGGCCCTGTAGACCAGAACTTGCTTCTGCAGGTGTACAATAAGGTTTTGTCCAAAGACAATAGCATGAGCCAAGTATATAATACTGCCTGAAATACACCCTTCTCAAACTTACCTTATTGCTTTTGAAAGCCTTCATATGATTGAGCACTTTGACAAACTGATGTTTATGAGCAGTAATATATCTGTATTACAAAATATTGCAGAGCAGAATTTTAATACAGTTGTTTGAAAAGATGTGATACACACACATACAAAGACCAGATGTATGTTTTGTTCAGTAATTAGAATTCACAAGACTTTCTAAAAGTAAAAACATTTATTGACTACATGAGCTGTGTTTGTAAACTCTTAGAACAGCTGGAGTTTTGAATTATCCTGTAAAGGGTCAACAGAATTACTAATTAGAGCTGTAACTTTGTTGATAAACTGTAATTAGGCTTTCTCTAACTTGTAAAAATAGTCTACAGAAAAACAAACTTAAACCGTGCAGCAATTTTTTTTTTTTCTGAAAGCATGTCTAAAAGCTAGTCACATCCCATACTTTTCTATGGATCCACATTAATTTTCTGTTCTTCTCTGGTGCTCTATTACTTGGTGTGTATATTGGTATATAAATGAAAAGTCAGTTATATGTACTTTATTTCATACTGTTCATCTTTTCTCTCTTAGCTACTATTAAAGATCAATAATCTTCAGACAAGGCAAGCAGAATACCAAATAAGAGTCAAAACACTGACGACATGACTTGTCCTTCACATCCAAGATCATTTCAGAACCTCTCTCAAGGTGTTAGTCTTCCTGCTCATTGAAGACAGACAGCAGTTTTAGCCTACTAGACAGTCAAGAACCCCATGTAATTGTCAAAGGGTCTAAAAATATCACCACAACTTTTTTAGTCAAAGCCCAACAGCGGAAAGTAATCCCTTTGAAATTACAAATATACCCTCTAATCCGTCCATAGCCTGCTCCCACATTCCTTCAAGGCCGATTCTTAAGAGGACTCTTAAGACTCCTATTTTCCAGTCAAACTGGCTCCATAGGCAAGTTGATTTCGTAGAATCAGAGAATGGTTTGGGTTGGAAGGGACCTTTAAGATCATCTAGTTGCAACCCCCTTGTCATGGACAGGGATACTTTCCACTAGACCAAGTTTCTCAGAGTCCCATCCAGCCTGGTCTTGAATACCTCCAGGGACAGAGAGTCAGCTTCTCTGGGCAACCTGTTCCAATACCTCACCACCCTTATAGTAAAGAATTTCTTCCAAATATCTAATCTGAACCTACATTCCTTCAGTTGAAGGCCATTCCCCCTTATCCTATCACTACATGTCCTTGTGAAAATTCCTTTCCATGTCTCTTGTACAAGTCCCCTTTAGGTACTGGGAGGTGCTATAAGGACTTCCCAAAGCCACCTCATCCTGGAGGAGAACAACCCCAACTCTCTCAGCCTGTCTTCATAGGAGGGGTATTCCAGGCCTCTGATCAACTTAGTGGCATTCCTCTAAACTGGTTCCAGCAGGTCCACATCTCTCTTGTGTTGGGGGCCCCAGTGCTGGCCACAGCACTCCAGGGGGGGTCTCACAAGAGCAGAGCAGAGAGGTAGAAACACTTCCCTCGACCTGCTGGCCACACTTCTTTTGATGCAGCCCAGGATGCGGTTGGCCTTTTGGCGAGTGCACATTGACAAGTTACGTTGAGCTCAGACTCCTGAGTCTTTCTCCCCAGGGCTTGTCTTGATCCATTATTGCTCAGCTTGTACTTGTGCTTGGAATTGCCCTGACCCCGGTGCAGGACCTTGCACTTGGTCTTGTCAAACTTCATGAGGTTCACACAGGCCCATCTTTCAGGCCTGTCTGGGTCCTTCTGAATGGCATCCCTCCCATCCAGTGTGTTGACTGCACCACACAGCTTGGTGTCATCAGCAAACTTGCAAAGGGTGAAATCAATCCCAGTGCTCATGTCGCTGACAAACGTTAAAATTTATAAGCCCCTCCTGGACGTTTCAGGATATTTTAGATCTAACATTAACTCTCCCTTGAGATGCTTAACTGCTTGTAACTAGTTATGTAAAAAAAAAAGCCCTAAATTTTTTTCAGGTGTTTTGAAAAATCCCAGAGACTAAGACCTTTATTAATGTCCATTTCCTGACTTTCAGAAGGTAGAGATTAGTTTTGGATGATTTTTTTCCTCTCCCTGTCTAATCAAACATCCCTTTTCCATATCCTGTGCCCATATCCCACATCTTTAGTTAACTTCTATAGCTTCTACAGAAACAACAGTTCCCAAAAAGCTTGCACAGAGACTGAAAATACTTTTTCTACCTTAAAATGCCCATAAAGAGGCCATCACTTATGTTGATCAAAAAACCCCAAACAAACAATTCATCTCCGCTAGAGACTCACAAACTATCTATAAAGAATCAATTAACTCTGGCTGCAGCTGGACTTAATGTTGTTTGCTACTGAAGGATCTAGGAGCTAGCAAAGTTTCTCAGTCAACTGCAGGATGGATCTACTTGCTCTTTCACAACCACTACAGGAATTCAACAGATGACATGAAAGGAATAGTTGGTTCTCCTACTGAGTAAGCTTTCCAGATTATTCTTTTTATCAGCTACTGCAAATGAAGAGCAAAGGGGAGGGTAAGAAAAAAAAAAGGAAATTGCCATAGAGAATTAAAAAGCTATAGTCACTGTATCTTGCCTCTCCTTTGCATGCTTGCCTCTAAATTCAAGTGAGATCATGAGGGAACAAACACCCTTGATACATCAAAGAGGAACTAGATCTATCTAGCCAGCAAAATTCTGATGTAAAGCCAAATGCCCCAAGAATGATAAGCCTACATCCAGAAGTTGGCCAGACTTTCATCAGCTCCAGAAACAGAGGTTCCCAATCTAACATTCTGTAAACATCTGATGAAGCAAACAAGAGAACATGCAAAATATAGACCTCTTTGAAGCTTAACAACAGAAGATAAAAATCAAAATTTGTTAAAGAAATTATGAGGAATTCAGCAGAAAATAAAACCTCATCTATGTATTTCTCAGCTACATTTAGACAATTTTTTTTAACATTATAAAAAAGAAAAAATATAACTACGTGACCTCCTCTCAGGATTTTTTTAATGTACTTTTTTGGAGCGGTCTTTAGAAGTCATATTGAGCTAGAAGATATTAAATGACAACACTAGACATGGAGCACCAAATTCTATTCCCTCATGAAACACATTAAATATGAATGGACTGCAATGACAAACAGTAAGAAACTTTCCAATTTACAGAAGATTAATCTAAATGAACATTAAGCACTGGGACAAAATAAGTGTTAAACAAATAAATCAAAATTGAAAATTCCCCCAGAAAATGAAGACAAATTCTAGTAGTCTGAAGGGCTTTATCAAGAATTTTTATAGACATACATAATGAAATGAGAAGGGGCAGCTCCTTAATAAATGTTTCTTTGAGCAGTTTTGTACAGTGAGAATATACCATGAAACACACACACTAAGCTTTTTGGTGTATTTCCTTTCAATACCTTTTCCTTAGTGGTCAGATTTTTGTACAGCAGATCTTGTTATATTGCAACACACTTACTTATAAAATGAAGTAAAATGGTAAGATAAAACTGCAC
This sequence comes from Cephalopterus ornatus, assembly GCA_013396775.1. Classification (NCBI taxonomy): domain Eukaryota; kingdom Metazoa; phylum Chordata; class Aves; order Passeriformes; family Cotingidae; genus Cephalopterus; species Cephalopterus ornatus. Next base: position 115,945 of record VZRE01008660.1, on the reverse strand, counting down.
AGAAAAGCGTACTATAGTAACAAAAGATGTTAAAAAAATCAGCGAATAGTTACAAATAATGATCAAATATATGAAAGTTAAGCAAATACAATTCTAATACTTCACATGTAGGGCCTTTTTTGGAAGGAACATTTTAGCCAAAAGCTTTGAGACTTAATTCAAAAAACACCAAGAACTGAAGAATAGCTCATTTCCTTTGGTGCTTTATCCAGATGACAAACAGCAGGTGCCCAAACTTTAGTGCTTTAGTTCAGATTAGGAGTGAGCTTTTGCAGGTCTCCAGTCATCACTACTCACAACACATCAGTTTGCATTTCAGAAAGGCCCTGAAGGCTATACACTGGAGTCTTTCTGTCTGAAACCACACTAGAAAATGCTCTCTATGAGTGGATCTTCAGGACCTGAAACCCTAGTTTTTTCTTGGATCTTGCCTTTGCATATGAGGGCTATCATTTGAGAAAGTTCAAACAAATACATAACAAAAGCTTTTCATTAATTATTACTTTCCTATGAAATTTGAAGGCTAAGTTTTATACCTACAAAAAATAATAGTTAGATGCAGTATTTGAACAACCCTTTTCATTTTCATTAGACAGACTCAAGAAAAAACAAAAATCATACTGCATCATGAAGAGGAATGTGCTAATTGATCAGAGACACTTGAACTTCTCATAAATGCAATTTTCATGATAAATATAATGACATTGATTAAAACCAATTGTAGACAAAACGGTAGTAATTCACAGGAAAATTAGAAAATTCAGGTAGTTTCCTGTAAACTTGCCATTTACAATATTTCTGCTTACCCTTAAATGAATGATTCAAACTGCTCATTTTCCTAAATCCTTCAGGATACTGTGTGAATATGAGGACATGGATAGATGTACTGATTACTAAAGCAATGTGCCTCTCATACATTGAAAAGAAACAACAAAACTAAAGAGCTGTAGTATCAGTATGTTTTGGTTTTAACATTTGCTATCCCTTATGAACATCCTTAGGTCAGGCAAACATTAAAGGCACTAGTCACTTTTAAGACTGAGATGTTTCTATTCAGACAATAAAATTAAATTTCTTTTCCCGTAAAGTTCCAGCTCCACAGAACCCATAGTCATTGGTTTATCTTCCCTTAATACGTGATCTAATAAAAAAGTACCCACATGACATTCAAATCAGGCTGGCGGGAACACCCAGAAATCAGTACAGATAGTAAGAAATACTAACAGTGCAAACTCAAAATAATAATGGAAACAATCAAGAACCAAAAAGAAAACAATGATTTCTTCTTGCCTCCTCATAGGGCAGATATTGTGCCCTTAGAAGGACATTGAATGCTTATTTCATCACTGCATTCTTTCTGCACTGCTTATGAAATTTTTTACATATTTTTCTCTGTTAGATGAATCGTCTCAGAGCAGCCACTTAGATCTGCCAGTGCTCATTGTAAGCTCATATGAGTCAGCTAGTTACAAGGCAGAGACAGAAATGCCTGTTTACAAAGTCCTGTGGTAGCCAGAGAAGCTGTGCGGGAAGGACTGCCACTTCTGCTCTGGGCTCCTTTCAATTGCAGTTTCAGAGTCAGCTGAAAGAGCTGCAAAAAAAGCCACCTGCTTTTCTTCCCTTCCTTTCCCAATCTCAAATGTGCAAGATCCACAGTCCACTGACAGTCTGATGAGAGCAGAGAAAATTCCCTTTGTACTGATGGTGCTGTTTTGTGCAACCAGCAGACCTTCTGCAAGCGAAATCGATTTAGCTCCCCAGGTCTAAATTACAGGAAGTCAGGCAAAGAATGAATAACAATGCACAAGAGACTGCAGTCAGGCTCTCAAACTATGTACTTTCTAGTGATATTTAGTATAACACAATCTGGTGGACTCTGACTCCTTTTTATTCCATCTATTTTCTCTACTGATTAAGGGTATTGGTCAGACCTGTTAAAAAAAAAATCATATTCATGATTTCCCCATGATGCTTCAAGGAAATCAAAACAACAAGAAATACTTAGTAAAAGGTAATTTATTTTACTTTAGTATTTGATAGAAAAGTAGCTCACTTGTGTTCCCAAGGTAAGATGATGCTTTCTTTAGAAGTCCTAACGTGCAAGTGAGCAGTGACTCAAAGAACAAAGTCCAAAAAACTGAAATGAAGAAAGCAAAGGGAATAAAGAAAAGGATTTCAGTTCTATAATACTCAGCATTTTAGTATATTCAGGGAGATAAGTCATTGAACTAAGATCTGAAACACAAGAGAAACTCTTCAGGAGAGGGCACTTTTGTCCAGAAAGGATTCTTGCAGGATAAGGATTTGAAATTTCTCTCTTTTGCCATTATTTATATAATTCAGGGAAATTGAATGGATTTTATATAAATAAATATTTTTATATGACTGATAATGTAATGGCTTTATTCTGCTTAATAGATTTTCCACAGTAAAAAGCATCATGACATACAATATCTAGCCATGTGGATATTATCAGATGGCAGCTTCATACACACCAAGACGTTCTTATTCAATCTTGTACCTCAGCTGAAGTGGCCAATAAACCTTTTAGGCAAAACACAGAATGTTTTACTAGGAAAGAGCTATTAAGGAGTTTGCCTGTTATTCATCTTCATGTTGACAGCATTTTTACTTCCCTCTTTAATGGACACAGATATATACTGTGTATCTAGAAATCATCATTGTAGTACAGCCTTAAAGATAGATTCCTTTATTAAATTCCCAGTACAAACAAACTATGTTTCATGCTTTTAGTGATTCTCTGTTTAAACAATTACATGGTAGGAAAGAGAGATGCAAGAATCAGTGTCTTTCTCCATATAGAGATAGGTGTGGGGGACATAGAAAATAAAAAAAAGGAATAGCTACATTTTCAAAGATTCTGGAATTAGGTATTCTTGCCCTGCAATGCTTCTCACTATTCAGTCTAAAGGGGGCAATTTTAGACATCACAGAAAGTGAACAAGCAACCTCTGGCCTTCAGATACAAACAGATTTCATTACATTTGAATGTCGTTGCATTATAGCTGGATGAAATATTTCAAGCCATTTCTGAACACACTCAATCCATTTCTAAGCAGCATGAAAAATTGAAATGATAACGCTTAGTTCGTTAATTCTTTATAAATACATAACAGATGTGATTTTAGGATATGAATGAAAAATTTCACAGAGGTGACCTTTCTTATCAATCTTCTCATCACAAAACATTCCATAACTCTCACAGCAAGAATTTGTAAGTCACAAAAAGAAAACCACAAACTAGAGTTGCATTACAAGTAATATTACATGTAACATTCAAACTGTAATGGCACTGCAGATGATCATCTGTCTGTTCCAGCTATCCAACTGTCTTTTTTTCCTCCCAGATCTGCTAATATTGGTTAATTTACATAATTTTTTGAAACATACATAATTATTTGTAGTTCACAAAATAACAATGAGCCCTATCTACCCAGCTGTTAAACATTTAATCTGTGGAATTTCCTTTGACAATTCCATGTCATTAAAATGGAAATACAAAAGCAACAATATATATACCTTCTACCTCTTTACCCCAGTGCATAGGAAGGTTACATGTACACGACAAGGCAGACTTTGCCTTTCCCCTGATACTTTCACTTCCTTTTTACATTATGAGTTAGAGGATAAAAGTAATGAAACTCATGTAATAAGATAATCTGTGTTTCTGAAACTCCTGAAAGAGGAATAATTTTCTGAATGGTAGATTCTAAGGTTTCTAACTGTCACAGTCCTTACACAGAAGAAGCTGCCTTTTTTTTTTTTTTCCACTCATGAAATGAACATAACATCTTTAAAAAATACGCAGCAAGTTTGGGAAAATTATATTAGTTTTCACTTTTAGTCTCAAATATATAAATTCATATTCTGTGAGAACAACTTTTCAACCAAATAACTGTTATTTTAAATTTTATCTTTTAGTAGTTCCTTCCAATTTTCCAGTTCTTGTGGAAGGAGAAGCAACATTAACTAGTCAGGAGAAGGAATGTTTCTTGAAGTAGGAAAAGAGCATCCAATGTCACAGAATCGTAGAATAGTCTGAGTTGGAAGGGACCTTAAAGATCATCTAGTTCCAAAACCCCCTGCTGTGGACAGGGATACCTTTTATTTTACCTTTCATAGCTGCATCCAACCTGGCCTTAAACGCTTGCAGGGATGGGGCATCCACAACTTCTGTCCTGTGAACTAGGCTAATAATTTTAATTTTCAACTTAAAAAAAATAAATTACAAAGTAGAAGTGATAAAGGAGTTGAACAGTGAACTGAACTGAGAGGTTTCAACACAAGTCTGCCTCCACTAGTTAGGGGATGGAGCTCAGGTCTGGCAGCTCCACTTACTACTTTCCCACTCCTTAAAGACAGATATCCAGAACACACTCATCCCTCCTATCAGGAACAAAGGCAGTGGCATAACAATATGCCCAGGCCCACTATGCATATTCCATGCAGTCAGCCAGGTCATAGCTCCTGGGCCTCTCAACCCGTAGACATGTTCCATTCGTTGAAGGCAGGTAGGAGCCAACAACAGTTCACCAAGTCTGACTAATGCTTTATTACTGAGCTCCACATTTATTACACAGCTCCACATCAGCTCCAGTACCATCTTCTGCAGTTCACCTCCCTTCCTGCAGCTGGTGGGCCACAACCCTTCCTCTTACCACAACTACAGCCCATCACCCAACACGATTCCCCCACCTCAGAGGGACCAAACAGAGACTGCTGCAGCAGTACCTCAACATGAGGGAAGAAAGATGAAGTTGCTTAGTGGGATTGGAGTCAAGGAGAATGAAAAATCAAAGTATGATTGTGAGAGTGTCAAGAACCACATCATTCTGGAAAGAAATATCCTAATCACACAAGAAAGTATTACAGATGTGTTATTTCAGGTGTTCTGTTATCAAATTCACTCCTTAGTTGACATACTCTGTTTGTATACAGCAGCAAGTGAGAAGCCACCAGGAAGTGAAAATCTAGAGTATGCAAATCAAACTGCAACCACTATCTTAACCATTCACATTTTCAAACACAAAGAATAGTTAAGTAGCTGTTTTCTTAAACAGTGCTCTTGACTAATGGGCAACATGGAATAACAGTCTATTCTCTGTCTCTGGAAATGGAAATGTTTATTTTTCAGTGACTGTGATTTCTAGCCTTCATAGCTGAAGTCTACAAGTGATGCTTGCCCGAAATCAAATGTGCCTATTCTTCTCCTCAAGTCTCTTATCTCATGATTCTTTGAAATTTTATTATTCCTTGCTGTGTTAAGAAAAGATGGCAAAATATTGATATTATATATCTCCAGCTAATAAGAGGCATGGCAAATTGTAAACACAGGCACAAATTCAAATAATTTTCTAAAACCTTTTTCTGCTACACTTTAACATCATCCACCACTCAGCAAAATATAATAGGTAACAAGCATTTCTTGTGAGCCAAAATGTCATTTTATTTAGAGATCTAAATGTTGCAGTAGTGACTTGAACCCTTGCAAGCTGTCACAAGTACAGCTGGCTGCATAGAAGCCAAAACTTTCATCTTCCTGGTCTTCAGCTATCCTGCCCCAGTAAAAAATTACATATATGACCTTGAATAAATATTCAGAAATAAGTTTCCATTTTAGAAGAATAATTCTTCTTTATAATTGATCCCATGCAGAGCTATTACTGACATACAGAATAATTGCAAACCATTTACACATACTACTCCATTTTCATTTAAAAGCAAAAATACAGAAATATGGTGATAATGAACTGTTTCAAGATGCAGAATGGGGGTAGGGAAGAACTCTTAGTTTAACTGCATTTAGAAAGAACGGTAAAGCCACATAACTTGTAAAACCCAACAGTTTTATAATATTACCACATCTTTTATATAGGCTATAGCATAAATAATGCTCGTCAGAAAGATTTCCAACTGCCTACATTTTCTTCAAAACATTTTATTTTATCAGGCTTTTACAAGTAACATTCCTATGGTTGTGGGGACACCTAGTGGTAAACTAAACATGTTTATAAGGTAGTGATTGTCAATTACCGGAAACCTGTTCTAAGAGAACGATTCTCTTACTTGCATAAAAAAACCCCTCTTCTGTGTAAGATAAATTTCATCACTAAGTAACACCAAGAAATAACAGCTGAAAATATCACATCACCAATTTCACTGACTCCTCCCTCCCTTCCCTCTGCGCGGACTGGTGTGTGTCTATAGGAGCTGAAAAATAGACTTTTTATCCTGTCAGAACTCTATACTCTCTGAGAAACTTCTTTTAGACATTTCACATGAGAAAGGTTTAATGTTTAATACTAAACTTACTTACTGGAAAATATTTCATACGACACTGGATTGTGATTTAGCAGAGGGATATGACAGTGTAGTGAAATCACAATACAAGCGGGACATAACAATTCAATATACAGTTGGATCACAATGCAAATATGATTTCTATTACTGGTCTTTATGCTTGTTATCATGGCACTGGGTATCCCCAGTCACCAGGAGTTAATACTTAAGTTGAATCCAGCTCAGGCTCATTTCTATCTTTAAAGTTTATTCTATTGGCTGTCTGGTTTTTATACTCTATTGAGCGACTTACAACCTTCCTGCATGCTGGTCTGGCCAGTTCAGGAAAACACTCCCAGTCTTTACTAACTTAGGAAGAAAATAAAATAAAATAATCAGTCACACAACCATTTGATCCAGTCAACAGACACAACCAGCTGATCTAAACCAAAGTCCACCTTCTAGGCCCCTTTCTGCTGACTTAAATTCAGCTTTCTTTGAAATAGCTATGGTCACTCCTGAGCTACATGAGCAAATTGCCTGTGCCTGCCTCCTTTGAGCAGTCTTCCACAGTGACAGGATTTTTATTCAATCACACCATCATCTCCTTTTCCTTGCCTCCATCAGAAAGGGACCATACAGGGACAGATTATCAATTATTTAAAGCTGTGCTCAGATACAGAGAGGAGACCATCTGGAAAAAACAGTTTTCCCTCCCTCATCCCAAGATGTGCAACATGACGTATGCAATAGGTACAAAGGTCAGGAGAGGTTTTTCATTTGCATTTTTTCTAAAATTGAATACCTTGGCCATTTTCAGTATAAACTGCTTTTGGTGTTCCCCTGTTCTTGCTGCCCAGATGAGAGCCATTTTTGAGTATCTTAGAAAATACAAAGAACATCTGTCTGTATTTGAGGAAGTTTCCTCTCCCCTTCCCCCTTACTGACATTAGCATAAGTTACATTCTTCTGGCGACTCAGCATTAAATTTCCACAAAAATTACTGACAAATTTAGGTATTATAAAATATTTCCTCATTTCAAAAATAAAACATTTTATATGAACAGTGAATACCACTCTAGGTTTTATTGTTTGTTTCTTCTATTCAAACTCTACATGCAGCTTTCCAATCAGCTACCTCAGTTGTCTTCCATTAGGCTTTCTCCTGGTCAGTTGACCAGATTCTTTTGTCAAACTGTTTCTCCTTGCCTTGTTTCTGCCCAAGGTCTGTATTAAGAAAAACATCCACGACTTCTCCAGGCAAGCAGTCTGGCTAAACTTTCATTCTACAGAGCAAAATCACAATGTTCCTAGACACGCAACATATAAAGGTGTTTTTATTTCTCCTCAGTCCTTAGCAGTAAGTTTTGTCTTGCTCTTTATTTGATGGCACATTCTGTATGCTAAAGATGTTGACATTTTAATTATTAACATTTTACCAACACCTCTCCAGCTGCTCAGAAGCCTTATGTTCTAGCCTTATCATTACAGCACTAATTCATGAATGGCAGCTTTAACTAGGCTAATTGGGTTGGGTTGGCTTTGGAGTTTTGGGGGTTTTGCTTCTTGTTTGCTTTACCTAGACATATACAGCAGCAAGTAATATCTCTATTCCATCTCCACTAGGCTGTGCAGATGCTGAACAGAGTCTTCAAGGCTGGTCATACACAATGCAGCTTATCTCTAGAGAATCAGAGAAACATAGAAAGCAGATTCTTCCATGCGAATACAACACAGTTTTCTCATGCTTAAGAACCAAAAAGACAAGGCAAATTTACAGTCTAAATCTAAATATATGTCTATTGCTTGATCCTGTACTAATGCCTCATGGGGTCCACCTGCAAAAGTCAGATGCTTCCTCAGGGCTCAATAACTACCTCCCAGCAACCACAGAGCTCTGGCCCCTCAAGCTGCTCCTCACGAGAAGGAAGGAACACTAATCCCACTATCCTCAATGACCTCACGTATCTCAGTTACCAACATTATTTTGACTAACAACTCTTATCAGCTGGATCTCATTATCAGCTACAGAGAAAGTTCACTGAACTCATTACAGACAGCACATAGGAATCACTTGTTCATCTTTATGTCAGGATGTAGAAATGTTGTGCAACTCGGTGTTGTAAGTTTCTCTCTCCATAAAACTGCATGTTTTGACATGTCCCTCTCAAGTCTTTTATTGAAGAAGCCTTCTTTTTAAAGAGCTAGCAACATTTTCCTATGTACAGAAATTATTGATTCTTTTGTCTACATTATTCTATCAAAACTGCCTCTCACAATTACAATGAAGCATTATGAAGTAGGTATAAAATAGCAAGGAGTGAACTGCCCTCTGAATCTCTGGTGTGTGGTCATGCAACCTTATTCAGGACTTTTCTAGAAAAACTAACTGTGCTCAAGACTGCTTAAAATCACAAAGTCAGTCTTTTCCTGCTCACATTACTATAGCATAAGTGAGTAAACCTATTAACATACACAAACACAGGAAGAGATTAGTCAATTAGGCCACCTGATTTTCTCTGTTTATACAGCTGTAAGGCAATAATTTCCATGCATGGGGGAAAAAATTAAGATATGCTCAGCCTGTAAGGGACAGCCATAAATGTACAAAGTACAAATATTTGTGTGAAGATTTTGCTGTAGTTTATATGTATAGACATTGCATTGATTCATCTGTGGTGATTAAACCAGTTTTATTGTATCACTATTGTAGCACTAAAAAGATAGTGCTGCTGTCAAAGTGACCAGGAAAATACTTGCTGTACAACTGAAGTGTTGGAATTAACTCTTTCTCAGATCGGAGGAGATATCCTTTCACAATGGCAACAGAAAAGGGAAGGATCATTTTTCTCTAGTATGATGTGCAAGTGTAGAAAATCACACAAAATTAAAATTATAAAACAGATGAATGAACTTAGAAAATTTAATTACATACTACAGAAATTTCAATATATCCATAGGTCTTCTATCCAGTATTGTTAAAGAGTATTTTATCATTGTTATCTTTTCATCTTTCTTTGCCTAGGTATCTAGATATCTTTTCTCTACTTAAGTGACTTATCTCCTATATATCCTCTGTATTGTACTCATGCTATGGTCTTATCATTTCAGTATAGAAATTGTAGAGGATAAAGTTGACTTTTGTCACCCTAAACTAGGATGCCATGATTTATAAAGATCACACAGCAAGAAGGCATTCTGTTAAGACTTGTTTTAATCACTGAATAACTATACTGGAGCATTCATTCGCATATGGATTAGGTTATGTCCTAAAATGACTTCAAACAGAGGTTAGAACTTCACAGTTTTCTCTCATGAATAGTTGCTTGTATTTCTTGTTAGTCCAAAAAGTCCAGCTTAAGTTCAACCATATCAGAACATAGTAAGTTCAGGCAACTTCTCCACCTAGCACAGTACTCTGTCTCAGACAGTGGCAATAGGAGACTTCAGGGGAGGAGACAAGTCTGAGTATTTTCTTATGTCTGCTTCCTCTCTACTTTGCCAGAACCTGCAACTACTATAATTGTGATACTAGAGGGTATAACCTTACTTACTCTCTTATTTTCCATTAGCAGAACTCATTTCCATAAATCTGCTTAATCTTTAAACTGATGATACTGTCAGCTTCTACGGCCTCCTGTGGTAGCAACATTCAGAGGCTATAAAGAATTACTCACTTCTACCCATTCATATCAACCTTTTCCAGTTTCAGGTGCTCTGTAATTCTTGTATTATGGGTCTTAGCAAATAAAAGCTCCAAATCCAACTTCCTCCTCAGCCTTCTCTAAGATCAGAGTCCCCGTCTTTCATCATTTGGCAGCTGATCTACACCACTGATAGTTCTAATTTCCTTCTTCTAATTATTCTTGTCTCCTTGCAGCACTTAAATTCTGTCTTGATCTTCGCATCTTCCTTGATGATGCCCAACATCTTGTTGACAATTTTGGTTACTGCTACATGTTAAGGCAATGATTTCAGAGAACTGTCAAAAATGGTTGGAAGATATCTTTCCTTAATTGTACACATCAATTCAAAATCTAATATTGTGTCAACCTGGATGCATTCCTTATATTACTTACCTTAAAGTAGTCCAAAGCCTCACTTGCCATCCTTTTTTCCAGTCTCTCAGTTTTGTAACATTTTACTTGGAGTCCTTGCCACTGGCATGGCATTTGCCTGTCCAACACAGTATCTATTGCACTTTGTAAAATAAATCTAACAGCTTTCATTCTGCTGGAGGACTTTTACCTGCTTATTGAGCTAAAAATTTATTAGGTTTTGGAACTTTTTATTAAGCTGTACACTGATGAGGCTACTTCTACCATGTGAGAAATATCCAAGCGTATCAAGACAACAAGAACAGGCTGACCTAAGGTGCTCTGCGCCTTCACTAGTATGTGCTCCCAGTCCAAACTGCCCATTTTGTTGCCTTTTGTTTCTCACATGAGCATGGTAAGGCTTCATTCCTTTATAAGGGTCTTTCTAAGCCTGTTCACAGCCTTTTCACACAGTCTTGAGAAGCAGGCACACAGCAAGCCTATAGCTATTTTCCTCTAGCAAACTTGCCAACTGCTCTTCCAAAGAGTAAGACTGCTACCAAAGAATCGTCCTCTGCTCCTCACCTCACCTGTTCCCAAAGCCAAGGAGCTCTTCCTTTTGCCCCTCCTGAGCAAAGCTGCTGTGCAGACTGCTAGATGCTAGCTGTGGTTTCATCATCACCCAGCTACTGCATTTTATCATTGTCTGAACAAGCTTGATGTTTCCCCTTAGAGGGTTCATTAACTCAGAGACAAGGGAAGCCTAGTTCCAGCCATCTCTCATTTTACCTAAACATCTGCAAAAACTGATCACAGTTTTGCCATTTAAATTAATTATTATTCAACACTTAACATAATTAACAGAGATACAAACAATATACAACCTGAAGATGAGCTGACATTTCATATTCTATACCATCCTTTCTGGGTTGAGTTAAGCATCCCTCACAAACAACCTGTCCCATTTACTTTCAGAATAACATGATTTGCTCTATTTGATCGAGGTTTGTCTATGTGATCTTAAACTAAGTATTGAGCATTTCCTCAGGACTGATGTCAATCAGGGGCCAGTCTTCAGTATTTTTTTGCTTCCCTTCAAATATCTCAAGTCCACCCGCCTACAAGTCCATATGCCTGTCTAGCACATTTTCTTGCCCTTATAGCACCTTTTCTTTCTGGTACTGTGCATGCATGGGAAAGGTCAGGATCTAAGATGCAGAAAGTGAATGTGCAAAAATAGAGAAGTATTATTTCAGGGAAGAAGTAGTGAATGTGAGCTAAGATCCCTTTGATTTAGGCACGTTGCAGGAGAATATGTAGAATCATAGAAAGTCACTCTCAACAGTGCAATCTGGGAGCAGAAAATGAAAATTCCTAACAAAAGATGCTATCCCAAGAAAATTTTCTTTAAATACAGACCAGTGGAAGATTATAAAACTGGCACAAACATGTTTTACTGGGAGACGATCAGAAATATAAGTTGGATAAAACACATATTGATATCTAGAGGAGAAAAGTCTGCAGTCACCATGAAAAAGATGTGTATGTGTCAGACAGGGAAGAACACGCTTCCAATTTCTTGCTTATAATCTGTTTCTGTCAAAAATTTAAGCACACGTGGATAATTACAGAGTTTCAAATGAAGACAAAAGGACAAGAGTTGCTTAAATTTGAAATCACCTGACATATTTCCAGGACACATTTTATAAATTAATTTGAAGTTGCCTCTTGACTAAATCTTTCATTAAACTTTCTTACTCCACTGAAAAGTGCAGGTTGGGAAATAATCTGCTACAAGAGAGTAAAGGTAAAATATTATCCCCTAGGTCTTTAATTTGTTGACATTTAATTGCATCCCTACATGTTTTCCTAATTGTAGTACTGAGAACTATTAAAATTTATATAGTTAACCTTGTGAATGTAGTATTAGAATTTATGTCATTGTTTGAAACTTATTAAGTCTAAATAGTCTTATTTATAGATGTTAAAAGAGCAACACATAACCTTCATTTAAAAGTGCCTTAGGAAAAAAAAGGATGCCTTATTAAGAATATATTTTTCTCTAGTTTAGGTGAAGAGGAAAGCAGGAGGTGAGGAAAAATAAGCAGGGATTTTTTCCCAGTAAATATTACATTTTAAAGGAAAAAGAAATTAACTCGTTCTCAGTTTTTAAAACTAGTATAAAATAGATTAATCTATTTTGTTTTCAACTCAGTTTGAAATGAATAAATTCTCAAAGTGATGTGGTTTATTTTGTTCAAATTTATCACTTTATCATGAAACAAAACTTATTAACAAAAGCCTGGATCCTGCCAAGATTTATGTAGACAGTCTCAGTTACAATGTCCGGCTGTTCTCACTGACTTTGATAGACTTTTTCAATATCCAGGATTTTCTGTGTCTGCACAGAGAATATATTTCAGTGTGTGCATATAAACGTTCTCTTTTTACATTTTTAAATTTTATGCCTCTCTCCAATGTTGATCTTTCAAATTCTGAATCTGGTCAAGTCTATGTATCACTTTTTTCCTCCCACTAAAACATTTCCAGAAGAACTTATGTAAATCAGAGAAGCAGCTGACAATCAAAAGATAATTTCTCTAACACTGATAGTGATCTAAGAACGCTATTAGCAATACTTGTAGGATTAAACAACGTCTTTGTGAGTAAATGCAGCAGTCTAATTGTTCTGCCTCAGACCTAAAGCTGCAGCCTCCTTAGTTATTTAAAAAACAAGCACAAAACCAAACACAAATAGTTTTGTCCTCATTTTTGCTGCAAGCTATGGATCTATGAAAGTTAATTATATCTGTAATATATACCTTATATTTCAGATATGTGTTAGCTTTTCTTAAAAGGTTGATTTTGGGTAACTCACATGGCATTTTTGAGTAACAAAATGACTCAAGTCTGTTCTGATTTCCAGGGGGAAAAAAAAGTAACATCCTATTTGCCCACTTAAATACACTTTTGGCAAGATTCTTTCATTCAGAAAAAAAAATGAGAGTACAAGATACAGTAGGGTTCATAAATTATGCAAGGAATTAGAGACACTGTATCTTAGTACTTCTTCATATATATAATTTATCACTAAAGAAAGAACTGATAACCAATGTTTTGTTATAGCTTATCAATTTTTTTCATGGTTAGGCTTTAATTCAGGACTCCTCACTATCATAGAACTTAAGTTTTATAAAACAGTTCTCTGTCAGAAAGATAGAGACACTGCTGTTCTCAATTCCAGTTTTATGGTTTGTTCTGAGGTTGTACAAGTGAAAGACATACCACATATAAGTGAGAAAAAGAGAACAAGCCAACATTTAGAAAAATGGTTCAATTTGAGACTAAAAACATAAGATGCACTAAAATCTAATGATTTTAATTCAATTCAAGTCAAATCAATTAAGACTGGATTACAAGAAGATTGGGTTTCAAGAGGCATTTGAACAACACTTTCAAACAAATGGTGTGATTCTTGGGGTGTCCTGTACAGGGCCTGCACTTGATAATCCTGATAGGTACCTTCCAACTCAGTATATTCTATGATTCCATAATTCTACATTTCTAATTTTTTCTAATTTTTGGCCTGACATGCAAGTTCGTTATTTGTTACCTATAGTACACAGAACTTCTCATTCTCTCTTTAAATTCACAAGATCAAAACTCTAAGGCTTTAACAATTAGAACATGAACACTTCTTAAAGATTTCCTTCAGGAGCTTCCATTTAAAGACTTTTTACCACTTCCATACTGAGAAGCCTTCTTTTGAATAGTTTTTAATTGGCCAGTACAAAAGCACGAGTAGTTGAAAATAAAACCAGATTTTGTAGTACAGCACATCTTGTACTCTTTGCTACTCAAAGTATCATTCTGTAGCTTATCTTCTCATCATTCAAACATCTTCCACACAACAATAATAGCACCTCCCTAAAGATCCTCACAAATATAGTTGCATTTGTCTTCTACTTAGATAAAGACATTTTATTCTTTTTTTTATTTTCATATTTTATTTTATTTATTTTACACTGAGTGACTTGCAGTGCGCGTCATCTTCTATGAGACAGAAGGGATGTCTTACCTCTGTCATTTCCTCCAGTGAAAACTTTTTAAGAGAATAAGGTCTGTTCACTAGCTTTTTTTTTTAATGAACATTCTTTGTGGGTTACTTATAGATGAGCAAATAGACAGAATCACGGACCTTATTGCAACAACTCTCAGCCACTGCAATGGATCACATGACAGTATCAGTTAAACTAATTTTTGGGAATTTGCACACCTGCAGTGAGTCAGTTGAGTTCTGGCTACAACATAATAATAATTAGATGTTTATTTCAGTCACTAGCTGTACATACACACTGTGGGATCTGAGTATAAAACTACAGCTGATTAAGAACAGTTGAAATTCACTGGCTTACTCCAGCAAGATGAGCAGTCATAGTTGCCGTAGTCACAGTCATACCAGTAGTTCTACAGAGCTTTGATTTATATATGTCTAATTATTTTCAGTAGCTACTCAGGCTTATGGAAACCAACTGACAGTTGTCTTGCTCTGTAAGTTGCCCTTTGTATGCTTTGCACATGGTCTCTAATCCCAACTAGAAAGCACTACTAATGCCCAAACAGGAAGACATCCAAAACAGTCATCATTACACTAACACAGTTTGGATACTTAGGACATGCTGAAGAGACCCAGCTTGTAAGAAGGTGTGATTACCACTTGCATCTGCAGGGAAGACGCAAGAGTCGTAGTTCTTCATTTACTGGATGAAAAGTTGAAATGGTGTAAACACTTCCAAAATAGTAAATTATTTCATCAATTTTTTTTTCAAATTGTATTGCAATGACTTACTGATATAGAAAATCATTTTATTTCTGCATTCTGGCTTATAACTCTCTATTTTTTCTGGAGTATAATACTGGTGTATTGTATCCACACAGTAATTTTAAGAGAAAAAAGGAGGAATAAAGCAGCGAAGGAGGTTTGCTTGCTTTTTATTTATTTCAGTAGCATTCGACAATTCACTGGTCTGTTTTTCTATGTACTAGACTTTGCAGACCATGTCAAGGCAGCTTGCAAATATCTCATTTTTTATTTAGGCAATGTATGCTTAATGGCTTTAGCGTCTGAAATTTCATCTGAATTTAATTTTGTATAGTGCCAGCCTTGGTTTCATTTCATTTGGATTCTGGCAGAAAAGAAGTCACAGAGGGGAAAAAAACAAAACCCCACATTCCTTGTTTATGTCCTTTCCCTAGCCACATTTGAGGCAGATTATGAATTAATTATGAGCCCATATGAAGCCAATAACTTGGTGACTGAGGTTTTTACATGTTCTGATGTTTTATTACAATATTATACTCAATGATTGTATTTCCCTTGTTTTTGCTTACAGTCAGAGCTGCAAAAACCTATGTGCATGTGTTTTACAGGGATTTTTAAATGAATGAGTTATCTGAATGTAGTTAATTTTAGTGATAAATATGTTCACTTGGTACACATTCAAGTAGTTCCTCTGGAAAAAAAAAATCAAAGGGGAATGCTGAATCGCTTATTTAGATATAAAAATTGCTATTCCCCTGCAGGTCCAAATGAGCTACGGGAATTAATACTTTCTTTATCTCTGGAAATAAATATAGACCTGTGACATTAATTATGAATATGTCTTTATGGAAAGCATGGATCAAAAGAGAGTATATACTAATAATTATACAGTAAATGTATTCAATACTGTCCCAGAAAGAGATGTAAATCACGCTGTAACTTCACAAGAGAGCAGTAAAAAATTAGAAAGTTATTGTTACAAAAGATCATGAATCATTAAATAAGTGATCACAGTGCTACAATATTTGTTACAATACAGAAAAATGCTGGATAGCTGTGTTCAGCAGCTCAGATGCAGGTTACATGCTTAGGGTACAAATCTATTGACTCAGAAGTGTAAGTAATTATCTCATGACTCTTCAAAACGTCTTCTAAAAGAGGTAACAATCAGCTTATAAAATCTAACAAAAAGAATATTGGGTTCATGTGCCAAGTTTTCATGTCTCTGCAACATGAGACACTACTTAGATTTTCTACCTTGTCTCACATAATCAGTTCCTCCTAAGTGGACTCTGATACTGCGTCTCTCTGCACAGGGCTTCAGCTGATAAAGTACAGATATGTGGCCAAGGCTTAGATCTGACAATAGCACTGTTGCTAGGTTGAAAGAAATTTAGTGAGCTAAAACCACTTCAGATAATAAAAGTAAAAATGGAGTGTACTTGTTGAGATAGTGAGTGGTTCAAGAATTCTGCAGGAAAAATAGTCACATGAAAGGATATAAAGATCATAAGCTGTGTGTATCCTGTTTTCATTGTGCATAGTAAAACATCTCAAACAAAAGTGACCTAGTGAGCTGGATTACAGATAACATCCTACCACAAACAGACTTCAAGTCTTAACAAGTCTTTGGGTTTGATGTAAGCTAACAGTGTAAAATTTGATAGCCTGTCATACTGAGGAGGCAAGACTACATGATTTAGACATCCTTTAGAGCTTAGTTTCATGAATTTAAGTCTCTCTTAAGAAAAGGATAGCTTTGATTTTTAAAGAGAAGCACTAATAACATTAGAATGCCTCTGTGTTAGCAATAGCATCTTGCCCAGCCCGGCAAGAACCTTGTAGCAGAGGACAAAGAACAGCTTTGTGAATATTATGTGTATATTATTTTCCAAAAGCAAGAATGACAACTCAGAACATTCAGCCCACAAAGATAAGAGCCAAGAAGATTTTTAGATGGCCCCATATGGTAGGATCAAAGAGTGCAAAATATTTCATATTTTGGCAAAAAAAACCCCTTCCTACTTGACATATTTGATTTCATCAAGAAGCTTTGAAAGTGAAAATGAGACACCTACAAATTCCGAGTCTGAAATCTTTGAATTCAAAAAGTGACTTAGAAGTGAGCTAGAAAAAATTTCATATGAAGGCATTTTCAGAAGTGAAAATATTGTTGAGATGGGGCAGCAAGGAGCTCAGTGATTTATGAGAAAAATGCTAACATAAAAGGGTGAAAAGCTTCAGGGTGAAAAAAAATAAAAACACAGAATAAGACAGCAACTCAATAGCTTTAGGAATTAACCTATACCAAGGAGCCTATACCTCCCCCGCTTGACAGGCAACTGTTGGCTTGGCAGACACTCCACTGAACCTGGTGAGTACACTATTACTTAGCCTCCTAGCTAATTAATCTGAGTGTCTAATTATTATGTCTTGTTGAGCCACTTATAAGCAATTGCTGCAGATCCTCTCTATGACTGGTAAAAGATCCCAAAGTGGCTCAAAGTAGGTGGAAAGAGGACTCTCGATAGAGTGTGCTGGCATCCTGGCTATACCCTATTTTCTCTGCAGCTAAGTCAACTTAACAGAATGTGAGATAACAAAGCCATATTTTCCACTTTTTTTTAATCTGTCAGGAAATAATCTGAGAAAAAGGCAGTACCACACTGTCACTATGTTATGCTTCTATAGCAGTCACGCATCGAAAATTCAGTGATTAGCTCTTATCGGTCCCTTCAGAGAATTCCAAAAAAAAGTAGGGGATTACTTTCTGGATAAGATTCTACTTTCTGAATTGTAAACAGAATCATGCCTTTTGCTGAAGAATGGTCTGACTTCAGCACTGAAGCTTCATGGAGGAAACAGAAATTAGATGTATTTACTGTTTCCCACCAGCTCTAGGTTTGGGATCCAACTAAACTTATGATTTATTTTTTTTTATTCATTTTCTTAAGTTCCAATTCTCCCAACACACTGAATAAAGATCCTCATCAGCTTTCATAATCCTCTCTGAGACCATGCACTCTACAGTTTAGGATTTTGAGTGTGTGAAATTAAGGACATGTGCAAGCTGCTGCAGGATTGGAGTCTGGCTTAATGCATACTTTTGGAGATAGAACAACTGATATGTCTTGCTAATTTCAAGGACACACCATCAACACTAAGACAAATATATACAGTTCACATTAAAATACACACAGATAAAAATGTATTAAGTCTTATTCAAAGTCTTGCTTCATACTACAAAACCATAAAGGCAAAATTAAGAAAAAAAAACCAAAAGGACCAAAAGAAAAACAAAAAAAATCACCAGCAAACAAAGAAACCTACCAAGCCAACCCTCTTTATTTCATAGAAATCTTAAATATTTATTACAAATTGGTAGGATTGGTAGGATTCACTTGAGGAATCAATAATTAATAAGTAGAAATGTTTCAGATCTCTTATAAATATCAAAGGCTTTTAATAATTACTTTACAAGTCCAGATCAGCAGAAATCATGAAGGCTTTAAAAATTGTGGGAGGTGGAAACAAGCTATGAAATTGAGAACTATAAAAATTATGAAAAATTGATCAAATTCTTTTTGATCCTATACTGCTTTGTTATGAAGGAGATTAATACTATAAGCATTGATCCAGCATGGATCTTTTGATTAAATTTTTGATGGCTCACTGGAATTAACAGCAAAGCTTTTCACAGCTTTCATGATCCAGAACTGGGCCCATAGAAACGTCACAGTATTGATCCTATACAGTTTAAATATCAATAACAACACTTGAAAGCAACGGAGTTAACAGTTGCCAATAGGAAGTAAACTCACTTTTGAATCTCATAAAAAAACATGTTAATGATTTTTGAAGTATCATTTTATGTGAGCGAACGAATAAAACTCTAGAGAACCGAGTTCAATTCTAAAAAATAAAACCTCCCCCGCCTTGTTCTAGGAGACTGAAAAAACCCATGACAATGAGCCTCACCATATATTCTTAAAGAAAAACACATTGTTTCAACTTAAGTGTCAATGTTGGCCATTTTTAACTATGAAAAAAAAAGAGTATAAGAAAGGCATTTAAATTAGAAAATATTACTTACTTCCTAGTTCTGAGAGTTGTCCCGCAAGGCCAGTGTATCCATGAACAGTATTTTTAACTGTATTAAAAAAATGGGAGTTTTCCTTTTGATTCATTAGACTGCCTTATAAATTCTGTGACATTTTCTGTTACAGTTCTTGATACTCATGTTTTCATAAAGAAAAACACAAAAATCCCCAAACATTGCAGTAGAAAATCTTGTCCAAACATTAATTGTTTTATTAAAAGCTGGTACCAGATCATATTTAAGGTCCCCAAACCATTCCATGATTCTATGAAAAATAAACATTTATAGTCTCATTTTTCCTCATTGATGGAAGGCAGAGAACAAATTGCAAATAACTTAACAGTTCATTGTCAAGTATGTGATATAAAAAAAGTCCTGTGAAGCTGTAACAGCAGGAATTCACAACACAAATTTATTTGCACCAAAACCAGAAGAAAAGCAGATTCTGAAGAACTAAAGGCATAGTCATCAGCTATCTCACAGAAGACATCAAAATCCTATGTTCCATCTCAAGTTAAACAAAACACAAAAATATAACTTTCCTGGTGTTTTTGTGATACTTGCATTTTTTTAAAAACATCCAACAGCATAAGCTATGAGAGTTCTGAAAAGACAGGTATTCCTGAGATAAATCATACATGGTAATAACTTCAGTGTTAAGTACACCTTTGATCTGTGCATACTTAGCAAACCTGACACATCAGACATACTCAGCATGCAATAAAGAATCTCTCAGAAACTGCACAGTATATCTATCCCAGCCTATAAACACCTCCAATCAGTGCCACAGGCAGTAGTCAAAAGGACTACAAAAGGGAACAGAAAGGGGCTGGTAACAAGTGCATGATCCTATAGTGGGTTGCAGAGATACAGAAGTCTGGGCATTTATTTTAACGTGAAGAATTTGGTCTATTTGTCACTTTATTCAGTTGCCACAAAAACTTTTTATTATCAAAACATATCTCATTACTAAGGTATGCAATTATATGTTTCTTCTTTGCTTTCCAGTGGACAAGGTGGTGTAGATGAGAGTGGAAGGTTTAGACAAAATCTGTTAAAAAGCTCTGCTGTTGAGTCATGAGGTGCAGAAAGGACTGCCTTGCTTTCTATACCTCTTCTCAGAGAGGAGGCTAGGTGTGGCTGCATCCAGTCTAAGCCTCAGATAATGTCAACAGTTTGAAATTAAAGAATTATAGAGATGTGATTGAACAACTTTTGTCCTGCAGGTTTTTAATGACTGAAGAAAGGAGAATATTTATATAAAATGAACATTTTATTGTTATAAATAATCTGATAAAAGATCTTAGAACTATTTCCTACACAGTATAAACACCAAAAATCTACTAGTAGAGCATAATATAGCATAAAGTAGTATAGTGCACCGTAACAAAGAAATTATTGAAGCAGTTATATTAAAGCTAGCAAAAAGAAATAATTATTAACTAGAGAACTGATGTAACTCACCCATACCAATGCTTGTGAGGAGATTTCTTTCTCTCAGTCTTGAGGAGTATCCTTGGAGGACATGCACAGACAAAGAAGGAATCTCCACACACACCCCCCAAGAAGGGTTATGTCAGAAGAACCTGACTGTATGATAGGGGACTGGACTTTCACAGTATAAAGCGATTGACTGCTAGTCACACATCTAGAAAATAGCAGACTAGCTTATCTGACAAATCCTGTTTCAATAGCAGCAGGTGTATTCAAAGTCTGGTGAACTAGGATGGTCTTAGCATACTTTAACACCAAGACAACACCCCGGTGCCAGCAATTGATCACTTGCATTGTATTGGATTTTAGGTCTTATCAGAGGTAGAGTCTCTGACACAGAAGACAAATGCATTTTTCTCTCCCACATAGTGTTACATCTAGTATTTAGCATTTATCTACACTTCTTTATGCAAAAATTGCAAAGTGTTAGAAAATAGACATATAATGCAATTAGCTGTAATATCGGGCATAGATTAATTCTGGATATTTATTAGGAAGAAGAAGATAAGAAAATAGAACTAGATTGAAGCAGCTGGATAGAAAAATTAGTCCTGGTCATATTACAGCACTTCTACAGGTTTGTTCTAAATTTGTTTATTCAGAAAAGCCACAGCCCATCCCAGACCATCATCAACACTGATGAAGGAGAAAAGAGCAAACAAAGATGTACACTGCACCAACGCATTTAAGAGGCAGCACATGACAGTGCAGTTCCTGCTGAAGCCCCCCCCCCTAGCCCCCACACTGTTGTAGAGTTACTTCCTGGTTCAAAGGAATATGTGAGTTGTGCCTACCTGGTATAACATGAACTAAATCCTATGTTTTAGTTGTCTCTGTTTCACCAAAGAGGCTGCATTGTACAAATACCTCTTCACTGTATAGTTTCTGTTTTCTTCACTCTGACAGATTTACAATTCTATTCTCTCTCAATCTGTATTTTAAAACAGATCAAACACAAATATCCTACATTTTTCTTTCCCCACTATTCACCAGTGCTAGCACTTTTATTTCCAGCACATCCTTTTGCCCACAGTGGATGCCGTGCAATGAAAATTAGTGTCTTAATTTTCTTCAACTCTGAAGTTGAAATTATGTAACAGCATTCAGCTCATGAGTGATTCATTCATTAGAGAGAGGAAAGGCTAGCTGGACAGAAAGTAATATAATGGCAATGGTTGTCTGTGAGACCTCAAGAGGCAGAACCTTGCAAGACCTGAGCTTTTAACCTCATAAAAGATATAACAGTCTCACAGAAGAAGATCAGACCAATCAGAGAAGATTGGCCTCTAAAAAATGTCTTGATTGTTGTAGAACTATTTTCTTTTGGCAAAATGAAAATTATTTCTCATTTCTTTAATCCTGATGTGATAATGTGAAAAGTTGGGTAAAGTACAATAGCATTTTTTTCTGTCCTTCAGTAAAGAGTATCAAGGGCAGAGGACAGTGAGAAAGACTGATTTTGATCACTACTTAGCAGCTCAAATTAAGTGATTATAATAGCAGGATTTATTTTCATTCAAAGACACAGAATTATAAATAAATAGTTACTTTCTGTTTTGTTTTATTTTATAGCTTCCCTTTATGATTTGTTCTAGGTTTTAATCTTCCTTCAGAAAGAAATCAGCTCCCAAAAGAAATGGACATACATATTTTTTGATTTTTGCTGCCATCTTGTGAAAAATAATGTTTTGACTGCCAAGAAACTTGTAGAACAAAAGAACAAGAGTATGACAAAATATTAAAGTTTCTATAAATTCTATGGAAAGTAGGCCACCTACTACAAAGGGAAAAAAACAACCAAACTCTTTTGTCTAATTCTGACCCCCCTTCCCAAGTCACAATAAATACTTATTATTATTATTATCAAAGAACCCACAGAAATCCTCAATCTCAGAATGTATTTCCAGGAAAAGCTCTTTAAAAACCTCAATTAATCTCAATTGATTAGAGATAGAAAGCTTACAGAAGGCTGAATACAGAAGGCTATCCATGGTACCATGAAAGAGAAGGTACCTCCAGCTTCTATAATAGGTACAGAAACTCTGCTGTTTTTTTCACATTTCCCATCTGACCAGCTTCCCATTCAGCCATTCCTGAGAACTTTTCCCAATGTATTTGCACTGCATCTCCATGGCAGCTCATATGTCTATTCATGCTTGGGGTCTGTATAAAGCAAAAGTTGCCAAAGGGTCAGGTAATACATCATTTGAGTTACCGTGTGGATTTTTATCTCTGAGATGACTCTTCCTCAGCTATTTTGCTTCCAACATTTACCAAATAACTTCTGTGATTTATGCTTTGTCTTCACCTGGCCCACACCTGGAACTTTGGTTATCTTGATTACACTTTGATTAAGTTAAGTTATTTTATATTCGATTAAGTTATTTATATTAAGTTATATTAAGTTATAACACAGGTTAGTGTGGTTTTCTGTTCCAGAAGTGAGGCTGAATTTTCATGACTTCTCACTCTTCATAGTGTGGGGGAGGTTACACTGAGACCCCACTTCTTTTCCATGAGCCTAAACAGTACTATAGGGTACCTCTACATCCCCATCCTTGGATTGTGTCTCGGAGTGTGCTGAAGCCTTTTGCCCTACCTAGAGTTTTCTCTTTATCTAATTTATCTCTTAAGACCTGAACCAAAACAACTGTCCTCTCTGATGCCCCCTGAAAATAATATAGCTGTTCTACACTTGTAAGTGAAATTCCTGGGGCCAGGCGAGAGGGGAGAAACTAGAGAGCGGAAGTGTCACCTTACAGGGAAGGTACCATTTACCCTATGGAGTTCACATTCCTACACTTACATTCCATTCGGGTACAGAAAATCCTATGCAAAATAAGCAAGTCACGCTTTTTCTCAGCAGAGAGGCTGAGCAGGATGCTGCCAGCTCTCATGCTTCATTAACAAGCTTAACTGCTAAACTCTGCTAAGTTATACCTCAGCAATCCTGACTGCAGGCCCTGGATTAGCCACAATGCTGTTAATAGAGTAATCAGGAGAGTGGAGTTTGAACATGAGTCATAGAGAAGTTAACTCGATTCCTTCTCATTTTGAATACTGGTCATTCCTCGGGAAAGAAAAATAAAACCAAAAATGTCATATTTCTGGAGGCCTGGTTGAGATTTTAGTAGGTTGAGATTTAGTTGAGATTAACAGTTTATAAGACTGGGGGGTTGGGGTTTCTTTTTCTTTTTAGTGGATTGACCATTAATATTAGGAGATTACTGAGAGGTAACAGTTATACTATATTTATTATATTTATATTTACATTCTTTTGCAAGAGCAATCAGTAGGATGTGTAATGTCCTTTCTTTAGGAGAAAGAGTTTCTTGTGACACTTGCTTTTAATCATACTTCCAGGACATGACTGACCAAGCTAAAATAAGCAGGCTCTCTCCTGGAAAGTACTCCTCCAGGAAGTAATTGAAAGTTAAATTGGAAATAAAACTTGTGTTACTATTGAAATGTTACTTATAAATGTATTCAAATAATCATTCCTACTTCAATGCTTTAGTAGCTGACAAATTTCTTCTATGAGCAAGCACTGGCAAAAATACTGAGCTGGGAACCTGACAGAAGACAGCTGCTTAATCTGTCAGAAAAAAAAATGAATCTAGTTTAATCCATGCTATTTGTTTTACAAGTAGCAAACTGTTACACTGCAAAAGCCCAAGAGGCTAAATTGATCTCTCAGCAGCTGCCTACTGAAGGTAGAAAATCTTCATCCATGAAATCTAGATCATTTATTCATTCAAATGTTTTTCCATGCTGACCACTATAATAATAAACTTTTTCTTTTTTTTTTTTTTTGGTGGCAAAAAAAATTAAAAGTCTCCATGTTAGAATACATTTTGCATTATTTTTTTTCTTATGTGTTTTTTGCTCTTTGCATTTGCCTGTACCAGACAGCCTGTGTTGGTTGGTTCGTGTACTCAGCTCACAGCATGGTGAACTCAACTCACAGAATAGTTTGCAGACAGGTGATAGAAGGCCAATTAAAAGGACATAATAAAGAATAACAAAACCCCAAAACATTGAGCGTTTTCACAGCAGCTGTGAGGTTAGTTTTTCAGGAAGCCTTCAGGTCCCTTAAAAATATATTATTTAAGCAAAAGTCACAGAAAATTTTATAGGACTGAGATTGGCAATTTAAATTAAGGCAATTATCTTGCCAGTTCTCACCCTAAATCATAGTGCTGACCAATTATGTATCAGATGATTTTTAGGGTAATACTAGGAAATAATTTCTTTATATATCATACACTCTACAGTAAAACCTAGGCTTCAGAAGCACAGTTCTTTAAGAAAACTAGGGACATGTCATTTTCTCCTTAATATTTGCTCCTCTGATAACCTGCAGCTGGAGTGTGCAGTTGTGAGAACAAGGGGGGGTCACGCTGATGGTAAAGAGGACAGGTCTCTGTGGGGAAGACATTACCTCTGCGCCCATCCTGAGTGGCTGCTGTGGCTCAGTGTGCTCACAGAGTCCCAGGCCAAATTTCAAGCTGTGCCAGTCCGAGGGAAGCCTGATTGCAACACCACTGCCAGCCTTCCTTGCAGGGATCAGAAAGAAAAGCTAATGACAGACATTGGGAAGAATAATCTGACCTACTACTTCACCTTACAGGATTCTAAATTTCTGCAACAGCAGAGGGGAAAAAAAGACTTGAAAACTTCTGTGAAAAACTCAATAAAGTCTCTGCTCAATATATTGCATCAATCAAAAGAACAATCTTAGGATGCAAACGCAGCAATGTTGAAAACATTATTGAAAGCAAACACCATCACATAAATCAATGTGAGAGCCTCCTCTGAACCACTGTTCTGTGCTGACCACTTCATCAAAAAGGGATACGACAAAAGGTTTACAAACAAACAACAAAAATGAAGAGAGGCTTGGGTAAATATTGATTATGTGGAGAATGAAATTGCTGGAACAGTTCAGCTTTTAGAGGTACTATTTAGGGTGCCATGAATAATACTTTCTCTAAATTTAATTTATGGAGAGCTGGAAATTTTTTAACAGCCTGGTTCCAGTAGAAAATGTGAATTTGACAAAACAGAAGTATTCTATCAGAATGTACCATTCAAAAAAATATTTCAAAGGTATCACAGCAAAGGTTTCTCCCTGTCAAGGACTTTTCTCACTTTAGAAAAATGGTTTATTTCCTCCAAGTAGCCTACCTGCAATGCCAACTTTCTGTGGTAGATATGTGCCATGGTCCTCCTCAGACATAGATCACATAAGTGATCACAGCTTCAAAACTCAAAGGCTAAGCCGCTCTAGGGACAAGCAAGAATTTGAAACTCCAAATTTCTGCTGCTCTGGGAGCTTTGGTTGCAATAACGCTGTGCTTGTAGAAAGGCAAGAAATCTCAAATCTCTTCACTTGAGTCCTTCAGGTTTTCACAAGTATGAGTTGAGCACACACTATCCTTCATTGTTCATTAAGTACACTCCTCTTCATAAAGGAAATGAGTAGGCAGACACAGACTGTAATCCAAGGTGAACCAAAGGGTGTAGGCAATGTGTTTTTTCACAAGAATCCTTCTGAGACAACTGTGAATTTACACCAGTTGTCTTTCAAAGGCCAAACAGAAACTTAATAGTAGACCTCACTGTTTAGGTCTACTCCTGTGATTTAGGTGCTGGAGTGGGATAGCATGATATTTGCAAAATCCAAATAGTTCAGGAATTCCCTGTGAGAAAAGTCTTGGATGATCTCATTCACGTTTTTCATTAACAATACCCACAAGAACAGGATTGGAGAATGTCTACAGATACCTTAACAACAGCTTTTGCTGATGTCTTTTGCATTTAATTGCCGCAGAATGGTTGGTTGATGAATAGCCAGGTTGGGTATAATAAGGCTATGTGGAGTGATAGCCGCCATCCTGAACAGTCAACTCTGAAAAGCATTTCTGTTGAGCAATGTCAAAGTCATGGGGTTAATTCTTGACAGAATGCCTCCACTGTGCCCTTCCACATCCAAAGGTCTTCCTGTATCCATTGCTGGTCATCCTTTGTCCTGAGGACAGTGCTGCCCCACAGGCTGGGTGTTGCATCATACTCTAGACATGATCACTGATCAACAGGGTGCAAAACAACTGCAGAGACTCTGAGGATGTTATTAACCCATCTTCCTGATGAGGGCTGGGAGCAGGCCCTCAAGGCATCTCACTCATATGCTGCAGGTGTGTGAATAAGCCTGCTGTTCCCTCACCCTTCACTGGGCCTTTGCAGTGGTCAGCAGTGAGTCAGGCAGCAGGTACTACAACATCATCCATAAAAAACCTGGAGATGGATGAGCAGCAATAGAATTCACACTTCATTGAGGGTGATGGCCATAGGGACAGTAGTGTGCAATCATCATCTATGTGGGGCAGGTGAAAGGACACAGTAGCATATCCACCTGAGGCTGACTGTTCTTATGGCAAAGGTTTTTAGGAAAAAATATCCTTTTGGGAGTGCCTGGGAATGCATCTTTTCCCCAGAGAACTCTAATATGCACATTTATGTCTTTCTCCCCTAATCTGGAGAACTTCCTTATTTATCATCCTTAAATCCAATTAATGTTTACAATTTCCCAGTTCTCTGACAGCAGACTGTAGAAAGTTGTGCTCATAGGATTCAGGGGAACACAGGGATAGAGGTATAACAGATTTATTAAGAATTGATGTAGAAAACTCCTCTGATTTCACAGAAATTACAAGGGGGATATTAATTGTACAAAAGGAAATACTGAATTGTAATCTTTTTCAAATGTCAGAATTTTAAAAACAATAAAAATGTCAATTATATGTCTTCAGTGTAGTTACTTGTTTATAGAAAAAGCGCACATAATTTAATAGAAAGGAAAGTCAGGAAGTTGAAATCTGATTTTAAAAAGAATACATTTAATTTCACAAAAAAAAAAAAAAGGCTCTGGAACTCACAATTCCAATAAGTCTGGGGGGAAATATATTGTAAAATAAAATTAAAATTGCTCACTTTGAGCCATAAACACTACTAAACAAAGAAACTTTCCAGTGCATGTACTGTTCATTACTTCCCATCTTTGGAAATGCCTGCAGTTCCCTTGAAATATCCTCTTTTGATCACTATTGAAAACATTATTGGGATATCTGGATTGGTAATCTGCCTAAGGAAATCAGAGTTTATTATCCTATAGAATTTCAATCTGAAGTCTACTCTCCTCATGTCCAGACTTGAGGTTTTGCTGACACTTTTCCTCCTGTCAACACAGGTTTTAAACTTGATCACTGCATGGTCACTGTGGCCAAGACAGCCACCAATCTCCACTTTGCTCATGAGATCCACTCTGTTGACAAGCAGCAGATAAGGAGAGCATCTCTCTGAGTCAGCTCCCTTAGGATGTGTTCCATAAAGTTGTCATCTGTGTTTTTTAGTAATCTTCTTACCTGGGTTGTACCAGATGTGTGATGCTCCCAGTTAATTTCTGGCAAGTTGAAGTCCCCCCACAAGGACAAGGGCAGTTGACTTGGAAGTGTCCCTTAGTTCCTCAAAGAATAAGTTGTTGGTGTCATTGTCCTGGCCAGGAGGTCTATAGCAGACTCACACAATGACATCCCCATTAATTGTTCGCCCCTTGATTCTTACCCAGAGGCTCCCAACTGTGCCATTGCCAGCTGTGAGCTCCATACATTCTAACCCTTCTATTATACACAGTGCCACCCCTCTGCCTCTTCTGCCCTGCTCGTTCTTCCTGAAGAGCCTGTAACCATCCAACTGGGCACTCAGGTCACAGTCTTGCCCCACCAGGTTTCACTTGTACCAATGATGTGAAATCTCTGGGACTGGGCCAAAGCTTTGATCCCCTCTTGTTTGCTGCTTGTGCTGCCTGAGTTAGTGTAGAAACATATCAGGTGTGGCATTTTGTAGCCAACACCTGGTGAAATAGAATGAGGGACCCCATGGGTGCTTGTTTTCTCAAGTTTTGGCACAACACCCCATCACTCATCACTGGTGAGCCTGGTTTTGTCCCTTTCCTCCTTCCAAAGTAGTTTAAAGCTCGACAACAAGCCCTGTTAATTCCTGTGTACACTTCAAAAAAATACAGACATATCTATATCTATCTATATACATAGATCTATAAAATGAGGTGTTTGCCTGGAGTTTACATGGGAAATAGGGAGTTTTCTCAAGACCAGCTTTGTTGAGAGGCACATTTCGAATTCTTGAGAAAAGAATTATATGATCTGGTAAGTGAAAACCTATTTCCATTATGTAATATAGGTTGCTAGCCTATTAGAATAAATCTTATGCACTGCTATTGCTTGGTTTTTAAATAACAATAGTGTGTACCATCATAGAGATTTTAAAACAAAAGCTGTTCTTAAAACAGCTTTTTCCAGCAAACCAAACGTTGGATAAGTCATGCTGGAATAAAGGAAGGAGAGTCTGCTGTGAATCCCTGAGGTGTGTCACTTTAAAATAGTGCAGTACACTCTGAGCAAATAAAACAATAGTGAATCAAAAGAGTTCAGCTGTTGTGACTATTTATTCTACAGCAACTTCAGTTCAAGCCATGCTGGTAGTTTTTCTAACACCTTAAATCAAACAGCAGGTATCTGTGGCCTCAAGTTAAGAAATGCTAAACATCTGCCAGTTTCCAAAATTGAAATATTGCAGCTGCCTTACCTGAAGGAAATTTTACTGTTTGTGTACCAGGAATCTCATCACTACCCTCGTGTGACATTTTGACTATGAAACACATCATTGTCACTTCACGAAATGTTGAACAATTCCCTCTTCCAAAGACCTAGTTTTAAGTCTGTTGCAAAATATTTTATCATATTTTTCAATTCCTTATACCGGACAAAAAAATATGGCCACACACAATTCAGTTTTACTTCTTTAACAAACTCAAGACTTCTCTTGTCAGCTGGCAGTATCAGTGTTTAGTTCAGCAATCTGTTTGTCCAAAGTGTACTGACACTATTCTTGATGACATGTGCTTTGGCCTATGAGAAAGACCTACAGATATAAACATAATGGAATAAACCTAAAACTCCCTCAAAACAAATATTTAATTTCTGAATGTTAATGGTCTGTTATGAGCACAAGCTATTTAAGAGTTCTGTCTTCCCTTCACCAGCACTCCTGCTAAGGAGTACTCTTCACCGTACTCCTATGCCAACAGAACAAAGGTTTTGATTGGCACTGCCCGACTGAAAGAGCTGGTACGAGGCATGTTTTTTTGCAACTTTTATTTTTTTTATTTAATTTTTATTACTTGCAACTGATTCTCACATTTCCATAATTTATTGTTCCTCATACAATTCTCTACTATATTTGCCCAGTTTGCAAATTGTGCTTCCAAACTTAAAAGTCTTGCTGCATTTTACATCCTCATCCATCTCCAAGAGCAACATGAATTTGGCAGGCTGCAATGCATACTGCAATGAAAACCTTGGAAGCCACTCTGCTGTGATCAATCAAGATACACTTGAATTTCAGAATATCAATAATTGTGTTGAAGTCAATAGGATTACCATGGGTCATGTTACAGTATGTTACATACTCCTATGAGGCATTATAATCTTCAAAATCTGCCTTGAAGATCCTTCTTGGGGACAGAAAGAGTTGTGAAGATGTAAGAAGCACATTCTATCCTTACAGTGGAAATTCATTAATAAGCCTTGGACTTGATGATCTTGGAGGTCTTTTCCAACCTTCATAATTCTATGATTCTGTGATCATGCATGAACAGCAACAACAAGGATACTAATCTTTGAAGATATTAGGTCAAATGGAAACTGTGAAAACCATTCCTTTTAAAACAATGCCTACAATTACCAGGAACATTTAATTCGGTTTTTCTTTTGTAACCACCAAATTTTTTTTCTGATTCCAGTGTTGAGATGGACTTTGAGTTAATTAATAAATAGATTATTTAAATTATTACTGCTGCTAAGATGCTGGGAGTTAATGGTTTTAATTTAGCCATATAAGTTTGTTCAGGAATGCAGGATTTCAGATTGGAAGCTTTGCAAACTTTTGATAAAATACAGGTAGTACCACTGTTATTCTGTTTACTAAGTAATATGATTCACCTAGACTAGAAGTCTGATATGCTTTCAGAAGTACCATTTGGAAAAAAATTAATATATTTTAACATACATAGGGTGAAAGCAACAAATCACTTCTTTTTCTGGGCCTTTCAATTCAGCAGTAGATTATGGCAGATTAATACTGTGGCAAATTCGACTCTACTTCAGTAGCCCTCTGCCTCTGATCTTTGGCTCATCATCTCAGGATTTATTTTCAAGTACTATACATTTAAATAAGTGTGGGGGATCTGTCATACAGTGATTATGAGAAAATACAGAAGTGCAATCTTTGGGGCCTCACTACATAAAATGCTGAATATCCTCAATTTCCTCTGGCTCCTCTCTGAGGCCCTAATGACAAAAAAGACAAAGCAAGAGGGGAACAAAAAATATAATAGGGAAAATGTCTGTGATCTCAAAAACTCACATGTATTTTTATTATTTAAAAGGATCTTAGTGTCCTTGAAGCTGTGAAAGGGAAATCTTAAATAAGAATTTGATCACTCAAAGCACTTGATCTCTTTCTGTTCCTCTGATTTCCATCAAGAGCAGCTAACACCTAACAGGAACTGTTAATACCTTGTTGAGCCATACATTAAGTGTAAAATGGTAACATGTTTCTTAGTATCTGTGACTTCCTGTGAGCAAGTGATGATTAAGAGAACAGTATTTGTAATTTCTCTACAGGAAGCTCCAGTGAAAAGGGAAGAGATAATGTACTGAGGCTGTGGTTCCACAACCCAGCATCAGCCAAGAATTTCCCTCATGGCCACATCCTTCTCCTCCTGCATTTATTTGTCTTTCCCTTGAGTTGGGCCTGACAGATAGCCCAATCACTTGCTGGGATGTTAGCATGTTAAGATGCCAGAAAATTATTTTCTTTTGGCATTGGCTTGTTGGATTGGCTTTTCAGGGCAGGTAAGTGGATAAAGTTGAAACAGGAGGTGCTTTGTTTATAATCCCAGTCAGTAAGGTGTTTAGATTCTATCAAGCATCTCTTAAGATCCCATTTTTTTTGAGAGCAGACTAAAAAGAAAAGGAAGATAGTATAGATAATGATATGACCCTTCAGACGCTGGTAACCCCAAGCTGTGCAGCATCGAATGGGCCTCTAACCATAGCCCAGCATACCCTGCAGAAAATACCCATCCATGGAAAAGTTACCCCATTTTGGCCACTGGAACTCTTACAGGATTTTCCCAAAGAAGCCAACTATATTCCTCATTCCTACTGTCAAACAGAAAGGATGTTCATCTGAGAACTTCTTGCTGCACTGCTAAATAAAGGTGAGGCCAGGTAGGGGGTGTAATCACTTGTACCAAGGAGGAGCTCCCTGAAGGTTCCCCTCTCCCAGGGAGCTGGGTCATTTTCTCCTGTGGTAAGGCATCTGTGTGGCACGAGCCAACAGGCTGCACACGCAGCACAAGACAGCACAGTAGTGTTTAATTAGAAGTGGTGGGAACATTTTCAATACCTTAGTCCTTGATTTAAAAACGTGTTTCTTGCTTGTTTTGTACACTTGTACTTAGCTAAACTAGATACTCTAGGGTTTTCTATTCTTCTCTCAGTTAAGAAAAGTGATGCCTAGCTGCATACATATTTATAATCACGACAGCATTTCTTAGGTTAAATTATTAAAATATAAATTTCAAAACAGAATAAAAATTATTCTATTATTGAGATATTCTCAGTAAAGTAGGACAGAGAAATGTATGACTAGATTTCTCATAGAACCATAGAATACTTTCATCTAGAAGTACCCTGGAAGGTATCTGATCTATCCTCATGCTCTGAGAAGTCACAATGAATAAAAGACTCCAAGGCTGTGCTTTCATACTCAGTTACAGGTGCCACCAAGATAATTACAGGACAGTAATTACCAGTGTTACAGAAAGAAGTTTGAAGGTTTCTTCTCGAAAATTGATTATGTTCTAAGAATGACGAAAGGTGAGGAAAATACAAAAAAAAAAAAAAAGAAAAACATCTGAGACAAAGATATGAAGTCATATATATATAACACCTCAGCATGATGTTTGTTTCTCCAGGAAACAATATTAAAATATCCTTCTTATCAGTGTTCCTCTCAGTCATTACCCAGCTCTTCATATTTTAGTTTAAAATTTGTGCAAATATATATTTCATTTAATTCTGAGAGTGTTGTTGTGAAGTTCATTTAGTTCATAACACAGTTCTGTTGCTCTGCTAAAATAGCAAAATTTCAAAATCTGAGAAACAGCTAAGCCATCTAAGAATATGGCTTTTACACCAGAACAGCTACATTCTGTTGTTGTTCACATCAAAAGTCTTCTGAAACTGCTAAGTAAAGCTAATAGTATTTATTCATATTAGGAATTATGCCTTTAAACATCTGTCAAATAAAAAAGGGGAAGACTCTGTTTAGGGATATTTTTCCTCTCTATGGACACCTATTACTGTCAGTCTTCTGGTGTACAGCCATAATCGGTAAAAATAACTTCAAGTGCAAAATTTTCACAATGGATTAAACTTAGTGAATATATTAAACATCTTTATATGTGACTGTGCAGAGCATACTTTTGAAATTTCTTAGCCAGCTTAGAAACATTACAGCATGCTTCATACACCTTCTTTTTGGAATTTGCAGGTTCATCATCTTTGTGTATTCCAGTTGATAATCTCCTTATTTCCCTTTAGATTTTTCTTTTTCTCCTTTTCTATTCCCTTCCATGTCTTCTTGGCTCTGCTGTCAAAATAGATATACAGAACATTTTGTGCATAATTTACTACAGTAAAAATAACATGCTCTTTCAGAAAGATTTTAAGAAGTAAACATGAGACAGAGGTTCTAATCTCTGGTTTCAAGACAGCGGTAAAATGCATTTTAATGGTCCTTAGAACATCTTGTGAATGTTTTGTAGAGTGAGTCCTTTTATGAATTCAGACCTCAGCTGATCATCATTCAGCCATTGCTGATGCTTCACGAACAGTCCAGCAGAGAAACAAAAAGACAACACTCATATAGTTTCTACTGTGTTTGTCCAGTGCTAGAATTCAAAACTTGCTTTTCGTAGTGCTTCACTATAAAGGCATTTACATATTTTGCTTTCATACCAATATCATTTAAAATAAAATTTAGAAATCACAGGGTAGTTATACAGGCAAAAGTACATGTCTCCAAACAAACAAAATTACTCTTTCAGACTGCTCAACATTGATTAGAATCTTGCAGGTTTTGACTGGGCAAGTCTTACAAGCACTTTAACATTTTCTAGGTGGGGAGAGACACGTCACTTCTCCTAGAAAGACTGAATTGTAACCATTTCTATCAGTTACCTGAGAGGTTGTTTTAAACTTAGAAATTGGTTTTGCTTGTGTATTTCTTTTTCTCCAAGTTGGTGAATTAGAAGATTCTGAAGTATATTTGCCTGTAGGGAAAAACATGTATGTTGTTTCTTAATTTCAGACACAATTTCAGGAAAGACTCTCTTAGTGTGATATGTGAATTAAATATTACGTTAGCTGAAGTATCAAGGAATGCATCAGGTGAATCACATATCACCTCTGAAACACAAGCTAGTATTAAAGACAGACTCTCTCTCTAATACTTTAAAGATCATTTGTAATATCGCACCATTTCCATGATGCTCACAGGATCTTCCACATGAGGTGGTTCTGCCATGGACACCGTTGGTTTTAACAAAGGGAATGGTCCTGTGCTGAAGATCTTCCCAAAGGCATCAGTTGCTTCTAGATTAAACTAATCCATAATCCAGCCTCCTGCTTGTGAAAGTACTTCACAAGGCTATATGATGTTTTAGCACATATGTTTTAGCATAATATAGCACAAGGCTATATTATGTTTTTGTGGTAGACAACTGATTGTGCCTCAGAGTATGGTGCCTAATCACAAACCATTTTCTAGAAAATTTGATTAAAAATTAATATTATTAATATTAATTTAATAATAACACAAGTTAGTTCCATCTTAATTCAATAACTCAAATTATTAATTTAATATTGATCCTAAAATTTTCACTTTATACACAACATGTAAGTATTACCATAGTTTTCTGTTTGTGTCCAAAATCTCCTATTGGTGTCAGGCTGATTCTTCTGTTTTGAGCATTTCTGACCATATGATTCAGGTACTGCTGGAAAGAAAGGCAGTAAAAATGTTAATGATTGCTCTTATGACAAAAAATGTTGATTACCATTTTTTCTGAAATGCTCTATCCTTTTTTAACATGGAAATTTGATAAAATGCACCCTTCGCATTAAGATTGTTCTCTCTATATCGCTATACCAACCTGCTAACATTTAATGAAAGCAAACATTCAGAGAAAAAACAAAAAAGACAGAGCTATTTGTCCTCAAGACTAAGCAGTGATGTTGGAATTCATTTCACTTAACTTTATTCAACTAAAGTAGGCATTACTCTGTGTAAAGGAAGTTTCTGTTATTAGAAATTAAGACAGGGAGGCACCATAAGAAGGAGATTCAACACAACTTAAAAGATGGCTGAAACTGGCAAGACAAAATCACTTTCTTATGATTATTTTATTTACCACTGAATTTGCTGACAAAATGACAGATGAAAAAATACAATTACCCAGGAAAACCAGGGACACAGAAAGTGAAAAGGATGTACAAAGCTATATTAGAAAGATAAAAATAAAGTCTTAAAATCAGAGTTACCTCCAAAAGAGATTGCCAGAAAGAAAGATGCAAGACTCGGAATCCCACCTGTAGGTTTCTTATCAAATTAATGACATAGCATGTATCATCAAGAGGACAATAGAGTATTTCAAAGACAGAAAAAAAAGATGAAGGAAAGCATCATCCTGCATGAATGGCAGGAGGAATGGATTCAGTCCTCTGTCCAAAATAATTAATGTGAAAAAAAATACTAATATAAATCACAAAAATTTCCATTCTATTTAAATTGATAAGAGAAGTTTGAATAAGACCCAAACGCTTGTTTATTCAAGATGAAAATTAACCCTAAATAATGACAATAAATAGAAATCCATAGCAATCAAAACTGGTGAAATCCTAGTTGTGGAAATATACTGTGCAAAGTAAGGTCATTTTTTCATAACCTCCTGGGACAAAAAAAATTGAATAAGAAACATTTCTTTAGACAAAACATAAATACTACTGCAAAATTAATTCTTCTATTGTCAGTAGTTTGAATAAAATAAGAAGTTAGAGGTGGAGGTTTATTAACCTTAATAAGGTTTACTAAATACTTGAAAAGAATAAATCACATAAAAGATGATGTAAAAGTGGGGAACCGTATATTTGTGCACATCAGCACATCACTGCATTCATGAGGTCCTGCTGTGAAGGTGGCTCAATTATTGTTTGTGGATTTTCTTTCTGACAAATTGTAAAGCTTTATAAATCTTTACATTTCTGTCTATGGATATAGTTGAAATCTATTTGTCAAAATTATGCTTAATCAAATTTACTCATACCTGTATTTAGGCATAAATAACATATTTACCTACAGGGACACAACTGAATGCAGCACAATACAGACAGGCATTTTAAGAATTCTGTGTAAGCAGGAACCCACCTGTAGATCCATTGAACTTTGGTTTTTGAGGGACTGTACGATAGACTACATATGCTGATCGTCGAGGTTCTGGAGAATTTAAATTAGTGTATCTCCCAGTTTCTTTTCCATAAGGACTGGAAGAAGCAATTTCATCATTCTTACTTTGACCCCTTTGTTGGTACCTTGGTTTTACTTTAGGGTCCAAAGTCTGAATTCCTAAAAGTGCAAATACAAACAAAAAGTTGTGCTAATACTCAGAATTTGACCTATTGCAGGAGGCTGGAGGCTAGACAACAAGATTAAAAAAATATTCTTTGTGGATAGTCCAATCCAAATATGGACTGTCCACATCTGACACTAAGAAGAGAAACTAACTAGGTAGTGCTACATCATCTCACAGTTTGGTAAATAAAAATGAATAAACCAGCAGTTTTCTGCAAATACCTTTGCCAGTTACTGTATTAGCTGAATTTCTTGGCTCCTCAGAAATCCATTTATTTTCTTTTACTTCCTTAGAATGATGGTTCTTTACCAGCTCAATATGGTTTGTCTCTGATGAATTAAAATAACAAATATTTATTTTTTTAGAAAGCACACAAAATGTTCTTATCCAAAACTGGTGTGGTGTTTTGAAAACATAATCTCCCACTTCATACATGAGTTGTCTTGGGTGGAACATGGTTTCACATGTTAATTATTCTGTAAGTATCATTCCCCAAAAAGAAAGTAACAGTGGCTCTATTTTCTCTAGCAGAAGAAATCTTGAAAGCCAACTCAAAAATTAACTCTACAGGCAAAGACCAGATCATCTTTTCTCTGCACTGCATAGGTGAGGTGTGGACCTCTGGAACAGCCATGGTTGAGCCCATGGAGATCACCCTATGCACTCCAAAGGACACCTGGCTGAACTGTGAATGGTTTCTGCCTGTAGCATCTAGATGCATGGGCAGTACATGAACATAACAAAATACATGAGGAGAATAAAATAGCAACAGTATTTGTTGCATAGGTAAGCTCCCTTCAAACTACAAAAAGAACTTCACAAGGAAAGTTGCAGTATAAAGTAATCGTAGTGCTCTTCTCCTGGCCCCTTCTGCTCTTCAGAAAGATGTGGCTTTGTTCTTCCTTTTCTCCCACTAACGGAAGTAAAAAATTTTGGTTTCTCTCATTTCAGGCCAGAATGTCGCAAAAATTCTCTACTTTTTCTTTAGTTTATGGGATAGTTTAAAGACGAAATCTGTGGGGTTTTTTCCCTTCTTTTTACTTTAAAACTGCCAAGAAATAACTGGCTAACAATCTACCTACAATAATCAGATTGATACATTTTCTACATTGACAAATATATTCTGAAATTCTTTGGGAAAAGAATGAAGCTTATGATCCAGGTACTCTGGTGTAGGTATTTTAATTTGCTGTATGTGACTAGTTTTTAATGAGCATACTTTATCACAAGTGTAACTATATTTTTACTAGTTCTATTAAGTCCCATGTTCTGTGAGATACCACCTACACTGAAATCTGTTTTACTTGACGGAAGTGGAAAGTGCACAGCATTCCATGTGATCTAACATGTGAGCATCAAAGATTTTAGTAGCTCAGGGACTAATCCTGCCCACATTGAATCTAACAGAGGATGCAAACTAGCTAAAAGAAGCA
This sequence comes from Cephalopterus ornatus, assembly GCA_013396775.1. Taxonomy (NCBI): domain Eukaryota; kingdom Metazoa; phylum Chordata; class Aves; order Passeriformes; family Cotingidae; genus Cephalopterus; species Cephalopterus ornatus. Next base: position 77,922 of record VZRE01008660.1, on the reverse strand, counting down.
GAACTGAACCATAGCATACAATGACTGCTGTCATCTTGCAGTGAAAGAAACCACACTGTTAATGGGAAATTTCACTTCAGATTGGTTTCACACAAAATATATAATGCCCACCACACTAGCAGAGAAACAAAAATGATCTAATCTAAAAATTTGGAAATATATAATAATGAAGTACCTTTCACATTGGAATACTTGGATGCAATTCGTTCTTTTTCCCAAGGTAGTGTCTCAAATCTGTTCCCATCAACAAATGTGCTCCTCTGTGTCCCAGAACCACCACCTCCTGGAGGAAAGGAGTCTCAAAAAGTTATCTACATTCAAGAGCACCCTGAGAAAGGTGAACAATGCAGAGTCTTCTTTTCATATGGCATGTTTTTAGCTGAAATCAATAAAAACGTACAGCCAACCAAATAGCTGATTCAATAAGGCCCACAAAACTAGATAGAAAAAAAAATACATATAGGTGTGAACAGGTTTAATCATTGAATTGTTTCCCACTGGTAACAGTTTATATTGACATTAAGAATGTTTAAAAGAAAGATACATTTGTATACAAAGGTCACAGGAACGTAAGATACATTTTTACTGTGCAATAAAGTTCTCGAGCTACAAGAACCATACCAGTTTGCTCCAAGCTAGAGCAAGCAGCCCTGGCATGGTAGTGCATTGACAAACTAAGGGGGGAAAAAAGAATACTAAAACAATTACTACTGTTTTCATCACTAATAAATATTTGTGAAGAAAAAGGATTGAATACCACTAAGTACTAAGTAAATTCAAGGAGAATGGAGCATCCTTCAGCTTTAATGACATGATTCAATACTGAACTCAATGGGTCAAAACACTGTGTCTTCTTCAACATCAACCAAGTTTATGCAGAGGGGTCGGATCCTGTTACACAAGATACAGGATTGCAGCTTTGTTATTTCCGTGTAGGACAACTGAAAAACATAAAGCTTATTCCCCTTAACTAGGGCTAGTCTCACAAATGTAACAGTTGTTGAAAACATTTTAACTTGCGTGCATGTCTATACTTGTTTTTTTTTGCAATTCCACAGAATCCTTTCTTTCCCAAAATTAAGTATGAAAAAAATCAAATGTAATCAGCTTAAAGGATTTTTTGTCAGTATAATCCTAAGATAAGCATAATATATAATCATAAACGGTGGTTTTGATTGTTATAATTAATGGTGCAGCATGAGAAAGAGTGTCTAGAACATAAAGAACAAAGAATAACTCAAATGTAAAGTGGTGAAGTTTAATGCATGCATCTTTGGTTATTTTATTTACCACATGATGTTCAGCTATGAGAAGCTGATGCTACAGTGTATTACCTCCATTGTCAAAGGATCTATGATCTTTTCTGGGAGTACTCTCTATTGGTACTCTCCTTTCTGAACTCTCTTTCTCTTTTTTTGCATTATTATATTTTGTAGGAATTGTGTTACCATCACCTGGAAAGGCAACAGAAAGAATGTTTAGCTGTGGGTAAGCCCAGAGAATGGTCCTGACATTCTTTCTCCTCCTCCCACCTCTATGAGTCAGTGATTAGTGCAATATCTCTTAACCTCTCGTTTCATAACCTTCTTTCTCTTTCAGTAGTTATTTGGATCCTGTCTAGTGTAACTGATGCATAACTTTCATGGCCTCTAAGATAATATCATAATGCATAGGCTAAAGAAGACTATGGCATCATATGGCATCAAAGACCTAACTATAAACTACCTGCTTATTCATGAGTTTCCCACTTTCCATGAATCATATTTTTGAATCCTCACTAAAATATCATGAATTTATGACATTTTCAAGATGCATGTAATCACAGTACCTAAAGCCTCAGAGAACTCAAATGAAAAACTGCTTTGGGGAAATATATCTATCCTTTTCTCTAGATGTGTCTAATGGTAAATAAATACACTTTTTAAAAGCTATGTTTATGTATTTGTTATTGATTCCCTTATCTGTAGACTAAATGTATCTATATACTTGTTAGAAATAGCTTATCAAAACTACTTTAATAACAAACATTTTAATTTTAGAAAATAGAAGAGAATAATGAATGAAGTAACATAATAGCTGTGGTAAATACTTATGAATTTGTATTTATTTGAAACAAAATGGAACTCTTTTGTTCTTCTCTTTTATAAGACCCTTGAGAGGAGTATTTACTTAATCTAAATTTAGTTATAGAAAAGTTTGCTCTGTTACTACATTTTGCTATCTAGACACCCAAGACAGTCAGCAGAGAGTGCAGAGCACCTCTGGCAAAGTGACTCATCTCACCTTCCTTTGGCATATCTGATGGTGCAATAAATAGCCCCATAAGAGTTCCTGTCTCTCTCAACTTACAACGGAGAGCCTTGATGAGAAATTTAAACTACATTCCTAATGCTAGGATGGTTAAAATTAGACTACATAAATCTTGATTGTGAAGAAAAATTATGTAAAAGACCTACGTTGTGCATGTCAGGAAAATAAACATTGGCTTAATAGCCCATTTCTACCTTTTCCATCTACAATTGATGCAGTCACATAAGTGCGACTATATATTTATCTACATATCTAATCTACATCTATCTATATATATGGTAAAATTAATGAAGTGGTTTGGCAGTATGTCTACCAATACAAATATGTTCTTTGCAATATTTTATTTTCACTAAATTTAAGAAGTGGGAAAGAGGTGCAGACTATGTAATAGTTTTGCCCTGTTACAGCCATTTTAAAAGTGGTAAACACAGTTCAAGGAAATTAAAATTACTTGCCTTTCTGCAAGTTTTGTTCACTAGCTTCCAAGGATAGTAGCTCATCTTGCCAAGGTGAAGACACAGTTTTTGTTGATTGGTGTTTGTAGGGGTTCTGAATCCCATAATACTCTCCTAAACATGCCCCAAGAGGGGGAAAAAAAAGGCCCAAAGATTACTGTATTGGTAGCATTGCTGTTTAGAAAAGAGTGACTAATTTCATATTTACCAGATTTATAGCATATATCCCTTATTGCTCTTTCCTCTTCAATATCTGCAGCGGTCTTGGGCCTCAAGTTAGAAACATCTATAGAAAATATTTGTAAAAGATTACAAGATAACTATACAAATATCTTCAATATTTCTTAATAATCAAATACCATAATGACTTTCAATTCAGCCATCAGTTATTTTTGTTTCTGACTGCAACCTCTGCTTCCAGACAGAAAAATGACTCCTTAACATCAGGTATTTTCATGTACAATGGAATTGCAGTTAAAACACATATTAAGGAACAAATATTTGTTCACTTGAAATGATTCAAAAGCATCTCCAGTATTCATTTTCAAAATAATCCTTCCTTGACACCCACAAGGAAATCTGATTCAAAATGTCACCAGAGAGTGCTGGTCACAAAACCTCTGGCCAAAAGTTACTACTCTCTGATGCCTGCTAGCAGAGCTGGTGAAGTGAGTGCTCCTTACCTCTCTCAGTTAAAGCTCTGAAGATCAGTAAAGCCCTGCCTTCTATATTGTTTGAGTTAATGTGGCCTATTCAGACTAAAAACATGTTAGGAAGCACTAACAGGCTGCCCTACCTGATGAGCAGGGCAAAAGTGAAAATTGTCTTGGGGAAGTACAGTAATTTGCTGAGTTGCATGACTGAGAGTAGATCATTCTCTCACTTTTCACTCTCCAGGAATGTGCAGTTTGATCCTTGCCTATGAATCTCGTATCTCTAAGTGAGATACAGTCAAAGGTTTAACTATATTAACACACATACATATATATATTTTTTTTATTTATATATATATATAAACAAACATTCAGTCAAACTAGTGAAGAGTTTTGCCTGGATTCTGTTCACCAGACTTAAGAATAACTTCCTCTAAAAAAATTAGACTGCCTGCAGAGTTTAGTAAATCAGTTGATGAAATTAAGTTGAACTCGCACAACTATCTTTTGTAAAAAACTTGTGACTTCACCTTCAGTGATGAGTGTGTATAGCCCTTGTTCAAAAATTTGTTTCCTGGAAAAGAAGGACCTCCTAAGCTTGTAATTTCATCCAAAAATTTTGAAGAGTTTTTGATGGCCATCTGAATAGTGGATCACATTTTAAACTTTATTTAATAAAAAAACGGTATGTGAATTATACCACTACTGAAATATATACTAAAAAATACAAGGCAGTTAGAAAAAATCATATTGCTCACATCTGGTGACTACCAGTGTCAACATTTTAAGGATTAGCTGAAAATTATTTAAAAAATCTGTCAACAACTCTTTTTTAAAAATGTAGTGGTCATTATAATAAATCAGTTGTGAAGTACATTGCAAGGGTTGACAAAAGCCATTTAACTTCCTTATAAAAGAAAGAAGAAAAACTGTTTACAGTTCTCTTCCTCTCCATCGTCCTCTTCATCATCCTCTTCATCACCGAGGTTTATAATCAGTGGAGGATGAATTGGTAATAAAATATTCTCTTGATTTCTGAGTGAGTCTTGACGAAGGGCTGGATGTAGAATCCCTCCTTGGACATCCTGTTTTAATGGGACATCTGCAAACAAGAGCATTAGATGTACTTTGTTAAGAGTGAGCTAGAATATCACATCCACTTTCACACTAGCAGGTATACTTTTGACATCCTTATAAGGATTAGGCATTATCTCGTGCAGAGGTTGGCAAGAGAACACCTTTGAACTGCAGAAAGCAGGAAAAACACAGGCACTAGCTCCTCTAAATGGACAGTTGAGGCACTGTTGAATACAGACTTTTGAAAGAGGAACATTTTTATCACTAAGTTATTTAAGAAAGGCTGGTTATCTCTTCCAGCTGGTGGATAGATTAATCTAAGTCAGCAACCTTCTTTCTTCCAATCCCTTTTAAGACATTTACAAGATAGAGAAATGTGTGATTAATTATTCCTGGACTGAAATGAGTGACTGAGTTTAGGATCCTACCTATGAAAATATTTTAAACATGCTGAATAACAGGCAAGCTGTATCATCTCCACAGTATCCATTTTGAAGAATTTAGCAATGCTAAGCACAGAATTGCCCATTTTAAACTTGCAGACACTTTTTTTTTCCTATCAACTCTCTTTACTAGCTACAAAATGTAGATTTTTACAAGGAATGTGTAGTTCATAAAAACAATTTACACTTAATTAGAAGACAGTCAGAAAATATATTATTTTCCTTAGGAATTTATCTCTATATATAATGTTTGCAGCAAAATGGCTTTAGTACTGGGATTACATATTGCAAGATCCAGGAAATGCAATGGACTGAAAAGATAAATGATGAAAAATGCTGAATCTATCTGTACTGTTCAAGCTGACCTATTTGCAACTATAGATACAATCAGGATTCTGTGCATTATATTAAAATACTGAAGCAGAATATATTTTCCACTTTAAAAGAAAGTGTGGGCATTTTTCTATAATTCCAGTTGTTTTTATTCTTGTGCATCTCTTGCTTGCCTATGAGCAGCACGTATATCATATTAAACCCTCTTTAATAACACTATTGCAGATCAGATTTGTTGCATCTCATGTAAGAGATGTGTAAGATAAAACACTGACTTCACAGAGCCTTTTTCACTGTCCAGAACAGGATATTATTAGTTCCAGGTAGTATAAGCCAAAGCAAACTTAAATTAGTTTAACAACATTTCTAAGTATTAGCAGAAATAAATGCAGGTTTAGCATTTGCAATGTGGAGCAAACAGACTTTGAATTTGTACATATTACAATAAAGAGTCAAAAGATTGTGTCTGTTTTCTAATTCTGGTTGTTGGACATTGCCCATAGTCCCTCTTGGGCACAGTCTGTGACTCTCACCACACCTAAAAATGGGCCTATGCTGTATAAGTGGGAACTGTGATAAAAGCAGTATGGGCACTCAGAGAAACAGCACTCAAGTTCTTGCTTTGGTCCTGTGTGGTCAGTTAAGCTCCACATGCCCAGATATGACACGCTATATTTTTCTGAGGGAATTTCAGGAACACAAGGTTTCATGTTGACTTGCTCTCCTCATTCATGCTTCTTACATCTGTCTTGGTTCTTTGCTCTGGACTCTTACCCTGTTCCCGGTTCCAGCTGTCTACCAGGACTCCTGATAGTCAAGAGCTCCTCTTAGGGAGGGTTGAGGAAAAAACTCAACTTGTAATGGTGGGGGTTTCCACAGAGAAGTGTGGAGCCTTACACACTATTAGTGTACTTCAGCAACATGCAACCAATGTTCAAGCCTGAAAGTTTTATTCAAAACAATGAACTGGAAATATATCTGCACACACAGCACTGTAATCTGATGCTATCTCTTCAAGGGTTGTCTCATCCATACAACATGTGCTCTATCAACAGATATTGTTACTAGTGTCCCTACCAACCTCCTCCCCCACCACACACACTATTCTTAATTTCTCTTAAATGATTAGCTGCATACTGACCATTTTAAATATGAGAGAGATCTATCAAAAATACAAGTTAAGCAATGCTTTTACTCCATGGACCTTAGCACCTAAATTGCCATTTGTGACTTCGTCTTTCATATCATGAATAGGTATGAAGATTCATAACATGACAGCTAAAATAATTCACGTGGCAATCCTTTGCCTTGAGCTTGCTAGGATCGCAGATCACACCTGATTGGTTCACCATGGTCCATTTCTTGACCTTATTATATATTACATAAGCACTGCAAGTAAATGCTGGGAGCACATCTTTTTCTATTTCCTCACTCTAATGAACAAATTGTTGAGAAAATATTTTTACTCACTGTTACTCGGTGGCAAATAAAGTCCATTTATATTACGGGGTTTTCTGTGAAAGAAGTCACAGCTTATCCTCCTACAGCCTACGGGCTCTGTCTCCCAGAAACAGGAGAACTTGCTGTAGTTTTGCTGCCAGAGAAAACAGTTTTCAGGTATTGTAAGTATAACAACCAAAATGGACTAAATGGATTAGCACAATGTGAACACTGGACTGAACATATGACAGTTCACACTGCTGTAAACATATGACCAAGATTTTGTGGGACCATGTTCTGATAGTTTACAACATTTCAAATTATCCTGAAAATTATCTTAAGTTCCAGACAGTCTAAAGTTATCTTGAGTTAGGTCAACTGAGTTTGATGATGTAAAACTCTTCCTAGATTAGAAGAGGAGTAAGGAAGTCTACTTAGTTTACTGCAGACTTTTCATGAGATGCTGGGAAGAAAAAAAATCTATTAGTCACTTAACTGACATGTGGCTGAGTTTTCTTTCCTGTTCAATGGGAAAATCAGATCAATCTCCAATGAAATGCGCTGCACAAGTGCAAATCTTACTCTAGTACTGTCTTACTATTAAAAGGCATGGGCCTATGGGGAAATATGGGGTAAAAAACAAAATCCAGAAAGATTTCCAACAAAAAAATGAAATAGGAATTGACATTATGAGACTGTTGTCACTACACTGCTCACCATCTTTCAGCTGTTTTTATAGATAACAAACAAAAGCCTAAAGGGAATAATAACTCTCTACATGGATTTGTTTAATTATTGTTTCTTTATTCATACATACACTGCTGGTCTTTCTCTGTTGATCAATGTAGCACCAGCTAAAATGTCTGCACAAAACTGCAGAGATAGTACTTTCATGACAAGTCACTTCTGTTAGTAATACATAAAATTATTGTTCTACATCACTGTCTTATTAAAGTTTACAGTTTTTAGCATCATCTCTGATGGTGCAATTCATTTATTCTTATAAGCTGAGGTACCTTTCTCAAGCATATGATAAACTTGCAATTCCAAAGAGGGAAGTGCTCATGAGCATTACTCTGAATATGTAAACTCAGGTTTATACCCTGGATGTGAACGGCATTCCAGCTGAGAGCTGTAAATGCCAGGTTGGCAGTTACTTCTGAATGATTTTTGTGTCATTTTTTAAACAAAAACAAAGCCACATTTGAACATATTGGAATATTTGGAGGCAGGTTTCTCCCAGTTCCAGAGATTAACAGCTTTGTCTAGGAGCAACATGTCTAAAACTTTTGGACTGTAATCACTACAACTGGGCCATGCCATGAGACACACTGGGGTCTGGAGTCAAAGTCCATCTCCCCGGAATTAACCCCTAAATCCTCAACTCTTAAAAATGGATGCAATAACCAGGAACCCATACCCAGACCCAGATTTTTACAAGGTGGGATATAAATATTTCTTTGAATTAAAGCTATGCTATCAGCTGTCAGGAAACTCATAATCTTATCCTGAAAGCAGTAGTTTTCCTTCAAATACTGGACCTTCACATGAAATGAAACTCAGATGGACAGTGTAGCTAAAACAAAAGATAGCTGAGTGAAGCAGGTGGTACCTTCTCCATGTGGTTGAACTGTTGAACTGAACCAAAAGCAGTTGTTAGCCAGGATGGAATGTTACATTTTGACAGTTGCCAACTGCTCCTCCAGCTTGGGACATCAGCATGATGCTACTATATGATCTGTCCAGGCTGAACATCTTCCTTTATCTCCATTGCTTCCAAGAAAGTAAAGAAAATCAAACTGTTTCAGAGTCTCCCATTCTAGGGCTTCCTTAGTGTGAAACGGAAAAAAAGCATTTGGTGGGGCTTAAATAATACTCAGCTTCTCATTGATGGAACTATGGTCTTGGAAACAAATCTTTGACACCACAAAGATGCCACAGCCTGCTGGGCAACAGCAGCCACAGAGGAGTGAGAATGTAAGTGAGTAAGAACCCTTAGGCACCAAGCTCAGGGAAGGAGAGGCAGAAGGGACTCCTGGCACCGGAGCAGAGATTCTTTCCTGCAGCCCATGGTGCTGCCCATGGGGAGGTACCTGTGCCCCTGCAGCCCATGGAACACCACGGTGGGGCAGAGATCCACCTGCAGCCCGCGGAAGGCCCCGCACCGGAGCAGGTGGATGCACCCTACGGAGCCTGCGACCCTGTGGAGAGCCCGCGCTGGAGCAGGCTCCTGGAAGGACCTTGGACCCATGGAGGGAGGAGCCCAGTCTCGTGGGAGCCGCCGCTGGGCAAAGAGAAGCTGCCCCCGGCCAGCAGGGGCCACCGCCCGGCTGAGGGCCCACGGAGGCAGCCGGCCCCGCCGCCCCCGGC